>JALAZF010000106.1:0-600000 GCA_022829125.1 Lathyrus tuberosus | reverse complement strand
TTAGCTGTAAATGTAAATATGACAATTTAGCTAATTTAGTGGGTTGAAATTCAACCTGACAGCTTGTAACTACAATATTTTTATGAGAGATCAGAATGAAAAGAGATATAACTTTTTGACCAAAACTTTCTTAGTTAACATGGTATCAGCCTAGGTTAAAATCCAAGAACCTAGTCTGTTTTTTTTCTCACGATCTTGTTTCATTTTTATTATTGTTCTCGTTTTTTCTCTTCTGTTTCTCGCTTAATTCATTGTTCTTGTTCAAATCCTATTTCCATAGATCCATGTCTACCGAAAAGCATGAAGTCTTGTTGGTTCGCCTTAATGGCAAAAACTACGTAGCTTGGGCATTCCATTTCGAGATTTTCGTCACAGGAAAAGATTTGTGGGGTCATGTCGATGTCCAGCCCCTGACAAAGACAAAGATAAAGTTGCACTTGCCAAATGGGTAGTCAAAGATGCTCAAGTCATGTCCGGGGTTCTAGTTTCTGTTGATCTCAACATTGTTCTGAATCTTCGACCTTACAAAACAGCAGTCACAATGTGGAAATATTTAAAGAAAGTCTACAATCAGAACAACGCTGCTTGAAGATTCCAGCTTGAACATGACATAACTCTCTTTAAACAGGATATTCTCTCCATCTCTGATTTTTACTCTCAATTCATGAATCTGTGGGTTGAATACACCGATATAGTTTATGCAGACTTGACTCCTGAAGTAAGTTCTGTACAATTTGTTCATGAAACTACTAAACGAGATCAATTTCTTATGAAATTGAGATTTGAATTTGAAGGAATTCGGTCCAATCTCATGCATCGAAACCCTGTCCCATCATTGGATGCGTGTTTCAATGATCTGTTACGTGAAGAACAACGTCTCCTTACGCAGTCCATCATTGAAGATAAAAAATTATATACTATTCTAGTGGCATATGTAGCACGAGGAAAATCAAGAAGTCATGACATGAGTTTTGTTCAATGTTTCTGTTGCAAGCAATTGGGACACTATGCTTCAAACTGTCCAAAACAATTTTGCAACTATTGAAAAAAAGATGGACATATTCTTAAGGAATGCCCAATCAGGCCACCAAAGAGAAATGTCACAGCTTTTACAGCTTCGGTTTATTCATCTATTCCTAACAATTCGACTAATTCAGCACCAGTTCAACAAAATGCTTATACTACTACTTCAACGGTGACCCCTGAAATGGATCAACAAATGATCGTTTCAGCATTCTCTGCTCTATGATTCTTTGGTAAATCCTCTTCCTCTTGGTACTTTGATACGGGGGCTTCCAACCACATGACCAACAATGCCCAATTTCTTACTAATATCAAAAAATATTTTGGAAATCTCAAGATACATACTGCTGATGGAAATCAATTGCCTATCACATCCACTGGTGATATTTCTTCATCTCTAACAAATGTTTTTGTCTCTCCTGGTATCACTAGTAATCTCATTTCAGTTGGTCAATTAGTCGAGAATGATTGTCAAGTACAATTCTCACAATCTGGTTGTCTTGTGCAGGACCAACAATCAGGGAAGATAATCGTGAAGGGGCCTAAAGTTGGACGTTTTTTCCCAATTCAGTTCTCATTGCCTCCAAGTCTTTCTCTTCCTTTAGTTTCGTGTAATTCTTCTATTGTTGATTACCAAGTGTGGCATAAGCGTCTTGGACATCCAAGCGCAAATGTACTTCATGACTTGCTAAAATCTAGTTTTCTTGGAAATAAATACATTTCATCTCTTAATTCATTTTGATTGTATTCCTTGTAAGCTTGGTAAAAGTAAAATTTTGCCTTTTCCAACACATCAGTCTAATGTAACCCAACTTTTTGATATCATCCACAATGATGTTTGGGGCGTGGCACCAGTTATATCTCATGCTAATTACAAATATTTTGTAACTTTTATTGATGATTATAGTCGTTTCACGTGGGTCTATTTTTTGCAATCAAAAGATGAAGTCTTTTCCACTTTTAAATTTTTTCATGCTTATGTTCTGACCCAATTTTCATAAAAAATAAAAATATTTCGCTCTGACAATGGAGGGGAGTACATGTCACACTCATTTTAGGAATATTTGTAATCCAATGGCATTATATCTCAAAGGTCATGCCCCTCAACCCCACAACAAAATGGAGTAGCGGAAAGAAGAAACTGTCATTTGCTCGATGTTGTCCGCACCCTTTTGTTGGAGTCTCATGTGTCGTCGCGATTTTGGTGTGAAGCCCTTTCCACCGCTGTCCATCTTATAAACAGAATTCCATCTTCGTCAATAGGTAATGATTCCCCTTTCATTCGGTTATATGGTCACCCACCAAATTACTCCATTCTTCGTATCTTCGATTGTGTGTGTTATGTTTATCTTACTCCACAAGAACACACCAAGCTCACTGCACAATCTATTGAATGTGCTTTTCTCAGATATTCTCCTCATCAAAAGGGCTTTCTATGTTATGATCCTAACCTTCGTAGGATTCGTGTATCTAGAAATGTCATTTTCCTAGAAAATATATATATTTTTTGCACACATCATGACTTCGTCTCTTCTCCAGTTTCTCTTTTGCCATTGTTTTCTAACTCTCATTCAGGTAAACAATCTTCTAAACCTCTCTTGACCTACAAAAGACGTAGTACTGCCACTCAAAATCAACCAACGGATGGGCCCCCTCAAGATTATTCCTTGGCTGCTGATCTAGTAGAAGAAGAACCAGAACCAACTCCTCTACAACGCAGCTCACGTGATAAAAAAAACCCGAGAAAGGTATATCAATTGCATGACAACATCATTATCTTCTATTCATATTCCTTCATCTTATAAACTTGCCATGTAGAATGATTGTTGGCAGAAAGCTATTGAAACAGAACTTCTTGCCCTGGAAGAAAATCAAACTTGGGATATAGTGCCATGTCCCTCATCTGTTAAACCTTTAGGCAGCAAGTTTATGTTCTCCATAAAGCTGCGCTTGGATGGATCCATAGATCGATACAAGGCTCGTTTAGTTTTGCTTGGAAATAATCAAGAATATGGACTTGACTATGATGAGACGTTTGCTCCGGTTGCCAAGATGACAATTGTACGCACTATTCTTGTTATTGCTGCGTCACAAGCTTGGCGACTACATCAAATGAATGTTAAAAACACATTCCTCCACAGTGATCTTCAGGAGGAAATTTACATCAAACTTCCTAATGGTATGCCTACACCTTCACCTAACACTGTTTACAAATTAAAACGATCTTTATATGGATTGACTCAGGCACCGAGAGTTTGGTTTGAAAAGTTTCAATCAACACTACTTAGTTTTTAATTCAATCAAAGTCAGTATGGTCCATCTCTTTTCTTACAAATGACTCCTAAAGGCATTGTGGTGCTTCTTGTTTATGTGGATGACATTGTCGTCACAGGTTCTAATCAAGATGCTATTTCTAGAATCAACCACTTGTTGCATTCAACTTTTCAAATGAAAGAATTAGTCCATCTCACTTATTTCTTGGGTTTAGAGGTGTATTATCATCATGAAGGTGTTTTTCTAAATCAACAAAAGTATATTCAAGACTTGGTACAGCTAGCTGGACTCACAAATGCAACCCCTGTAGACACTACCATGGAAGTTAATGTTAAATATAGAAGAGATGAAGGTGACATTCTTGATGATCCCACTCAATATCGCAAACTAGTAGGAAGTCTTATCTATGTCACTATCACTCGCCCAAATATTTCTTTCGCTATACACACAGTTAGTAAGTTCATGCAAGCTCTACGACATTTCCATCTTTCAGCGGTACAACTTGGCACTCCAAAGCGAGGTTTATTTTTTCCTATTGATTCATCAATCAAACTCCAAGCATATAGTGATGCCGATTGGGCTGGATTTCCTGAAACAAGAAAATATACTACTGGCTGGTGTATGTTCCTAGGAAATTCTCCTATTTCATGGAAATGTAAGAAACAAGATTTTGTCTCAAAGTCATCCACTGATGCAGAATATCGCACAATGCCTGCCACTTGTTCTGAAATAATATGGCTGCGTGGTCTTTTTACTGAGCTTGGATTCTCTCAACAACAACTAACTCCGCTACATGCTAACAATACTAGTGCCATTCAGATTGTAGCAAATCCAGTTTACCATGAACGGACGAAACACATCGAAGTTGATTGTCACTCTATTCGAGAAGCATATGATAGAAGAGTCATCAATCTACCACATGTCTCAACATCTGTTCAAATAGCTGACGTTTTCACTAAAACCTTGACACGTCAGCGACACAAATTTCTACTTGGAAAATTGATGCTAGTAGATTTACCAACATCAATTTGAGGGGGAATGTCAACAGAATTATTGGCAATAATGAGCTAATTATTAGAAATAATTCTGTTGAGATTGTACATTTATTTGTAATATTTATTCTCTTAATTAACATAATTAGTTGTAAATGTAAATATGACAGTTTAGCTAATTTAGTGGGTTGAAATTCAACCTGACAGCTTGTAACTACAATATTTATATGAGAGATCTGAATGAAAAGAGATATAACTTTTTGACCAAAACTTTCTTAGTTAACAGTAAAGTCTTACGGTTTTTGAGGCTATGCTGGTGGGAGGGGTGTGCATGGAAACACTTCACGCTTAAGTTAGTGATTGTCCTAAGTGTGAATTTTTTTAGGTTAGAATTGTGTGCACCTGAGACTGATTATTCGTCTGTCTTTTATAGTGAATTCTTACTGTTTTTGAGGGTCTGGAGCCTCTTGATTGCTACAATTGTCTCGAAAGACAGGTGACAGTGGATTCTTGGAGGTATGATATGACCATTTTCATGGTCGTGTCAGGTATGATTATGTGTGACTCTAAGGCAGGTCAATTATAGGGCCACAATATAAAAAAATTTATTGGATGAAATGGAAGAAGGTTCAGAAGTTAAAAACTTGAGAAATTACTCTCAAAAACTCATAAAAGAAGTAATTAGAAAAGTTCCCTCCATCCTTCCTCCATTAAAGAAGTAATTATAAAATGTATACAACAAACTTATCTAATATAAGATTTTCTTTAGCATAGTGCAAGACATGTTCGAAAAATTTCAACATCGTAAGTAATTTTAATATATATCAAACAAATGATAATATAGAATATATTTTTAGATTAAAATAAAAGTTAAGATATTATTTACCTAAATGATGTTATAAAAATCTTTTTTAAAAATAATATTTGTAGCACCATTTAATGGTTGTCTTCTTTTTTGTCATGTATTAAAATATTTAAATCTTATTTACATTTTAATGTAGGAATGTTTGAGAATCTTAAACAGTACGAGTGTTCCTTGTTAATGGATCCTCAAGACAAGTGAACAACTTCATCAGAACTTACCGGTGTGTCTTAGGACAAGATCCAATTGTCACCGAGGTTTGGCATCACCTCAAGCTTGAGACTCAATCTGCTATTATTGATTGGCTCAGGCCGTCAACTGTTGTTCGGGCTGATGAGGTACCTCACAAGAGTGATGGTCTTGTGGAGCCAGCCGATGCAAGTAAATCATGCTTGCTTGCATCTAAAATCGATTAGGACATTCTCTTATTGATTGGTAAAGACTATATATCAATACCTTCCAAGAGTTGTTCATGGTGAGGGAAAAATTGTAAATTTACCAAGAGTGTATTTTTCTCTTTTGTGAATAATTCTTTTATAGGAAGTTTTTATTTTGGTTGTGATTTAAACCAGTTAAGAGATCTTATTTGTATTGGGGGTTGTCTTATGAAGTCTCCATTAGGTTTGTGAGTTTTCCCTTAAAGAAAAAGCCGACACTTCTTTTAACAAGAGGATTTTCCTAAACACACCTCCACCATTTAATGGTGATAAGTTGAAATTTTGGAAGGTTAGATTTAAATTTTTCATTCAAAGTTTTGATTTCGAATTGTGAGAAACAATAATCAATGGTCTGTTTATCCTACTCACTAAATTAATGGTGAAGTAGTAGACAAACCTGATTTTCTTTGGACTGGAGAAGACAAGAGAAAGTTGGAATTTGATTTTAAAGTTGAAAACTTGTTAGTTATGTATTTAAATGAATATCAATTTCTTTTAAAGAAAAATAATCCATTGGAAACTTCAGAAGAAGAAATAAAGAAGAAGTCTCAACAATCAATATCTTTAGAGACTTAACATAAATGAGAGATCTCGAAAGGATCAACATATAGTAGAATGTTTGAAGAATATTTTGTCAATGAAGAAGATGAAATTTATTTCTTGAAAGCCTCTAACAAAGAAGATGATTGTGAGAAAAGGAGGTGCAATTCAAATAAAGAAGGGGTGTCAAAAGTAATCCACAAAATCAAAATATTAACCTAAGGCCCATAAAGACCAAAGAGGCTGAATCTAGGGATAGAAATAGGTAGGGTTTAGTTCGGGTACTATAGTACTCGTCCCCATACCCACAAGTTTGAAAAAATCCCCGTAACCGAGCCTATATCTGCGTGGGCACCAATCTTTATGAGTACCTATGAGTACCTAAGTACATGTACTCGTACCTGTTACCCGCAATTCTAGTAAAAATAAATTTATCAATTGAAAAACACCATATCATTTTAAATTTTTAACAAAATTAACAAAAAAAAATCAAATATTTACTATTGAAACATGAAATAAACAAACACATATATTAATGTGTGTAATAGTTTAAGTGTGATGTATTTTTTTAAAGAGATTGACATATATCTTTTATATGATGATATAAATTAAAATATATAAATATACATTTTGCGTGTATGGGGTGGATGGGTACTATGGTACCTGTACCCGCACCCATACCCGTTGATTTTAATAGGTAATTAACAGTGTCCATGCCCATACCCATTTAGCGGGTTTTTACCTTACCTATTGTGAGTACTTTTTGTAGGTACATGTTGGTTATGGGTATAATTGTCATACCTAGCTAAAACCATTTTAAATTATCAATTATATGGCATATGCATTTCAAATATATGATTAAATCAGATTGTATATTCGCCTCCAAGCAAATCAAATTAGAGAATTGATGGGGAACACGTGAAATCTTCAAAATTATCATCAAATAATCGATTAGGTCCATAAAATAATCGCCTATGAGGCATGTTTTTGAAAAAAATAAAGTGTTACGATATTTGCTTGGCCAAATCTTCAAGGATTTTGTGGAGTTAATGCATGCCCAAACCCTCAGAAGCTACACTATAAATAGGTACTCTTATTCCATTCTTTTGCATCATTCTTTTCTCTCATCTTTTTGTTCTTTCTATGTGTTCTTTTATGAGTTTTACTTTGCACCATTAGTATCATAACCTATGGCTCCAACAAGAAGCCTCCTCACTAGAAGCACTTCTTCAAGAAGATTGTTCTTGGAATGATCATCCTCAAGAAGTAAAGAAAGGAAGGGAATGTCCAATCGTAAAATCTTACGACCTATTGTTATGGAGGAAACTTTTCTCAATAACTTCAAGTCGTAGGTGAACATCTACCAAGGTTTGCTAAGAGAATTCATAAAAATAAATACCAGACTTCTACACCAACTTGACATTTGAAGATCTCTCCCTGAAGACATCTGTAAAAGGAATAGAGATTGACATTCATAGATATCAGTTCGGTAGAATGATTAAACTGTCCTTCTATGGAGTATCAGATACCAATGATGGGCAAATAAAGTTCAAAAGACTCAAACTCTTTACTACTTGTTCGTCAGCGCCTCCAGCGAACAACCTCTGGCCTCTTATTGAAGTTTACTTGCAGGATCGGATACAAAATCCTAGACTACATGTTAAGTATAGGTTGAGTGTTTGAGTGTTATGGTTCAAAGTGGTAGATGAAATGATAAGAGTGCAAAGACAAAATTGTACGAAAAAACAAACAAAAAGAACAAAGTTTATAAAAAGAAATTGCTTAAGTACAAAAAAGGACGCATGCATACATTTGCACAAAATTGACTTGTTTATCTCACGTGATGGTACTTTGAGTGTATTCTTATTAAATTTTTACAAAATGCGACCCCTAGAACTAAAATTGACACTTCTTTAAATAGGCCTAAAAAGTGACGGTTAAGCTACTATTGTCCACCGTCCCTGGTATGCCATGTGTCTGCCCACGTACGCCCATTATTTGTGTAACTTCCCACATTCTCGTTTGCTGCAAGCCTGCTTATTCGCCTGAATCCTGTGGCCTTCCTTCGACTTCTACTGGGATAGCTATATGTCGAGCCTGCATCAATGTTCTCCCGACGAGGTAAGATGTCGACTTCTTCGCCCTGATCTTGCAAGATGTCCCGTCGAACCTGTCTTTGCTTCCTTACTTAAAATTTTCCAGCTAACAAATCGCCCCCTAAAAGGCCAGCTTTGACTGAGACTCTTCTTCGAGTGAGAAACTGGCGTTTTAACTTCCACCAAATTTCGCCTTTATGTCACGTCCGCTGACATCACGTGTCATGATGACAACTTTCTGGCACTGCGATTTCTAAGAAAACCTTCATTATTTGCCATGATTCTGGCTATTCCCTAGGTCGTGCGCTTTCAACTTCCCCCACTAAAGCTCCCACTACAGTGGAAACGGAACAGTCGTGAGACTGCTGTCGACTACCACTTGTCAAGCGTGGCTGTCTAATTCTTGGTGTCTATAAATACGATTTTCATTTCCTCTTCTTCTCCTTTGCGTACGCTTTCCAGAACCCTCAACATTTTGAAAACCCTTTCTCTGCATTTCCAGAATCTTTCATTCTTTCTATTTCTCATTTCCTAATACAATTATGGCTTCTGTTACCCATGTTACTGGTAACAATCCTCTGGCTTTCAGTCTCACTGATGAGAAGAGTTTACCAACTGTTCCCTAGCCATCGTCTACTGATAAAGCTGTGGTTGAAAACTAGCAACACTAAATGTTGATCCCCTTCACGGTGGCTGACAAACTTCTGACATTTCATGGGACATACCCAGGTGCCAAAACGCACCCAAAGCATGTGCAAAGTTTTTTCCTTGTTTTTACTCCCACTATCCCGCCTGCTTTCGAGAAAAACAGATCCATCGACCTCAAATTTATGGATCCCAACACTCGCGTTTTCAGGTCGATGCTAATTGTAACACCCCACTTTACCCAATACTAATATATATATATATATATATATATATATATATATATATATATATATATATATATATAATACAAATATACTCAGAGTTCCCTTCATTAGTGGGATGTCACACCTTAAAAACATAACCTGAATTTCTCTATTTACTTCATTCACTTCTATTTCTTTCAAAATAAGTTAAAACAACGGAATGAAACATTTAATCCAAAATCATGGTCGTTCGCCATCAAAATCGAGGTCCACCTAAACTCGTGGTTCACCATGTTTTGAAGTGAGTAATGATACATAACACCTTAAACAAAAGAACTACAAAAGATAAAGTCCCAAAATGTCTCGTGTTACGTATCAGAGCGACTCCTAAGACTCGATCAGGCAACACGCACTTCATGCAATACTCAAGTACCTGGATTATCTGTACTTCCCCAAGAAGCACAGACAAAAGAAACAACAAAAGGGGTGAGAATTACATTCAATAATTAATGGTGCAAGGCACATACAAATGAGTAGTATTCAAGCAATCACACATAATGTGCATACATTCACGACACACTTGTCACTTTCAATTATAATTCAACAAGGACATAATAATGCAATGTGACTCAATGACACAATGCAATTCCAGTGGTGCCACCCACAATGGTTCATTCAATCGAACCCGATCCCCCATGGAATCCGGATAAATCACATACACTCCCATTGAGCAGTGATTTATCTCCTGGCACCACACACCCTGGTTCATTCAATCAAACCTGATTCCCATTGGAATCCGAATAAATCACATACACTCCTACTGAGCAATGATTTATCTCCATCACAACCTCGCATTGGAGTCCGGACAATACTAGGCACCCCTTATGGATTCCCACCAAGCTGTCTCCACCAGACACATCATGAAATGCATGACACAAAAGATACACAAACACATGTATAATAACAATTATACATCTTTACGATCCTCATGATCACACGTGAGATACATACTCACCATAATACACACTAGTATTACCACAACCATTATCACCTGCACAACAATACAATTCACTAGGATTCACGCCACAAAGGCTACCCACGGTAACATCAATACGATATCATACGTTGAAATTAATTTATTAAATACCTTTATGCCACAAGACCATCGTTCAATAACCACATTCTATAGCAAGATTCAACATCATATAAATAGCCTACAAGCTTCAAATCTATATGGCAATAGCATAACACACGACAAAATACCGACCTCACGCATTTTACACGATAAGAACATCCGACAACACGACTAATTCTCAAAAACACGAATTAATTAAATCATCTTTTGTTATGCCCTGTATAATATATATCTAGAATAATACAATACACGCGTTTTATTTGGTACTGACGCATCAAAAGTGCCTAATGGCATAGTTCACATACTTGTCCATTCTAAAAACACAACTACAATCTATGGCACAAGTCATGGAAACTAGCCAAAGAAAATAAAATCTAAGAATGTACAATACTCCTCATTGTACAAGAACAATAAAATACACAGCGGAAAAACTAAAACTGAGCTTTTCTTGAAACATCCAAGCATAGCTCCATTTGTAAATCAACCTGCAATCCGAACCTGAAATATAGCAACTATAGTGGGGTGAGATACATCAAATCTCAGTGAGTTCCCTATCCTATAGTCCTCTCGGCTTTACAGGGTTCAAAATAAACCTAACTCATGTCAAAGGGAAAAGGGGAGTGACCATGAGTACACACACACAAGTAACCACCACGGTGAGCCTGTAAACTCACACTAGTACCGAAGTACCTCCTGAGCCTGTAAACTCAAGGATTCACAAATCAATAACCATACCAAGGTATCCCCTTTTCCAGTCCGCTTCTACGTCTAGAAGACGATCCGAGTCATGGATCCTTGTAGCTATTTGGCATACGAATTGGATTCGGGATCATCGGTCCGTACACCATGATCCGTCACTTCTCACGGCCCGTACACCGTCACAAGTCTCTTTACCCGTAGGCTCCAATCGTACTCACTACGGGAATCAAACCTGCCAAGTAGTTGTGCATAACGTTTCAGAGGAGGTGCTCGAGTCTCATGAAACTACACCGCAAGAAACAGTGGTTATGATAAACAAAATGCACACGCCTCGGCCTTTCATGCACGAGCGTTGCCACATATGATAGTTCACACTTCCGAAACATTTGGTGGTAATGTTCCTCACTCTACCTATTCCGTATTTTAACATGCATACATATTCAAACATGTTTTACAACAATTAATTACACATATCATAAAACAATTGCATAATAGAATCACATAAAACATCACTTTCGGGTTCCCTCCGATTCTTTCAATCGGGTATCAAAGCCATTATATTTCACTTTCATAGCGTAGGATATTTCCATAGCTTTACAACGACTATTACCATGCCTCGATCGGAGTTACGATCCAAAAAATATGGATCTTTAAACATTTCTCCCAAATTTCACTTTTAAACATTTGTGCATTTTTGTAAACATTACATTTCTATATTTTTCTTATAAATCCATAGCATATAACTATGTTTCTACCTCACCATCACAAAGAGCAAAAAATTAGCTTTCCAACGCTTCGAACGGGGGTCAAAACGGACTTACGGTTCAAAAGTTACGATCGAGACAATTTTGAAAGAAAAACCTACAGCAGGCCTGACACGGCCCCCGTGTTGTGGGACACGGCCCGTGTCACCCCAAAATCCCAAAATTCACTTTTTTTTTCGCGTTTCCACCCTCCATAGTCAGTGGGCTGACACGGCACCCGTGTTGTGTGACACGGGTCGTGTCAGGGCCCAGAAAACTTCATTTTTATCGTTGGAAGCCTTCCGGAACTCCGATTTCGATGCCGTAAAAAGCCCCGGTCTCAGAATTTGACATACTACAATATTTTAACAACCAAAAGGCCATTCAACATAATTACAAAAATAATACCAATTTTATCAAATATGCAAAGTTAGGTTTTCCAACCAAACCAATTTGATTCAAACTCAATCCCACATAATCAAACACACAAACAAGTATCAACGGATGATTATATCTATATATCAATCATACTACTCAGTTTATAACGCATTTCAACCATTAGATTTTATCGAATAGCGATTTAAGCATTTTTCTCACAAAACCTAACTTAAGCTAAAACAATCTCTAACTCTAAAACTTAAAGCTTCTATCTAGAACCCACCTGATAATCGAAGAGGAGTTTGAAGAAGATGTTGATGATGATCCATGGGTTTCTCTCTTCTTCCTCCTTTCTCCATTTTCCTCTTTTCCTCTTCTTCTTCTCTTCCTTTCTCCTTTCCACGTTTTTCTTCTTTTTCTCACCCACTTCACATTTCTCTTTCTTTACAAATATATATATATATATATATATATATATATATATATATATATATATATATATATATATAAACCAATATTATATATTATAAATCCAATAGGGTAAAATATCTCCAATTGATATTTTATCGTCTCAACCCAATTGATCAATTATTAAAGTTACCACAATTACTTTCTTTAATTAATAAATATTAATCCGTCTCTTGAATAAAATAATTGATCTCTTCAGAGTTCACTAGTTGCTCTATTGATCCCAAATGTCAATACTTAAAGTACTTAGAGGATTCCATTAATCCAATTTACCAATGATAGAGCACATAGATACCCATCTGATCTCATCTGATATCCAATTGAGCATTTAAATAATATGGGGTATTACACTCTCCCCCCCCCCCCTCCTTAAATTGAAATTCGCCCCCGAATTTCCTTCGCTCAACAATAACCACAACTTGCATTATTGTCTTAGTTCCACACTCGACTTTACTTCCGTTAGAATTCTGACATAATCCATAGTCCAACTTGACTTCACAGACCAAATTCTTAATTTCACGAATTATCAAACTTCACGTTCTTATTTATACTCTTGTTCCAATATCGAGTTGACTTCGAACTTTGCCTTTTCCGTAATTCATCTGTTGTTTCTTACTAAAAGACTTGGTCGCAACTTACTTCGGAAAGAATGTACCATTCTACATCCCTCTACCGAGTCACAAAACGAAACCATAACACATTATCTTGGTTCAGGGTAACAACCACCCATCCAATTCTCATGAGGTAATTCGGTGATTCCTTAACTTCATACAATTACCGACAACTATTCCTCCGTAAATCCTTCAACGTTCTAAACCACTCCCCAATTAGTCAAACGACTCCTTTACCAGTTCCATCTGGTCTAATGCTGTACCTAGTACTCCTTACATCCGGTATTTCATCTCTTTCGTATCACACCAAAAGGTAACACATTTAGAACAAAATCTTCTTCTTTCCAATCTTACAATCAATTTCTCTTCCGATTCTTATAAATCCGACTGAGCCCTTTCACTTTTCACCTTCCACTGCGCAATCCAAATTCTAACAGTGGAACACCACGCATCCTTAAGCACTACCAATTAGCTATCAGTCCACGGAGAACACACTTATCCACTGGGGTCCTCACTAACCAACGATACACGAACTTACTAACGTCCAAAGGTAGAACAATTTTCCTCGCCAACACACAATCTACCAACATCGGTCCAACACTCTCCAGGCGATGAAGATGCCGGAGTTACACTGTTACAACCATAACATATACAACTCCGAAATTCACTCTAACTCGAATCATACATCCAAAATAGCTTAACAGCTTTTGATGCTAGTTACCACATTCCAAATCGATTATACTTACGGTTTTCTGACTTACTCAAGATTCCTTGTTGACACGAGATCTCATCCAACATCAACGTAACACCATCATGGAACTACAATCATACGCGAATCACCACTTATCAAAACCCAACCATCAAGCACAACTATGAGCTTCCATATTACTCACCCATTCACATACCACACTCCACACGTACACACACCCTCAAAGGACATGCCACGCTTCTCAATTGAATCCACTTTTCTTATTCGTTCTGTTCCACAAACGATTCCAAGTTAAACGCTTAACTTCGGAACGTCCAATTCTCACTCTTATTTGGAACGATAACTTTCAAATTTTCTTCTCTGGGTAAAACACAGCTGCACGCAACTGGTACCACTCTTACAGAGTCTAAATCCAATACCGTGAACTCACAGAAGATAGCACTTACTAACTCTGACCAACCGTTCATACTTTACTAATACCATGATTCAACACCGAAATATTCCTTGTGAGGCCAACACCTCGTGAGTATTCTCTGACTTCGCCCTCAAGTCTTTCAACAGTACTGATAACAATTCACTTAAGACTTTGCCACACTTAACACAGTTCGCAAGGTTACTTTCCCAAAAGTTAAACTACCTTGTCGTCTAAACAAATGATCGACTAAGTAACACCCTTCCTGAAGTTCCGGTTTCAAAATGCCAATCCATCTTTCATTCACTTGCAAATCCATTTCACATTCCCGTCATACTCTCCAATCGGAGTAACGTAAGGTAACAAAACGCAGATGATGGTTCCCAAGGAATTTCACAATTTACACACCCGTTAATCGATTAACCATCCAAGCTAATCGGATTAACTTCTCAAAATTCCACATAAGACACCTTTCATGCACGGATTAATCGGTTATCTCAACTGCAAAAACAAAACCAGTTATTCATAATTCAAATCCATCCAAGGTAAAACCGACAAAATCAAAACATGCAGATGACACACTCCAACCAAGTAACAAGGCAAAATTCCAAATTCTGACGCGGTCACTCTACAAAACTTCAGTGGGATAGTTCATCTTTCTGCTCAAACAACTACACTGGCTGGAAATCAATAATGACGACATTCTAAAGTTTTTGCCACAATTCAACTTAATTCGTCCACAAGCAAAACCCAACACACTACCATTATACGATACCACAAAAGCGATGGACATAACATGTCGAACCCACAACCTTATTCCCTCACTTGACTTCCTTGGTGAGAAATAAGACAACAACGTCCTTAGTCCAACAAAAGATAGATTCCGAATAATCCAATCATTCACAAATACAGAAGTTTCTCTATACTTGAAAATAGATCGGGGTAATGCATCCTCTTGAAGAACCTTTCTATCACTTTGTACACACTAACCGGGATTTCTTACCTTTCACTACCCATTACACATCCCACTCACACCAAATTACTTAATGGAAGATTCGCAACCGACAATTCTCATCAATTAGTTACAAAACCCTTCCGGTATAAATCATTTCATGATTTACACATAGTCCGTAATAAGTCCTGATTTTGCTTCTCGTTGTTTTACCACAATCTTGTTTCTTAAAATACAATACTCACTATTCCACAAAGTACGTCTCTTTACACTTATCTCAAGAATAAGAACCCATCACGTACACTTGTTACCACGGTGCTACCACTACGCTTGTTCTTAATACCAAGGTGTAACCTTCTCATAACATACCATCGATACCGTTTTCCATATCGCGTTTACTTTGCTCTCACGGTAATCCTCTTAGGTCCAAATATAAAACCATCTTACTAAGATTCCCTTCAATCCAAGATACTTACTCTGTCTCTTAATACAAACTACTTCCGGTCCATAGCACTACACTTTCTATTACTAAATAAAGTCCAAACTCTCTCCAACACAATACCTTATACCCTTCCTTGGGTAAGTTACCAAATCCCAAATTCCAAATTGGCCTCTTACTGAAAACGGAAAACCTGAAGTATTATCCCAAACTTAATCTCCACGCATAACTGAAAATACACAACTCACGTCTTACTCTTCTTTCGGCTCACACTTGTTTCACTTGAAGCATGTAAACACATCCTTGTGTTCCTTCACACACTTCTCTACTACTTTAAGTTCCCACAACTGCCGAACGTCCTTAACTCTCCACTTTAACCAGTCGGAAGATATTATTCCGAACACATTCCTTAAGGTACTCTCGTCCATTTAAGATACCATAACAACCTTAGAAACTAAAGCACTAAAACTTATCTCACTTCCGGACCTTACGCCACGCGTTCCACAAAACCACTTTTCTTTTTCACGGAATGAGATTACTTGAAATCTTTATCCAGATTAGTGGTCAATCTAGCTCTACTAGCGACTGTTACTTACTCCTCAATACCTCAACCAACCGTCCGATAGGGATCCTTAACCTTCAGACTCCATCAATTCCAAAGGATTGCTTAATAACACACCACTCTTTAATTCCATGTTACCCAAAGCACAACTTCTACTAAACCCTCAAATGAGCTGAACAAAACTCCACATTACTAACTCTTGGCTTGAGTCTACCCTCACAGCACAAGTTCCGACAACACTTCGGAATCCTCGTGGTCGCTCAACCATGATTCTACCTATCACATACATAGCATTAGGTTGATCAGGCCCAACACTAGATAATATGATATTAAGTTTCATGCTGGCAAGACACACTTAAGAGGCAGGAATAGATTTACTTATGATGTTTTAAGACTAGGTCGAGGACACGACCTGCTCTGATACCAACTGTTATGCCCTGTATAATATATATCTAGAATAATACAATACACGCATTTTATTTGGTACTGACGCATCAAAAGTGCCTAATGGCATAGTTCACATACTTGTCCATTCTAAAAACACAACTACAATCTATGGCACAAGTCATGGAAACTAGCCAAAGAAAATAAAATCTAAGAATGTACAATACTCCTCATTGTACAAGAACAATAAAATACACAGCGGAAAAACTAAAACTGAGCTTTTCTTGAAACATCCAAGCATAGCTCCATTTGTAAATCAACCTGCAATCCGAACCTGAAATATAGCAACTATAGTGGGGTGAGATACATCAAATCTCAGTGAGTTCCCTATCCTATAGTCCTCTCGGCTTTACAGGGTTCTAAATAAACCTAACTCATGTCAAAGGGAAAAGGGGAGTGACCATGAGTACACACACACAAGTAACCACCACGGTGAGCCTGTAAACTCACACTAGTACCGAAGTACCTCCTGAGCCTGTAAACTCAAGGATTCACAAATCAATAACCATACCAAGGTATCCCCTTTTCCCGTCCGCTTCTATGTCTAGAAGACGATCCGAGTCATGGATCCTTGTAGCTATTTGGCATACGAATTGGATTCGGGATCATCGGTCCGTACACCGTGATCCGTCACTTCTCACGGCCCGTACACCGTCACAAGTCTCTTTACCCATAGGCTCCAATCGTACTCACTACGGGAATCAAACCTGCCAAGTAGTTGTGCATAACGTTTCAGAGGAGGTGCTCGAGTCTCATGAAACTACACCGCAAGAAACAATGGTTATGATAAACAAAATGCACACGCCTCGGCCTTTCATGCACGAGCTTTGCCACATATGATAGTTCACACTTCCGAAACATTTGGTGGTAATGTTCCTCACTCTACCTATTCCGTATTTTAACATGCATACATATTCAAACATGTTTTACAACAATTAATTACACATATCATAAAACAATTGCATAATAGAATCACATAAAACATCACTTTCGGGTTCCCTCCGATTCTTTCAATCGGGTATCAAAGCCATTATTTTTCACTTTCATAGCGTAGGATATTTCCATAGCTTTACAACGACTATTACCATGCCTCGATCGGAGTTACGATCCAAAAGATATGGATCTTTAAACATTTCTCCCAAATTTCACTTTTAAACATTTGTGCATTTTTGTAAACATTACATTTCTATATTTTTCTTATAAATCCATAGCATATAACTATGTTTCTACCTCACCATCACAAAGAGCATAAAATTAGCTTTCCAACGCTTCGAACGGGGGTCAAAACGGACTTACGGTTCAAAAGTTACGATCGAGACAATTTTGAAAGAAAAACCTACAGCAGGCCTGACACGGCCCCCGTGTTGTGTGACACGGCCCGTGTCACCCCAAAATCCCAAAATTCACTTTTTTTTCGCGTTTCCACCCTCCATAGTCAGTGGGCTGACACGGCACCCGTGTTGTGTGACACGGGCCGTGTCAGGGCCCAGAAAACTTCATTTTTATCGTTGGAAGCCTTCCGGAACTCCGATTTCGATTCCGTAAAAAGCCCCGGTCTCAGAATTTGACATACTACAATATTTTAACAACCAAAAGGCCATCCAACATAATTACAAAAATAATACCAATTTTATCAAATATGCAAAGTTAGGTTTTCCAACCAAACCAATTTGATTCAAACTCAATCCCACATAATCAAACACACAAACAAGTATCAACAGATGATTATATTTATATATCAATCATACTACTCAGTTTATAACGCATTTCAACCGTTAGATTTTATCGAATAGCGATTTAAGCATTTTTCTCACAAAACCTAACTTAAGCTAAAACAATCTCTAACTCTAAAACTTAAAGCTTCTATCTAGAACCCACCTGATAATCGAAGAGGAGTTTGAAGAAGATGTTGATGATGATCCATGGGTTTCTCTCTTCTTCCTCCTTTCTCCATTTTCCTCTTTTCCTCTTCTTCTTCTCTTCCTTTCTCCTTTCCACGTTTTTCTTCTTTTTCTCACCCACTTCACATTTCTCTTTCTTTACAAATATATATATATATATATATATATATATATATATATATAAACCAATATTATATATTATAAATCCAATAGGGTAAAATATCTCCAATTGATATTTTATCGTCTCAACCCAATTGATCAATTATTAGAGTTACCAAAATTACTTTCTTTAATTAATAAATATTAATCCGTCTCTTGAATAAAATAATTGATCTCTTCAGAGTTCACTAGTTGCTCTATTGATCCCAAATGTCAATACTTAAAGTACTTAGAGGATTCCATTAATCCAATTTACCAATGATAGAGCACATAGATACCCATCTGATCTCATCTGATATCCAATTGAGCATTTAAATAATATGGGGTATTACATCTTTTACCCTCTAAACCATTTTTAATAGAAATAATATTTCATTAGCTTTCCAACTCTTCGAACGGGGGTCGAAACGGACTTACGGTTCAAAAGTTATGAAGAAAACAAAATCTGACATTTTGGAAAAATTCTGTGACCATGAGCCGACGCATGGTGCTGTGAGTCGACTCAAAATCCTGGAGGTTAACGCGCGGGTCAGCCCAAGCAGACCATGATTCGACGCATAGTTGCAGTGAGTCGACGCATAGTTGCAGATTTTGCTAAAAACTCAGTTTTCGATCGTTAAATGCCTTCCGGACCTCCAATTTCGATTCCGTAAAAAGCCCCGGTCTCAGAATTCGACATATTATGATATTTTAACAACTAGAAGGCCATCTAACACATTTACAAAATTAATACCCATATTATCAAATATGAAAGAAATTAGGTTTTTAACCAACTCATCCACTTCAAACTCAACCCAACATAATCAAACACACAAACAAGTATCAACAGATGATTATACATATATAGCAATCATACTACTCAGTTTATAACGCATTTCAACCGTGAAAACATCAATTTCCACTCAATTTACCATTTTTATCAAATGTTAAAACCCTGACATTCAAAGTTGTGGAAATCCAACCCAATCCTTATAGCATGTTATACTACCCATTGACCTCATTATCTAAACCCATAGTAATCAAGAATCCCACCATTACCTCAAGTTCTTGTGAAGATGGATGATTCCAAGCTTTTCTTCTTTTTCTCTTCTCTTTTCTCTTCCTTCTCTCTACTTCTTTCTTTCTTTCTATTTTCTATCTTTATCTTTCTTCCTATCTTATTTTTCCTCTCCCTTTCACTACTACTACTCTAATTTTTACATAAAAAAAAAATCTGATTTTCTTTAACAATAATAATATTAGTAGTAATAATAATAATACTAATGATAATAATATTGGACATAAAAATAATAATAATAATAATAATAATAATAATAATAATAATAATAATATACCTCCTTCTACTACTACTAAATATGTCCCCACTTATTATTATATCGACATCTCTATTATCCCGTTCCGTTAAGGACACTATGCTACAAGCTTAACTACACACCCCCTATTATAAGGCCAAACAAAAGAAATACCACACGACGATTAAATTAATTAAAATGGGGTGTTACAACTCTCCCCCACTTAAAATATTTTTGTCCTCGAAAATGTACCTGATGGAAACAATTCTGGATACGACTCTCGCATCTTGCTTTTCAATTCCCAGGTCACACTTCCTCCAGCAGCTCCTCCCCAAGCTACTCTCACTAGAGGAATTTATTTTCCTCTAAGCTGCTTCATTTTACGATCCTCGATTCTTATCGGCATCGTCTCCACAGTAAGATTATCTCGAATCTGCACCTCATCCCTCTGGATAACATAAGATGGATCCGGCACATACTTCCGAAGTTGCGACACATGGAATACGTCATGCAAGTTCGAAAGCTCCGGCGTAAACGCCACTCTGTAAGCAACTGCACCCACTCTTTGCAAGATCTGATACGGTCCAATGAATTTAGGATCCAACTTCTTTGATTTCAATGCACGTCCAACACCGGTCACAGGGTTGACTCTCAGGAATACATGGTCACCTTCGTTAAATTCCAAATATTTCTTCCGATTATCATGATAACTTTTCTGTCTACTCTGAGACGCTTTCATCTTTTCACGAATCATCTGAATTGCCTCAGTAGTTTGTTGTACAGTCGCTGGCCCAAGTACAATATTCTCACCAGTTTCATACCAACACAGAGGCGTCCTACACCTCCGACCATACAAAGCTTCGAAAGGTGCCATATTAATTCTAGAATGGTGACTATTGTTATACGTGAACTCAATCAATGGCAAGTGAGTATCCCCGCACCACCTTTCTCCAACACACAAGTTCTCAACAAATCCTCTAACGACTGAATAGTCCTCTCCGACTGACCATCGGTCTGTGGATGATAAGCCGAACTCAACTTCAGTTTAGAACCCAAAGCTTCTTGCAAACTCTTCCAGAATTCTGAAGTAAACCTCGGATCTCTATCTGACACTATACTCGACGGAACACCATGCAGCTTCACAATTATTCTGATATAAATCTCCGCCAGCTTTGACAACGGAAAACTGATATTAATTGGTATAAAATATGTGGATTTAGTAAGTCGATCCACCACTACCCAAATAGGATTAAAGCCTCTCGCCGTATTTGGCAAACCAGTAACAAAATCCATAGTAATACTAACCCACTTCCATTCTGGAATCGTCAACGGTTGCATCAACCCCGAAGGTTTCTGATGCTCCACCTTTGACTTCTGACATGTCAAACAAGCATAAACGAACTGAGCTACATCTCTCTTCATACCTGACCACCAAAATAACTTCTTCAAGTCTCGGCACATTTTAGTGGCTCCCGGATGAATACTCAAGCTACTCCGGTGACTCTCCTCTAAGATCGCTTTTCTCAATTCCACATTATCTGGCAGGAAAATCCTACCCCGGAATCTCTGTACACCACCCTTATCCTCCTTAAACTCACTATCAGGATCATCTCCTCCTGTAGGCATTAAGTCCACTAGCTTCACATCCAGCCTCTGATTTTCCTTAATTGCATCGAAAAAGTCATTATTCACCTTAAGCATACCCACTCTAACACTGTCCGGTGTAGTTTCACAAACCATACTCAAGTCTCTGAACTGTTCAATTAATTCCATTTCTTTTATCATTAATGTTAACATATAAATTGTCTTCCGACTTAGAGCATCCGCTACAACATTAGCTTTCCCCGGATGGTAACTCAAATTAAAATCATAGTCCTTCAAGAACTCTAACCATCTTCTCTGCCTCATATTCAATTCCTTCTGATCAAACAAATACTTCAGACTCTTGTGATCACTGAATACTTCAAATCTCGATCCATACAAATAATGCCTCCAAATTTTCAATACAAAAACTACCGCAGCTAATTCAAGATCATGAGTAGGATAATTCCTCTCATGCACCCTCAATTGCCGTGAAGCATATGCCACTACCTTGCCATCTTACATTAACACTCCGCCTAATCCCATCTTAGACGCATCGCAATACACTACAAAAGGTTCACTGGGATTTGGTAGAATTAATACTGGTGCGGTAATCAATTTCTTTTTCAATTCTTCGAAACTTTCCTCACACGCCGTATCCCAAACAAAAGCTTGACTCTTTCTAGTTAACTGAGTCAACGGTAACGCCAAATTAGAAAATCCTTTGATAAATCTTCGGTAGTAACCTGCCAAACCCAATAAGCTTCTAATTTTCGTTACTGTCTTCAGAGGTTTCCACTAAAGCACTGCACTTACTTTAGACGGATCTACTGCTATGCCATCGCTAGAAATAATATGACCCAAGAAACTCACAGTCTTCAACCAAAATTCACATTTTGAGAATTTTGCAAATAGTTTATTATCCTTTAATACTTACAATGCAATTCTCAAATGTTTTGTATGATCCTCTTCAGACTTGGAGTAAATCAATATATCATCAATGAATACCACAAGAAACTGATCCAGATAAGAATGAAAGATACGGTTCATATATTCCATAAACACACCCGGCGCATTAGATACTCCGAAAGGCATCACTACATATTCGTAATGTTCATAACGAGTTCTAAACGCAGTCTTCTGAATATCACCTTCCTTCACTCTAATCTGATGGTAACCCGACCTCAAATCAATTTTACTGAAAATGCGAGCCCTCACAAGCTGATCCATTAAGTCATCAATCCTTGGAAGTGGATACTTATTCTTAATGGTCACCTTATTCAACTGACGGTAATCGATGCACAAACGCATACTACCATCCTTCTTTTTCACTAACAACACTGGAGCTCCCCACGGCGACACACTTGGCCTAATAAACTTCTTATCAAGTAATTCTCCGATTTGAGATTTCAACTCCGCCAATTCTGATGCCAACATTCTGTATGACGCCATAGATATAGGTCTGGTACCAGGAACAAGATCAATAGTAAACTCAATTTCTCTCTTTGGAGGCAATTCTGTAATATCATCCGGGAACACTTCAGGAGATTCACTCACCCCCGGTAACTCATTAACCGATGCCTTTTTGTCAACGGATAACCAAGCAACCACCGCAAACATCTTAGCTTCGTCTTCTAACAAAGTTCTCAATTCTTTAGTAGACAAATAATCAACCAACTCTTCCTCTTCAGGAGTAAGGAACAACAACCTCTTCCTAAAGCAATCAATGTAGACTCAGTTGAATTCTAACCAGTTCATCCCCAAAATGATATCCAGATTACTGAGTGGAAAACAAATCAAGTCTACTCCAAATTCTCTACCAAAAATAGTCAGTGGACAATTCAAGCATGCTAACGAAGTAACCACCGAACCAATAGATGAAGTTTCAATAGTCATCCTCCGATCTAAAGTAGATGGCACAATTCCTAATTTCTTCACACAGTCCATAGAAATGAACGAGTGGGTTGCACCCGTGTCAAAGATAACAATCAAAGGAATTCCATTAATAAAACAAGTACCTTTGATGGAACGCTCCTCACCGGTAGACTGGGCTCCTACCAATGCGAACACTCTTCCACTTGTCTGAGATTTCTTAGGCTTCTGACAGTGAGTGCTGATATGACCCTGTTCTCCACAGTTATAACAGGTAGGTACAGTAGTCCTACAATTTGCCACAACATAACCTGGTCATCCTCACTTGAAGCACTTCTTCACCTCACTCTTACAATCACTAGCATGATGACCCATGCCACCACATTTGAAACACTTCATAGGATTGGGAGCCTTCTCTCCCCCACTATGTTTCTTCCCCACAGCGGCTCTCTGTTTTCCTTTATCAGCTGGAGCACTATAAGGCGTACCCCCGTACCTCTGCTTACCCTTCCGATCATTCGCGACCTTGTAATGAGCAATTCGGGCCCTGTTATCATTATCATAAATTTAGCTTCTGCTTACTAGTTCTGGATAATTCCTTATCTTCTAACAAGCAATGCCCTGTTTAATCTCGGGATGCAGCCCGTTCTCAAACTTCAAGCATTTGGAAGTCATAGCCTCATCTGTATTGTAGTGAGCACAATACTGCACTAACTCCTCAAACCGAGCAGCATATTCAACAATAGTCATGCTACCTTGTTTCAGTTCCAGGAACTCAATCTCCTTCTCACTACGAATATCTTCCGAAAAATACTTTTCCAGAAATTCACCCTGAAATACTGCCCAAGTAATATGAATACCCGCAGCTTCCAACCTCTAACGACTATTATCCCACCAGGCCTCAGCTTCGCCTTCCAGCATATGAGTTCCAAACTGCACCTTCAGAGCCTCGCCACGTCCCATGGTTATGAAGATCTTTTCAATAGCCTTCATCCACTTCTGTGCTGCTTCAGAATCAAGAATACCACCCTCAAATGTAGGCGGCTTATTACTCTGAAACCTCTCTAAGTTACGAAACTGCGCCTCCCCAACGATCTGATTATTTTTCTGCACTGCCTGTGCCATAGCTTGCAGCGCAGCAGCATCATTTCTCCCTGCCATACTGTTCAACCATCACCACACGGTTAGAAGAACACACAAATCTACTCGTATTCTAAGGACAGACTCCACTACCACATCTGGCCGGACGGACCGACTCGCTCTGATACCAATTGTAACACCCCACTTTACCCAATACTAAAAATATATATATATATATATATATATATATATATATATATATATATATATATATATATATATATATATATATATAATACAAATATACTCAGAGTTCTCTTCATTAGTGGGATGTCACACCTTAAAAACATAACCTGAATTTCTCTATTTACTTCATTCACTTCTATTTCTTTCAAAATAAGTTAAAACAGCATAATGAAACATTTAATCCAAAATCATGGTCGTTCGCCATCAAAATCATGGTCCACCTAAACTCGTGGTTCACCATGTTTTAAAGTGAGTAATGATACATAACACATTACAGAAAAGAAAAACAAAAGATAAAGCCCCAAAATGTCCCGTGTTACGTATCAGAGCGACTCCTAAGACTCGATCAGGCAACACGCACTCCATGCAATACTCAAGTACCTGGATTATTTGTACTTCCCCAAGAAGCGCAGACAAAAGAAACAACAAAAAGGGTGAGAATTACATTCAATAATTAACGGTGCAAGGCACATACAAATGAGTAGTATCCAAGCAATCATACATAATGTGCACACATTCACGACACACTTGTCACTTTCAATTATAATTCAACAAGGACATAATAATGCAATGCGACTCAATGACACAATGCAATGCCAGTGGTGCCACCCACTATGGTTCATTCAATCGAACCCGATCCCCCCATGGAATCCAGATAAATCACATATACTCCCATTGAGCAGTGATTTATCTCCTGGCACCACACACCCTGGTTCATTCAATCAAACCCAATTCCCAATGGAATCCAGATAAATCACATACACTCCCACTGAGCAATGATTTATCTCCATCACAACCTCGCATTGGAGTCCGGACAATACTAGGCACCCCTCATGGATTCCCACCTAGCTGTCTCCACCAGACACATCATGAAATGCATGACACAAAAGAAACACAAACATATGTATAATAACAATTATACATCTTTACGATCCTCATGATCACACGTGAGATACATACTCACCATAATACACACTAGTATTCCCACAACCATTATCACCTGCACAACAATACAATTCACTAGGATTCACGCAACAAAGGTTACCCACAGTAACATCAATACGATATCATACGTTGAAATTCATTTATTCAATACCTTTATGCCACAAGGCCATCATTCAATAACCATATTCTATAGGAAGATTCAACATCATATAAATAGCTTAAAAGCTTCACATATATATGGCAATAGCATAACACACGACAAAATACCGACCTCACACATTTTACGCGATAAGAACATCCGACAACACGACTAATTCTCAAAAACATGAATTAATTAAATCATATTTTACCCTCTAAACTATTTTTAATAGAAATAATATTTCATTAGCTTTCCAACACTTCGAACGGGGGTCAAAACGGACTTACAGTTCAAAAGTTATGAAGAAAACAAAATCTAACATTTTGGAAAAATTCTGTGACCATGAACCGATGCATGGTGCTGTGAGTCAACTCAAAATCCTGGAGGTTAACGCGCGGGTCAGCGCAAGCAGACCATGAGTCGACGCATAGTTGCAGTCAGTCGACGCATAGTTGCAGATTTTGCTAAAAACTCAGTTTTCGATCGTTAAATACCTTCCGGACCTCCGATTTCGATTCCGTAAAAAGCCCCGGTCTCAGAATTCGACATATTATGATATTTTAACAACTAAAAGTCCATCCAACACATTTACAAAATTAATACCCATATTATCAAATATGAAAGAAATTAGGTTTTTAACCAACTCATCCACTTCAAACTCAACCCAACATAATCAAACACACAAACAAGTATCAACAAATGATTATACATATATAGCAATCATACTACTAAGTTTATAACGCATTTCAACCGTGAAAACATCAATTTCCACTCAATTTACCATTTCTATCAAATGTTAAAACCCTAACGTTCAAAGTTGTGGAAATCCAACTCAATCCTCATAGCATGTTATACTACCCATTCACCTCATTATCTAAACCCATAGTGATCAAGAATCCCACCCTTACCTCAAGTTCTTGTGAAGATGGATGATTCCAAGCTTTTCTTCTTTTTCTCTTCTCTTTTCTCTTCCTTCTCTCTACTTCTTTCTTTCTTTCTATTTTCTATCTTTATCTTTCTTCCTATCTTATTTTTCCTCTCCCTTTCACTACTACTACTCTAATTTTTACATAAAAAAATCTGATTTTCTTTAACAATAATAATATTAGTAGTAATAATAATAATGATAATAATATTGGACATAAAAATAATAATATTCTACCTCCTTCTACTACTACTAAATATGTCCCCACTTATTATTATACCGACATCTCTATTATCCCGTTCCGTTAAGGACACTATGCTACAAGCTCAACTACACACCCCCTATTACAAGGCCAACCAAAAGAAATACCACACGACGATTAAATAAATTAAAATGGGGTGTTACACTAACTCCTGGCAACAAAGAGTATCTGGTTTGGCTCGACAGGGTCCAGAACAAACGCAAAGCATAATGGGAGAAGGCTGGAATTTCGACGCCATTCAGATTTCTATACAAGCTCACAAAGTCAATCCCTGCCAGCTCCTTGCGTTGATCTAATTCTGGGAGGGTTCGAATAACACCTTCTACCTTCCATGTGGCATGATGACGCCTACTCTCTTCGACGTGGCAGCAATCACTGGTCTGTCTTCTTTGGGCGAGACTTTCGACCCTACCCTCTCTACTGAGGCTTCATTCTCTTTTAGTCGTGCCACCCTCAAATACTACATTGAAGACCATCATGTTAAGAACTCGGAAGAGTTCTCCGGCGAGGAGCACATTGCCTTTCTAACCCTTTGGTTTTCGAATTATGTGTTTTTCCTTGGGTATTTGCAAATAGCCAAGAGTTACGTCAGCTTGGCGATTCAAATCCATGAAGGCCGACAAGTTTCTTTGGCGAAACTTCTGTTGGCCTCCCTCTATCACTCTCTGGGGCTTGCTTCGCTGAAGCTAAAGTTGTCTCATTCCACCCCCAAAGCGTTAAATCAATCAGATCCTTTTTGGTTGCTGTAGCATTGGTTGAATGCCACCTTTGAGTATTGACTTAGGGCTCTTGTGCCAGAGCGTATTATGTACCTGACGCATGACCGACCCATCGAAGGTCTAAGGCTTGAATTGACCACTCATCAGGAGACTCCCAGCAAATTTATTCTCCTGAAATACATTAAGTTGTTTGTTAACACTAGCACCTTTGTTGCTGAACTAGCCCCCTTCGTGGATCGATGCTTTGGTCCAACTAGGTTTAAAGATCTTTTCCCTGGTATCTCTCCAAAGTCTGCGGCGCATTCGAATGCTGTGTGGAGGGAATTCCTGACCCCGACCATGTTGTCTTTCATGATCGATGTCGGGTCTAAAGAGTATGGTTTTATGAACTATCAACCCAATTTGGTGGCTCGATAATTTGGCTTAATCCAAATGCTGCCAAAGTCTTTAGTGTCCCGCTCGAAAGATATCGTGTGGGTCGGTCGACCTCTAAATGATGACGGCCACCTAGCCTATCTCAAATTCCACAAGGCTCAACACCTCGAGCTTCATGCATTCATGTTTCACAACTTCTTCTTCACCACCAAGGAATTCGACACATGGTGGTCTCGCTACCAATTCCAGTACTTCGACAACTCTGTCTTTCTCCAGAAGTTGCATGATGCTTTTTCCGTTCTAGGCGGCAAACTCCCACCCGCGAAACCAGTCAAGGATGCTCTTGCCGACACAATCCAAATTTCTAATGTAGAGGCTACTCCGTAGAAGATGGTAACCTCTTTTCCTCGAGCTCCTTTTGTTTGAGAGTCCACCAACGTTCATCACTTTATATGCTTTTCTCTAGGGTCGGAAGCGTGCTTTGACCACTATAGCTACTTCACCCAAACCTTCAAAGAAGAAGAAAGCGGCTTCCACTTCCAAACCATAGGTAAGCCAAGTGTTTTGATGTTTTACGAGTTATCACTTCGACAAGTTGCTGAAGTTCCTTATTGCTTAGGTTGTGGCAGAGGTGTCGTCTGAAGACGAAGCTTCTGAGAGTAGTACTCACTTTCAACTCTTTCCTTCTATCACGACTTCGACGCCTGCTGCTTCGGTGAAGGAAAAACCAATCATTCTTGTCAAGAAGACGACCTTAAAGGTCGTTTCTTCGAATGACCAAGCCTCTAGTCCTCTCACTTTAACTCCCCAACCTATTGCTCATGAATGCTTGACTCCAACTCCTTCTCCGCAGCCAACAACACCTGAGGTACCTACCATTTCTATCGCTTAGCTTTGTAATCCTTTCTTGGTATTGACTTGGGGATTCATTTTGCAGGGACCCCCCGCTGAAGATTTGACGGAAACTTCTACCCATCCGAGTCCCCAAAAACAAGATGAATTTCAAGGTCTATCAGCCGAAGACACTCAGGATCCCAATACACCAACTGATGCAGATCCTGAACCTTTGACGGCTGCTGTTGTCGAACCTGATACCCAGGCTGACGCGGCTCATGAGACTTCAACAGTCGTGGTTGACAACATGCCTAAAGAAAACGAACCAAACCTACGATCCTCTGCTGGGGGTTCCCTCGACCAACCCTTGCAAGACAACAGCTCCAATAGCTCCCTTAGTCCAGGTGAGGTTCTGGCCATGAGGAAAAAGAATCAATTCGAGACTTTGAGAAGGCTTCAAAAGCTTCGATAGGTATCTGCTGATTTCGGGCCTTCTGCCTCAGTCCCTGTTCCTCCTTCGAAAATGGACGTCGTTGTTGTCCTCAAACTCCAACAACTTAGGTCTTATATGTTTGATGACGAGTTCTTGATCGTGGTTGAAGAGGAATCTATGCTAGGGGCCAACGTGCTTAAACTCATTGACAAGATCTCCCAATATTCCATTCCTGACTCATTGGCTCAGTACTTGATTGTGTTTGAAGCTTTGTTCAGTCAACTCAAAAAGGATTTTTCCCTTCGACATCATACTAATTTCTAGATCAAGAAAAAACAGAATAAGATGAGAATGGAGTGGGATCACAACGATCTTTGTGAGTAGAAGCTGACCGATTTTGAAACCAAACGTCGATAGCGTCTCGACAAACATCAGGCCTTCGACCAGCAAATCTCGACCTATCAAACCTAAATAGACAAGCTCAATAAGAAGATTGTTGAAGTCTAATAACATAAGGCTGCGCTGGATTCGTCTGAAGCCCTTCCGTCTCAGGACGCATTGACCAAGAAGTCTGTCAAGGGATTGCCCATGGTGAGACGACCCTTCAAATCAAGGACTGGATTGTTCATCTGGTGGAGAAGAAGGCTCGTCTGGACCTCCGGATTGCATATGAGACGATTATCTTGGAATATTTTAAGTCTAGATTCCCAGCTTAATGATTTATCTTGAAATGATGTAACTTTCACACTTTTAGTGGCCATTTTGTAAGCCGTCCTCGACCTTCTATTAATGAAAAGTTTCATTTTACTTTGATATGAAACTCTTGGAGCATGGGTTTATAATTTTTCAAATACTTTCCATTTACTCTTAAGATTCGTCGATCAACACCTAATTCTTGAATTTCATAAGCATTATTTGTGAATGTTTGGACCACTTGGATTGGTCCTTCCCAATTCGGTGACCATTTCTCTAACGCCCGGTCCTTTCGATCCATAGGTAGGATCATTTTCCACACATAGTCATTTACTGCAAATATTTTTGCCGTAACCTTTTTATTGTATGCCCTGGTCACTCGCACCTTTTGTCGTATCAGTACGTTTAAAGCGGCCAATCTTTCTTCATCTAAGTCAACCATCTCGTCGAACATCATGCTCCAATATTGTTCTAAAGTTATTTCGTTCTACCGTTGTACCCTTACCGACTGCAAACATATTTCTACAGGCAACATGGCATCATGGCCAAATGTTAGATGGAAAGGCGTTGAACCTCTCGCCTCCTTGGAGGATGTTCGACAAGCCCATAAAACATGATCTAGGGTTTTGTGTCAATTCTTAGGTTTCTTGGCAATGTGTTTCTTGATCAGTCAAATGACTACTTTGTTAGCAACTTCGACTTGCTCGTTCGCTTGGTGTAGAAGTGACTAATTTGAAACCTGTTTTGGTTGCAAACTCTTGTAATTTTTGTCCCACGAAAGTTGATCCCTAGTTCGTCGTAATAGTTTCTTGATTTCCAAACCTATAAATAATATACTTTTGAATGAACTCCATCACGACCTCTTGGTCGACCTTAATTAAAGGTACCTCCTCTATCCATTTCGTGAAGTAATATATCCCAACTAGGATAAACTTTTCGTGTTTCAATGACGCTGGGCGAATCTCACCTATAATGTCCAGCGCCCACCCTCGAAATGGCCAAGGCTTAATGATCGCGCAATTCGCTAGCTGGGACGTACTGGATGTTCACGTGCCTTTGACACTCCTGACTCCCTTTGGCGAAGTCGATACAGTCCTTTAACATGCTTGGCTAGTAAACACCTTGTATGAATAATAGCCACTTCATTTTCTGGCCGACTTGGTGAGCTCCATAAGAGCCCCTGTGTACTTCTAACACCGCCAAGTATGCCTCTGTGTCACCCAGACATTTGAGTAACACGCCTTCAGGCGTCTTTTTCAGCAATCAGTTGCCCATACGGACATAGCTCAAGGCCTTATACTTGACTCTCCCGTCGGTAGTTTCGGCCGGATTCTCTAAGTATTCCATGATTGGCCTTCGCCAATCTGACTTTGTCAAATTATCGATAGTAAAAAATTCTGCCTGGTCCAGGGCCTCGTCTAAGACTTTTGCTTCATCACCTTTCGAGGTAAATATATGGCGTGACGGTGAAATATTCGACACTACCTTAGTTTGTCGCTCGACACTTTATACCCCTACGCAATCTGGGCTAACTCATTGGCCTTTTGATTCTCTTTCCTAGGCACGTGGGTGATGATGACTACCTCAAAGTGCTCCAACAACCGGCTTGCCATTGTGAAATACACTAACAGATTATTAGTAAATAGATGAAAAATAAGTAACACATTGAGAAAGCTTTTAAATTTCGTCATAAGGCATCCTTACAAAACACACGAAAGAGAATAATTCCCGGGTGGTAGTTATAAAACGTGATTTTCGTAGCAACATCAACAAGCACCAGTGGTCTAGTGGTATAATAGTACCCTGCCACGGTACAGACCCGGGTTCAATTCCCGGCTGGTGCAGAACTGTTAGAACTGTGATGAAAATATTGTGATGTTCGGTAACATCACCTCTCCTGAAATACTGGATGAAATATATGCCTCTGAGCTCTCAACTTTTTGCCATACTGCAAGATGTTCTATTCAAACACCTTCTCAAACTATAGTTTCAATTTTGGACTATTAAACATCAACATTGGGTTATGGTTTTGGTTTTTTTTGTTTGCTAAAATATTAGCTAACATGTGGTTGGTTTCTTTTTCTCTCTATTTTATTTCTGAAATGATACCTTACATGGTTTCAATGTCTCATTGCTTTTTAGTTTTGATTTTCAATATTCTTGTGGCTTTAGTTTCCGAAACTATGTCTACGTCTGTTACCTTTAACTGTGCCTTAGATATTGTCTTTTAAAGTGAAACAAAGTTGGTCTGTTTCTTTCATGTGGAATGCTCATGAAGGACCACAATTTGAAAAGAGCGAGCTCATCATGCAGTAAATCTTGATATATGTGCACACTGTAACTAAAAACTATCTAAAGTTCTTGGGTATCAGATACTACAATAAAGAATGTTTATCACTTGTAAAGTTAGAAATTGAAACATAGTTTTCATATTTTTAAGATGGACTCAAACAGTGAGAGAAATTGGGATCACAGCATTTTATTGAAGAAAGAGGTAGATTCCTCTAGCATAAGCAAGAAAGAAACTGCTCTAAGAAACGAAGTTGAAGGATTTGATTCTCTATTACTATCTTCAATAAACTCAATTCATTAGAAACACAAATTTTGAGATTAATTCCAATATTTGAGAAACTACCTTAAAGATTACCTTCACTTTCACTTGGTGTCTCAGCATCTTGAATCTAACATACTTACCTATGATTTTGCTTGTTTTCAAATAGAGTTTGTTAAGTATTAAGCGTGTTCGGATTTTAAAATCCATAATTTAAGAGTGTGTTAGTATGAATCATTTTGACGAAAGAAAATAATTTTTTAAGAAAATTTAAAATGACTTTGATCAAAAATTTTTGGTTTGATAAAAAAAATATCGAGAATTATTAAAAGGATGTAAATTCAAAAAGTATTTTATAAGTTGATTTTAAGAAATTTCAAATGATACCAAGAAGAAAATAATTTAAATCGTTCATTCGCTCTATATAATGCAAATGTTAAATTATTTATTATAAATTTTTCAAATTTTGCAAGATAGTCATTATATTTTATGAAAAATTCAAATTCATCACTAAAATTTTCAAAAAATTGTAAATAAGTCCCTAATATTTTCAAAATTTTGTAAATTAGTCCCTTCAAATTTTTAAAAATTGCAAAATGGCCCCTATTTTTCATATTTTAAATTTTGTTTAAAATTTTCAAAATTTATGAAAATGACCCCAAACATTTAAGAGTGAATCATTTTAACACTCCATCCATAAAAAAGAATTTAACAAATTGAATGAATTTCAATTGAATCATTTAAATTGCTTAGAATTTTGAATTCCATAAAAATTGTCAATTACCTCATTTAAGCACACTCTAAGAGTATTTTTGAAATTTTGTTGGGGTGTGTGAATAAGTAATGGGGGTGTATTGAACAATTCCCACTAGAGTTTATGAAGTTTAATTAGAACTTTGGTCAATTTAGGACTTAGGGAAAATTGAAGGAGTTGAGAAGGAGATGGCAACTATGTTTCACATAAAGAAGTAGCAATAAAAGAGGGAAAATACTAAAAATTTAAAAATGATTTGGAGAAGAAGAGATTGGGGTTGACGTTGAGTTTTTTTTATTGTTTATATCAAAGATAAATGTGTCTACTTTTTACTACAATTAGGGTTACAAAGGAGATAATATGATTTGGGAAAATCGTTCGAGTTAGAAGAATATTTTAAAGAGAACTTCTCTAAAATAAATTTTAAATAAAATATCACATATCTCATTAAAAATGTATTTGGTTACATTTAAATTATGCAGAATGGTTTAAAATCTAATCAATATCTTAGTCGATTAAAGATTAGATATCAGTTTTGTGATGAGTGTGGGCATGAGAAGTCAATTTTGCATGCTTTGCGAGACTATCCAATTGCAAAGCAGGTATGGCTTTATTCATGGAACAATTGTGCCAGGCATACTTTTTTTAGTTGAAATTGTAAGAGTAGCTTAACTATAACATGGAGTATGAATCGGGAAAGGATGGTGAAGATTGGAGTTCAGTATGGTCAACAGCATGTCGTTCCATTTGGCATTGGAGAAACCAACATATGCATGTGCCAGATTTTATTATGCCTCAAAATTTAGCCCATGTAATTAGAGATGAAGTTCGAAGATATAATATGGTTGTCAAGTTCCAGAACATTATATACAATAATCAAAGTCAGAGGATGCAAAGTCATTGGAAGTTTACTGAAATTGATTGTTTGTGCCTCAACACAGATCACGCTATTCAAATCAATGATAATGTTGGGTGCGGAGGTTTAATCAAAGATAATAATGGAAGATGGATTGGTGGTTTTTCAAAGACCATAGTTAAATGCAAACCTTTTGTTGCAGAGTTTTGGGGTGTGCAGGAAGGACTCAACTTTGCTTATGCAAAAGGTCATGGACATTTGGTGGTCCAAATTGATAGTAAAGAGGTGTTTGAATTTATTTCAAGAATGTATTTTAAAAGAGGACCAGGCCTAAATCTTGTTAGCAAAATCCCTAGTTTCATATTTGAAGGTGAGGAGATTCAGTTTGTTCATATTTCCCGCGAGGCTAACAAGTGTGCAGATGCTCTTGCAAAGCAGAGAATTAATATTATAGAAGGTATTTGTCAGTGTCATGAATGCTCAAGTTTTATGATTAACTTGTTTCTAGAAGATAATCGAGTTAGTCATAATTGTATTGTGGATTGTGTGTAGTTTTTTCTCTTTGTTGGACTTAGGCCCTCTTAAAGCAAACAAAAAATTTATGCAACTTCTCTAAAATTAGTTAGACTATTTTATAAAGGGAAATATTTTTCCAGCCTTATGGGTGCTCCCACACCACCGTGAAAAGTCCATAATGTCCCTAGCGTTCGGAGATGCATCTTCGGACGCACCATTTTTAGCCATTTCTCAAGCCAAATTGAAGAGACGCTCCCTATTACGTTAAAAATTAATTCGGAGATGCATCTCTGTATGTGTAAAAGGTGTGTACAAATATGCATCTCCGTAAACACCATTTATTCAAAAATGTGTGGGTTTTCTGGAGATGCATCTCTGGACGTTATTCTTTCATATCCCGCACCAAACCCTTTCCTCTTCCTCCTTCTTCATTTTCTTAAAAGTTCTAAAAAAACACATTTGAGCTCTGCGACAATTTTACTTTTCATTCATTCATTCCAGCTTATATCATTTGAGCTCTTTCTCCTCCTTTCCAGCATCTTAAACATTCAATCTTCTACTTCTCATCAAATTGATTTGGCAAGTTTTAAAATTATTTATTGACTTTTATGTTTTGATTTTTAGTTAGTTGTTTATGATACATTAGTTGTTTTAGGTATATTAGGTAGTAGTGTAAATGAAATTGGTATGCTAGAACAACATGCATTGAGGTTTTTTTTGGAACTGTTAGGGTAGAAAATGGGTTGCTGCCATTATGAGACCATCACAGGTTTGTCCAGAGATGTATCTCCAGATTTGCTCTGAACTGTTTTCCGAGATGCATATCAGGATTAGACTCTGGCAGAAAATTGAGTGATTTTGTGAATTTCTCCAAACATGTTGTTTATATTTGTCTCTGTTTCTAACGCAGGTACAATGGTTGAAGACAATATGGTCGAATTAGGCTTGGCATCTGTCCCAAACTACGTTGGTACGACGTGAGAGGGCCGCAACGAGGTGCACGAAGTCTCGAGTTGCTGATAACTTGTTTGATGCATCTACTTCACAACCCCGAGGTTCCCACTCGTCTAGTTCTTGTAGCCGACACTCTCAGGCATCTCCGACATATGATACAGGAGAACTTGAGATTCTTGAGGCCCTTATTGACCCTGAAGCCCTAGAAGCTCGAAAGGAAGCCGATATGGATGCCCTATCAGAGAGTTATCCAAGAGGGACACTTGACACCTGCCTACTTTATAATTATGCAGAGCATTCTGCTAGGCATGTCTGGCACGCAGAGGTATATTTCTTTTCTCTTGCAATACGTATGTTGTAAACTAATTAAATCCAAACACATGCTCATGTTTTCTTTTTAGAGGAGTGTGGTTGTTTGAAAATGATTAACCACGACAGAAATATATTAGAGTTGCTACAGCCTATTGTGCTTGGTTCGTTGATGCTATTCTTTATTTCGGTCTTGCTGATTTATGTTCATCTACGTATGTGACCATAAACCACGACATGCAGACGACTTTTACAAAGAGGTGGCACTCAGAGACGTCATCTTTCCACCTACCTATAGGCGAGATGACATCACTTTGGATGACGTCTCATGCCTCCTGCATCTTCCCACATAAGGGACATGATCCTACAACTTTCAACCAATTAAAGCAGGTTTTAACCAATTATAATAACCTTTTTCAGAATAACCCTATTACTACTAATTCTGTTGATATTCAAGTGCCTTTTTTTTTCAACCTTTCTTCCCACAACCAAAACACGAGTAGCACTATCACTACCCCCACAACATTGTCCCTTAATCCCAATCCTTTTAAATTCAAAACCAAAAACGTGTCATCCAAATCCACCCAGCTTAGCCAGAGACAAATTAATATCAATCGCAGCCTTAACTCCAATATACAACAACCCATAAACCAGACACCTTTAAGCAATATTAACTTTCCCTCACCTTAGCCAAGCACCATAAAACAGCACAAGGGAGATGACCAAGTGGAAAAGAAGAGAAGAAGAGATACTCCCAAGAGAAAGAAGAGAAGAATGATACAACAAGCCAACATTTTTTAATGGCAAGTCCTGGAAACCAGGACTCTGGACTTATGGAAATATTAAGTTGGAATTGTCAGGTATTGAGCAACCCGATAGAAATTCCTAACTTAAGGAAGCTTACTCATCAGTACCATCCAGACATTGTTTTCCAATCGGGGACGTTATCCAAAACTAGAAATTTAGAGAGCATTTGAGTTATGTTGAAGTTTGAAGCCTGGTTAACTGTTGATATGGAGGGAAGCAGTGGAGGTCTATCGGTTGTGTGAAAAGATACAACACGTTGTAGTGTGTTGAACTTTACATGGAATTTTGTCAACATTTTAGTCCAAGATGAGTTGAAGAGGGAATGAAGATTAATTTGCTATTATGGGTTCCCTTAAAGAAGTAAAAGGCGTCAGGCGTAGGATATGCTTTGTGAGATCCGAGATATGTCAAGTATCCCATGGTGTATCATCGGAGACTTTAATGACCTTCTGGCTCAAAAAGATAAGCATGGTATTCATCCTAACCCAAACTGCTTGTGTGTTGGTTTCCTCCATGCAGTAAGTGAATATAATCTCGCTGATATCCCTATTGAAGGCCATTAATTCACGTGAATCAAAAGTCGGGGCACTAGCCATGTGGTGGAGGAGAGACTGGATCGAGCCATAGAAACTCCAGATTGTATGGACGTGTTTCATAATGTTAAGTTTGTCAATCTTATAGCTTCTCATTCGGATCATATCCCTATTTTACTTCGCTTTGATCCTAGTCAGCAAAAGCGTAGAAATTATTCGTTCAGGTTCAGAAATTGCTGGTTGAAAGAAGAAGGAATTGAGGATATATTTCAAAATGAGTGGAGGCATGGAGAAAATCACGACGTCATGCATCGTATTGTTTTGTGTGCAAAAGAACTAGAGAATGGAATAGAGTGTGATATAGAAAGAAGAAAGAGGAGCTGGAGAGACACAAGGAAACTATGGAAAGGTGTCTTCGGAACCATGACTTGTATTCTATGTATCGATTCTTCTAAGCCTAAATGGAGTACAAAGGATGCCTATTAGGGATGATATTTATTGGAAACAAAGAGATAAGATGCACTGGTTATAAGATGGGGATCTCAATACGAAGTTCTTTCATTTATCCGCTACGGCTAGAAAGAATTTTTAAAAAAATTGACATGCTCATGCAGGAAGGTGGGGAAGAAGGGCGAGAACAGTCGGGTATGTGTGGAATTGCAAAAAGCTACTTTGAAGATCTCTTTGCAACAAAAATAAGTGAGTACGATCTTGTTATTAGCCTTATTCAACCTAGGATTTCTGTTGAGTATAATAACAGACTAACATTACCAGTTGCTAAGGAGGAACTTCATGCAGCTTTACTAGATATGTACCCTGATAAATCTCCAGACCCTGTTGGTTTTAATCAGGAATTCTACCAAAATTTATGGGATTTATGTGGAAACGATATATTGGAGGCTGCAACGGTTTGATTGGAGAGGGGTTTCTTTCCGCCGTCGCTTGATGATACTAATATATGTTTGATTCCCAAGTGTGTTAAACCTCATGACATAAAGGATTTCCGTCCTATCTCCTTATGTGATGTGGTCTACAAACTAGTTTCTAAAGTTCTTACTAATAGAATCAAGGTCCTGTTGGATAAGTGTGTGGCGGAGGAACATTCGGTGTTTATGGAGGGCCGATATATTCTTGATAATGCGATGATTGTTATCGAGGTCATTCACACTCTTAAGAGGATGACTAAAGGTAGTAAGGCTCATATGGCACTCAAGGTTGACATTAGTAACGTGTATGATAGAGTGGATTGGGGTTTCTTGAGAGGTATGCTCTCTTGGATGGGTGCAGATAAGTGGATTCATTGGATTATGATGTGTGTTGCTTCGGTGCACTATACTATTCTTGTTAATTTGGATAGAGTCAGACCAATTGAAACAGGAAGAGGACTGAGGCAAGGGGACCCACTATCTCCTTACCTCTTTATTTTGATCTCAGAAGGACTTTTAGCTCTTATAAAAGAAACAATGGCACGTGGTGATATTCATAGGATCCGAATTTGCAGAGGGCACCTAGTATGTTCTACCTTCTTTTCGCTAACAGATGTTTTTTATTTTCCAGGGCTAACCTAACCAAATTGAGATATCTTATGAAGTTGCTTAACACTTATGCAGACGCTTTAGGTCAGGAGATTAATATGACAAAGTCTGAAGTGTTTTTTAGCCTTAACATAAGTAACCTGACAAAGGAGGATCTTGCAAGTATTATGGGAGTCCTTCATGTGCTGGGAACGAAAATTATTTTGGTTTTCCCTCGATGATTGGAAGGAGTAAGAATGCTACTTTCTCTTTTATCAAGGATCGTATTAAAAGAGAATAAATTCCTGGAGAGGTTGGTCGTTATCAAAAGCAGGGAAAGAAGTCATGATAAAATCGTTCCTTCAAGCAATTTCGTCGTATATAATGAGTATCTTTATCCTACCAGATGTAGTGAGTAACGATATTGAGAAGATGTTGAACTCTTTCCGGTGGAGAAGAGGTAGTAATAACAGTGGAATACTGTGGATGCCGTGGGAGAAGTTTTCTTGTACTAAAAAGGAAGGTGGGTTAGGGTTTAAAGACTTTAAAGCCTTTAACATGTCTATGGTTTCTAAACAGGGTTGGCATCTACTAACAAAACCCCATGCTTTTGTATCCAGAATCTTCAAAGCAAGGTACTGCCCTAGAACTTCTTTCTTTGATGCTAATATCGACTATAATCCAAGTTTTGTGAGGCAGAGCATATGGAAAGCGATGGAAGTTTTATATTTAGGGTGCAGGTGGAGTATTAGGGATGGTAGTCACATCATGGCAATGAATGGACCTTAGATTCGGGGAATAAGAGATGGTTGTCTAAGTGGATCCCAAAAGCAAGGTGTGTATGGTGTTACCATTAAAAATCTTATGTTGCCTAATGTAAACAATGGGATACGAGGGTCATAAGAGAGTTTTTTTTTTACTATGCAGATAATTAAGAAATCTTACAGGTCCCATTGCTGGAGGATGTTAAGGAAGATAGAATGGTTTAGAAAGAAGAACAAAATGGTGCTTATAGTGTGCGATTTGGGTATAGACTATAGAGGAGCTCGCGTATGAGTCATGTAAATGGGAGAAGGGAAGAGGATTGGTGTAGTCTCTATAATATTAAAGCTCCTCCTATAGTCAAACATCTTTTGTGGAGAATTTGTAGGGGCTGTTTACAGACTCGTGTTAGACTCCGACAACATTATGCTCATTGTCCGTTAGTTTGTCAGCTTTGTGAGAATAGTCTTGAAGATGACTCGCATATGCTCTTTGGATGTAATGCGACTAATCAGTGTTAGAGGGCAGTAGGTTTATCCAGTCTTATATATGCTTGTTTACATTCTTTTAATGATGTTAAGTCTCTTATCTTTTATATCTGTAGTAAGGAGGATATGAAGGATGTCGACAGATTTGCAGTTATGATAGATGTGATATGGAAGAATAGAAATGATCTTATTTGGAATAATCAGTGTAAGGAAGCCCCTAAACTTGGTTGATTAGCATTTCATAAGTGGCATAAATGGTTTACGGCTCAACAAGTTCAAGATACCAAAAATAGCCAGCATTACATTTCGACTTAGAACCCGCCAACTATAGGGTGGTTGAAATGCAATGTTGATGCGGCTTTTAATAAACGTCGTGGTAATACAAATAAAGGTTGGTGTGTTCGTGATAACTTCGAGAATTTTATTATTGCAGTTGTGACTTGAGACTTTGGTATCCTATCCGTCATTGAAAGAGAAGCCTTAACCCTTAAAGAGGCCATTCATGGAGCTATAGATTTCCACAGAGAAAAAGTTATTTTCGAAAGTGACTCCTAAAGGATAGTTCAAGTTATCCAATCTAATCACAATGGTGGATCCGAATTTAATTTCATTATTATGTCCATTATAAGGTTGTTACATGTTTTTTCTAACTTTGAGGTTAAATTTATTAAGCGTCAAGTGAATTCGATTGCCCACTCTCTTGCAAGGGTGACAAATTCTTGATCTAGACATAATATGTTTAATTTCATTCCTCCTTGTATTGAAGTATATTTGATTAATACATTGAATTTGCTTTGATAAAAATAAAATGAAGAGTAGTGATAAATATTTACTCCACATTTTTATTTTAATCAATAACAAATAATTTTTTTATAAATATCTGTTACACATATTTGTCTTGTGTTTTTTTTTTTTAATTTATGACATATATTTATTTTTATTTTGTTTATATAGACCAAACACGATTGATTGACGACAATTGTTTGTGTAACATTAAAATTAATTAATGAATGCTTTGAATAAAATAAAAAAGTAAAACAATTTCTTTAATGTTTAATACCTTTTCAAGTTCTGTATATCAATTAATATTTTTAAAATTTTCCATTGTTATAAGAATGATTAAAAGTATAAAAGTTTTTAATTTAAAATAAAAGACATATGATAGAAAATCAAATGACAATAATGTTAAATGAATAGTTTGAATATTATATAAAAGGAAAATATTTATTAATAAGAAAAGTGAAAACAAGAAATATACAAATAAATCTGAACCATTCATTTTCATCAATATTCCATGATTCCTATTAAAAAGTAAACTAAATTTAAATTCAATTTAAAATTCACTTCCAAAATAGTAACATGTGTGCATTCTTACATTTTTCTTCAAATTATTTCGTACTAAATAGCATTCCTCTATATAAAAATGATATAATCATTATTTTAATATATAATATTTCTATTCTATGTTCAAAGACAAATTTATCCATAAAAATTCACATGTGTCATAAAAGAAGAGATAAGTGTAAAGGGCTCTTTTGTATATTTAATAGTTGTTAGTTTTCTCAAGTTTATATAGTGATAGAAGAGCATTGTAAATTAGAATAACAGGCCCCATAAAATGACTTGAAATTAAAATATTAAATTAAGTTTTGGAAAACATTTGCTTTGTAAAAAAAGTAATTAACATCCAAAATAAAGGTAAAATCCACAAACCAGGCTTGGCTTGCAAATTAAATTTATTAAAGATCCTAGAAACTAACATCAAAACCCTAAATATTTCACTTTGCCAATAACTTCAACTATTTTATGATAGATAATCCTGCTTGAACAATAGCCACTAATAATAATTATAAAAAATTATAAATTAAGCAATGAATGCTCAGAAAGGATTTGTGGAATGAACAGTTCCACCATCTTGAAATCCAGTTCCAAAACTCCTTATATCATCCAACTTGTCTCCAGATCCTGCCTCTGTTGCTTTGGCTTCCTGGTTTTCTGTTTTGTTATTCTGCAGAACCTTATCACATTACAACATATCAGTATATTAAAATCTCTACTAATTTCATCCTATTTAACTAAATTATTCCTATATTACCCTTCAATCAAAATAAGCCAAAGCCTTGTTTTTTACCTGCTGCAAAAGCTCCGTCATTTTGCCAGTTTCAGTGTAATCTGAAGCTTTGGAAGCAGAAGCAGAATTAGGCTCGACCAAGACAGATTGACCCGCGTCATTGACTTTGTCTACCTGCATAATGCTCGGATCCTTCGACGCTATATTATCACCTGACATGCTGTTTCCGGTCTTTGAATCCATGGCATCTGTTGGAGTTTCAAGCCTTTTAACACCTTCAGTAACCAGTTGCTCAAAAGGCATGCTAGCCACTGTTGATGATTTGTCCGCATTTTTATTCAACACATCAGAAGAAGATTGATAATTCGAGGGAACACCTTTGCTTTGCACGCTACTTGGAAACAAATTCTGGCTAGTTTGAGCAGGAGAGTTAAGTGCTTGATTTCCATCTACAGGAATTTCCTTGCCCGTAATATTCACTCCACCCGCTAGAGAAACAGGGGTGATTTGTACTGGTGAAGTAGAAGCCGTCATCCCATTCAAAAAGCTAGGTTGGAACAAAATCGGCACCACATTACCTCTGGCTAGTTGATCAGCGGTTTGACCAGTCGCATAAGGAACGTTCGTTCTGGAAGCAGCAACCATGTTACCAGAACTAACTGTTCCTCTAGGAACCTGAGGGACAGATTGTGAACCATTCATTGGAAGGGTTTCAACTCTAGAAGCACTCGCAGGTTGCCCATTCTTTTCTTTTGAGAGAGGAGTATGAAACTGAGTAGGTCTTGAAGGGAAGGGAACCTCATTTCTTTGGATCATTGGAACACCTGGAGCCACATCATTCTCAGGGGAAACGGGAACAAAACGCCCAGTCTTAAAGACTAGTCCCCTCAAAGTAGTATCGGAATTACCAACTCTAACACTGAGCAAATATCCAGCATCAAATATTGCCTCAATTACACCAGAAACAACCTGGCCCACCGCTGCATCATTTGGTTCACTTTCTAGGCCACTTTGAAGGTGTTCATTACCATTAACTGTTTGAAATCCAGGAGGTACTGGGGAATGTTCAGCACGAATAGGAGTCTGCTTTCTGTTTTGACTAAGTTGCATGTAGGAACTCTCTGCTGAATCTGGCCTTGGGTATTTCCGTGGACGACCACGTTTGCGCTTCAGAGGCACATCTCCTGAACCATCTGGCGTATTATTTTGGTTTTGTTGCTCCATCTTGGCTTATCTGTTAAATTAGTGCATTAGTGCCTACAATAAGAGGAAAATTATCTTTAAGCTAATTTAGAAAAGGAGAAACAAGTTAAAAACTATCAAAAAGCTACTTGGAGTATTTTAAATATCAGTAATACTATGAAGACTGCACCAAGGACAATGAATAATCTACTAGTCCAAAATACTAAGATCATAACAAAACAATATTATGACAACAATATTGCATCTAAACTAATCCATATCAAGTAGATTTGACAGTTTTATGTTGGAATAACACGTAGGGGTGTTCAAAAAATCCAAGAACAAAACTGAACCGGAGAACTGAGCTGAACCGGAGAACTGGGCTGTTCGGTAAAATTGAGAGCCAAACCTTGTTTATCAAAACTGTCTGTAAACCGAACCATTCATTAGAAAATAGTAGTGAACTATAACGTAACTGAACCAAAACAAATTCTAGTAGCATAAAATCATATCGATAAAACCAAACTAAATCAAACAAATCCTAAAACAAGAAAACCCAAACCCAAAAATCATTATTCAAATAACCCCAAAACCCAAATTAGAGATAATAATTGAAGCTCTGTCAGCCAATTTTTATCTCAAATTATGCCGTCGGGCGTAGCGTCGCCACTCATTGCTCAAAAAGATCAACCGCACAGCAGTGTCGTCGCACATGTGTATCACGTAGTAACACTGTAGCGAGTAACATTTGCATCGCATAGCAGTGACGATGTGCGTAGAAACTATGTCACAACTAGTATCACCGTCGTAAATGGAATAGCCACCGCCAAAATTCTCAGCAACCTCCCAATTTAATTTTCTGCAAATATGACCAGATGTATACATTTGATTTTCTTTTTCATATCTTTTTATGGATATTGTTGCTTTGTGCTTTGATACTTGGCTTCGATCTTGTCTTTCTATTTTCAATTTTCATTTATGTTTCCAATCTATCAGGTTGAAAATTTTTTGTTTCTGAACATAAATGACCTCCTTCTGGATTTGTCTACTGTGTGTTTGTGTGCATGAACCTATTTATATTGATATATAGAAATATAGAAAATAATTTACATTTTTGAATTATGGTTTCCATTCTATTTTAGTTCAGTTCAGTTAGAAAATGCAGAACCGGTTCACAGATCTGTTGACAGTTTGGTTTGGCTCAGAACTGACAACTAAAAGTTTGGTTCAGTTATTGTGAACTGTACTAATGTTCGTATGGCTCGCTTCCGTTTTCTTTCTAGACCAAACCATGACCAGCCCTAATAACACTAATACCACGGTACAAGCTAACTCCATTGTCACTGTGTTTCTAGACAATACAGTGGTTTCCTAAAATAACAAGACTACTAAGAATAACTTATGTCACAATACAAAAAGGACAAAACAACATGACTTGCTTCATAAATACCGGTATGAAATCTTCCTGACTTTTACTATGACATTGAACTTAGGGCTGTTAGCATGTAACTATATCATGCAAGACTAGTAAATTATTTTTCAAATTATATAATCAAACCATTAGAGATCATTCCTCATCATTCACAATATACTACACCTCAGTATCAAAGCACCAAAATGCATCAACATGAAAGAAATCAATTCTGATTCTTTGTAATTCGTTTAAACTATATTCCAAACATAGGTAGCTGAAACTTGGTAATTTGCATGAGGCCATAAAAAATTAAAACATCAACTGAGACACAAACTCGGAAGAAATCACACAATGACCATTCACTACAGAATCAATGAGTTTCAAATTATAATTTATCAAAGAAAATAATTACTAGCAACCGTACCTCGTTCAGTGCTGTAACTATGGCAGCAAAACAAATACCTACAACAACATCAAGAAAAAGAACACATGAGTAAGAAGAAAAACAAGACTAATTCCAGATAAACATTAAGAACATGTCAAATTAACACTGCTATATATATATATACTCATATAAAAACATAAAGAAAAAAACCCTAATATGAAGTTAACGGAAACCTCTCCGCCCCCTTAAAAAAACACAAACCTAGGGTTTAAAATTTCGCGTAAAAAAATAAAAATTCAATTTTTCTCCTCCGCCATTTAATTTTCTTCATTTATTTCCAAATCGATAAATAAAATCCCTGATATACATTTAACATAAAACGTTACAAAAAAAAACTAATTTGTCGAAGTGGATAAGCGATTCTTAGAAAGGGGAAAGAGATTACAGTGTTGCGCGCTTAGGGAATTAGGGTTTGCCTTGAGATTGAGATTTCCAGATTCGATTTTGTTGAGACGCAATGAGAAGAAAAAAACGAGAATGAGGAAGAGGAAGCTATTTAGACGGAGAGAGTGGGAGTGATGGCACAGTGTAAGAGATTGCACAGTCTCACACACGAGCACACCACTCTTATATATATCAAGTTGTTGAAGAGTTCGTTCGTGAAACGCAATGTGATGTTGACACGTGTTTTATTAGGTGGGTACCACTGGCTAAAAGTGAAGGGCAAGTAATACGTGGCATTTACACTATGGAGAAGAACAGAAATTATTAGGAGAACATGAATGTTATTTAATTTTTTTTGTCAATTAATCATTATAAAAACTTATTTTTTATTAAAAAAAATAGGCTAAAACTTTATTTTATTTATTTACTAAAAAATATTTTTTTTTAAACTAATTAGAGATTAAGTAGAATATATTGTTTTTTTAAAACTAATTAGAGATTAATTAGAATATACTATCAGTGTAAAATTACTTTATAAAGTCATCCAATTATAAAGTTTTACAAAATTGTATATAAGAAGTTTGTAACGAAGACACGTTAAATTATTTTCATAATTTTAAATTTTTTTATTTACTATAAGATCAATCTTTAAATCAATAATGAGGTTCTTTAAACTAAATAGAATTTAAGTTCCTTTTTTGAAGAAGAATTATTTCTGTTTGAATTGATGCCCACATAGAAATCTAGATTACTTGCAGCCAGCAAATAAATGTGGTATAGAAGATACATGTATCTTTGAGACACATAAGATTGGAGCCGTCCAACCATTATGGTTTGTTAGATACAAAATTCATATGATATGTTTGCGATTGTCTTCTAAGACATTCGTACTACAAATAATGTTATAAGTTAAAGGATAGTTCAGTTTTTTTGTACACGTTGTTCTGACCTAAAATTAGGGGTGGAAAAACAGGTCCGGCCCATTGGGCATGTCTATTTTGTCTGCACTTTAGTGCAGGGCGGTTCAAGGGTTCAGGTCTTCACCCTCTAATGTGTCCACCTCGTCCCGTTTTTTTCGTGCTTTTGCGGGCATGGGCATTGACATAATTTTATGTAATGTTATGTTTAAAAGGTGCAATCCTCGCACTTTAGTGCGGGGCGGGTTAAGATTTTAGGTTTGCGCCCTCAACTATGTTCACCCCGCCCCGTCACGTTTTTATGCAGGCTTTTGTGGGGCGGGCATGCTCGTTTACCACCCTTACCACGTTACACTTATGATTTTCAGTGACTTAAACATTATAGTGTTCGCATATACGACCACCACCTTTTGGCAAAGCTAAAAGATCTCCATAGAGTTCGTCATAAGATCCACATCACCAACAACACTTGAAAAAGATGAAATAGATATAAATGTCACTAGAAGCGGATTAAATAGTCATCAACAATTTAATAATAATAATAATACTAATAATAATAATAATAATAATAATAATGTCTTTATTATTATTTTCTTGTGATGAGAGGTTATGGCTTTAGTCTTCTTTTATTTTATTTTGGGAATTTTAAATATGACCTCTATATGTAACCTCTTTTCTTATTCCATTCACTCGTATGTAAAACGAGTATTTTTTAATGTAATGTAATGTAAATAAGAAAAGAAGAGGACAATATCAAAGGAGGACAGCCATGGAGATCTAGCTTGTAGAAACATAGATCGTTATTAGGTTTAGGTTAGGTTCTCTCATTGGTTTGAGGGAACAATTACGATAGGGGCCATAATTGTTTCATTTTGTTTATGTATGTTGATACATGTGAATGTATGTTGATGCATGTGAGAGATACTATATATGACAAATAAGTCGGTGAGATCAAACTAATTAAAAATTCAATCAAAATGGATATTAAGTTTATGCTTTCCAAATTTAAACACTAATCAAAACCAGTATCGAATAATGTAAGTTTCACCTAATGTGAGGTGTGTGTTCTATATTAGTAAGGTGCGATGGGATAAATGTAATATCTAACTGCTAAAACATTGGGTCAAACTTAACTAAACAAATTATAATAAGATTATATATGTTTAGAAGAAAGAGTAATCCATATGATGGATTCTAATAAGGAGTTATTCACCCAACTGAAAATATTCGAGAATTGCATTAGATACAATTGGAAGAAGCTCCTACCTAAATAACTGATTTTTGTATAATCGATCTAATGCGGATTTAAAAACAAAGTGAAATATGGATCTTGGTCCAATAGAAAATGTTCCAACGGGATTTTCCGAGTCAAATGGTGATGGTCATTTGGTTTGAGTAAAATAGTGGGAGCATATTTAATTTAAGGCCTAATTGAATATGTTTTTAATGATATTGATATCTTCACAATCTTTTTATGTAGATTACCATGACAATAAATATAACACTCCGACTTGATTAGTCTTGTTTATTTATTTAATTATTTATTTGATTTAATTGATTAATTTATTTAAATAATTATTTTATGTGAATTATGACGCGTTTGGCCGGTGTCAGCATTTGTGGTGAATTGTGCTGATATAATTAGTTTTTGGTGGGATTTAATTAATTAAATTAATAGAAATTGAGAGAATAGTGCAGGTTGGGGTAAAAAGTGTAAATAATGAGAATTGGATTGTTAGTGGAAAGAATTCGTGTTTGAGTTGAACCAAAAGTTGGATTAAGAGAAGTTAATTAGGTTATCGTATATATTCAGAAAATTAGAAGAAATAAGGGAATTTTTAGAGTGTTTTGTCAGAATATGAAAAAAAAAAGAAGAGAAGAGCTATGACTTAGAGGAGATGACCTTAGAGATTGCTTGACTGCTTGTTTTTGCTGGAATTACAAGGTAAAGGGAAGATTATTCATCTAAGGGTGCCTTAATCATGAAAGGGTTGAGAGGTTTCCCTTAACCTCCAATAGAGTTTTCTTTTCTCTATTGCTTGATATGAATATGATAGATGATGCTTATGATTCTGTTTTCACCATGAATTGATGTGATGATTGTGTTTGATGTTGTTTTGTGTTTCATGGGCCAATTGATTAAATGATGAATTTGTGTTGAAATTGGTGTTTTAGGGTATAAACATAACCTTGAGTCTATGATTAAATGGTGAATTAAGGTGTTAATTTGTGTGAAATTATCATGTTCATAGTGATATACTGTATGTATGGTGAATACAATTGGGTGTTTTGGGGATTGAAATCGGAGCTTTAGAAGTGCTCCAATGGTGAAAATCGCGTTTTTGTGTTTCTGTACATCGGTAACCGGTTAACACATTGGTGTAACTGGTTACAGCTGAAGTTGATAAACTTTTATTTTGAAATTTTTGTGAATGTAACTAGTTACGAGTTTTGGTTAAACGGTTACAACTATTATGTTTTCCAGAAATGTTGATTTTTTGTTTCCAATTGTTTTATCATAACTTTAGTTCTGTAAGTCCAAATGAGGTGTTGTTTGAAGCGTTGGAAAGCTAACGCACCGAGCTACATTATGGTACTGCCTTGTTAGATGAATTGACATGTTTGATTAATTTATGGATGCATGTTTAATGTGTGGATAAATATTGTGAATTGTATGCATAATTGTGTGAATTATATTACATGTTTAATAATGAATCGATGTTAAAATGATTTAACATGATTGAGTGTTGTGTGTGGATATGTATTTGATGTGGTATTATAGTTGTGAAATTCAAATTTAATTCCTTGATTTATTGTACATACTTGCTAACGATTGATGAGAGGAGTAGTTCGGGTGAGAACTACTGGTAATGCATTGAATGCATGATCGTTTACAGTCAGAGTGGGCTATACTTGTTATGTGGTTATTATTGCATGATTGGTTACGATTAGAGTGGGTTTGTATTCATTACTATGTTTTTGTTATTGTATGATTGTTTACAGTCATAATGGGGTTGTATTCATTATTGTGTTGTTATCATTGCATTGTTATATGCGATGCATCATATGTTGTCGTTGTTGTGAAAGAGGTGAGTCACGAGTTCAAAGTGGAGACTAGTGACTTGTCCCCAAGCTCATAGTAGGGGCTTGAAGCTCAGAGTGGGGGCTCAGGGTTTAAATGTTGAAATTCGGTTCGTATGAAGAACCAAATGTTGAGTTAGTACCGCATGCATATAGAGTTGAGTTGCGAGTCTGGTTCATAGTGGGGACCATATTTGAGCACTTAATCCGATCAAATTTGCTCCCTCGAGATAGTCAAAGGATGGTGAAAATGATACACCATATGCAAAGCATTCTCAAATGACTGCGAGACCACCTCAAGGCATGCCTTCTTACAATAGGACAGTTGTTGAGTTAGATAAGCATTCTCAAGATACATGAACTACAATTCCTTCTGGGCTGTTGAAAGAGACGCTTAAGTATATGACAAATTTACTCTAACAGAAGTCAGTTTGGTTCTTCCTTCCTACCGTCCTCACCAGATGAGTTATTTTTTCAGCAAGAGAGCCAGGAAGATTAATGCGGAAAAAGCATTCCTTACCCTAGTTAGAGATGTTGGTGTGAATATGGAAGTAAAAAAACGGTCTAGAGGGGGTAAATAGACCTAAATTAAATTCAATTATCGTTTTAAAAATCAATTTCACAAATATCAAAGATGAATATGATGACACACTTGGTATGGATTTATTCAATTGTGTAATTCACAAGAAGTGTTTACACAATGATTTAATGAATGGAGTTCTGATGTCAATTTTTCACAGAAACTTAATCACCAATCTAGCTTAACAAGTTATCCAATTCCAACAAAACCTAATGATTATGTAATAAATCACTATCAATGAACAAATTATAACTATGATGGAATTGAAAAACCTAAGCATTGTTGAAGCGGTAAAGCGGCAAGCAAAAATATTTATTTTCGGAAGAATTCCCTCCGGGATTTATGTCGTATATGTGAGGGCAATGGTCTCTCATCTACCTTGTTTTAATGATGTCAACAAATATGTAAGTTTTAGATTGTAATTTGAGCGGTATCACTTCACTTATCGGGCATATTGCGTCTAATCACTATTGTTCATGTGTCTAGATGTATAGGACCTTGTCTTTCCCATAAACAAATGTTCATTACCATTTTAGTAGCGTCTAGTATGTTTTTTCTGGACTTGGTCAGTTGAAAATGCGCAGAAAATTGTATTTCCAAAAATTTGCAGTTCATGCGCTAACCTCCCAGTTTATGCGCTAACCTATAGAAACCTGCGGGTAAGCGCATGATTTTGAATAACACAAAATTTTCATTTGTGCGTCGGCGCATGGTTGTTGTGGGTCGACGCATGATTTTCTGAACTGATATTTTTCACTTAAATTTTTCTTCTGTTATTTTCTGTTATTTTTTTTGTGGGTCATTTCATTTCTCTATAAATTGTTTTAGTCATCTCATTATTACAAGAAAAACAAGAAACGTGAAAATTTATGCCATTTCTCTCTTCATCTTCATCTTCTTCATTGAGTAAATAAACAATCACACATAATCATCTTTGTTTGTGTCGCCCATTGTTCGAAGTGATAACGTTCAGAATTTAGGAAGTATGATCTTCATTTTCTGGGTTGAGAGCTTGGCAAGTGTTTCTTGAATAAAATTAGTTGATTTTGTCCTCCAAGAATCGGATAGATTTTGGGGGTTTTTGCACAAACTGTTTCGTTCTACAGGGATTCGGCTGGGCGAAGGTAACCGAAAATTGGCGCAATTGTTCGGTTTAGTAGCTGTAATCAGAGGATCGTAGAAGAGAGGTTTGAGTTTGAATTTTTGGTAGATCGCAATTGATCGAGTGAAGGTAACCGAAGAACGGTGGGTTCTTTCGGTTTAGTAGCGTGAGACGGTAATTGGGTCAACCATATTCAAAGCACTTGATTCATCTTGAATCAAGGGGAGAGAAAATTCTGCATCAACAATCGAAGACGTTCGAGGGTTTGGATGTTCATAGTTTTCTCTTGTAATAAACAATTTGCAACAGCTATATATATATATATATATATATATATCAATTCCATTTGTGGAGTTGAGGGCAGACGTACCCAAAGCGAGGACGATTGGGGAACTGCCTAATCAAATCTCGTTTGTTCTCTCTTTCCCTTAACTCTTGTACATTTCAGTTTGTTCGAATTTGTGAAGTCACAATTTATCGAAATCTCTATTGTAATGTAATTTTGAGCTGAGAAACTATTTGTTAAATTGATACAATTCCTTGAATTGTATCTTGGAGCAGCTCTATATTACATTCCATAGAAATTCTGTACTTAGTGTGTTTACGCACACTAGGTGTTTGATAATTTGTTTCAAACAAAAATCGAACGCATTGCTTATCATTTTACCTCATTGGTTTGGATTAAACATGAAGCAAGTGATATTTTGTTGACTGCGTTTTTAAGTGTAGTAATCAACCCGAATTTTTCTCTTCCATACTCATTCTCGATATATTCGTGCATATCCGATCCTTTTAGTAGAAGGTTCGTTGTAGACGTTCTATCCAGTGGTAGCTTCCATTAAACAATTTTTTAAAACTAAATTTTTGGAAACCATTTGCGTGTAAAACTCAAGGGATCTATTCAACCCCCCCTTCTAGATCCATAGCCATCGTCTAACAAGTGGTATCACGAACTCCGGTTAATTCTGGTGCTTCGGTAAAACTTCTTGGATCATGGCGAACGAACCTAAAGGGGCTTATAATAGAGCTCCAGTTTTTACAGGCAAAAATTACAGCTACTGGAAGGATTGTATGCGCGTCCATATTAATTCCATAGATCGGAAGGTTTGGAACGTTATTTTAAATGGTCCCATGATAATTACTATGACTAACGCGGAAGGCGTTGTCCTTCCTAAACCCGAAGCTCAATGGACTGATGAGGACGAGAAAAAGTACAGCTATGATTGGAAGGCTCGTAATATGATCATCTCCTCCTTATGAGTTGATGAGTATTATCGAGTCTCCCATTGTGAAACGGCCAAAGCCATGTGAGATGCTTTACAAGTAGCCCACGAAGGCACTAATGATGTTAAGATGGCTCATATTAATACACTAATGCAAGAGTTTAATTTGTTTTGCATGAAGCAAGGGGAAACCATTGCGGATATGCAAAAATAATTTACTCACATTATCAACAAATTGCATGTTCTTGGTAAACCAATTCCAAATGAGGTTGCTACTAACAAAATTCTGAGGTGTCTTAACAGGGAATGGCAACCGAAGGTCACCGCTATCAAGGAGGCCAACGATGTTGCTACACTAGACCTCACAACACTCTTTGGTAAACTCGATGAGCATGAGCAAGTGCTCATTAGCTTAGATAAACATGAAAAGAGTATCAAGAAAGAGAAGGTAAAAGATACGGAGAAGAAGTCGATAGCTCTTAAGGCTTCTTGTTCAAAGTCCACACATCAAGAGCTATGTGATGATCAAACCAATAATGATAAAGATAAAGAATCCGGTGATGATATGGGCTTATTTGTGAAGAGGTACAATAGATACGTTCGTAAGAACGAAATTCAACACTCGGACAGAAATCTAGTCAAGTTTAGGAAGCAATCTAGAAGCGAAGGAAATAAGAATGGCAAGGCAAAAGGGACGTGCTACAACTGTGGAAAATCCGGGCACTACAAGCCGGATTGTCCATCTCTAAAGAAAGAAAAAGATAAGGATAATGACAATACTCGCTTAAACAAAAAGTCCAATAAGTCTCGACGAGCATACATCGCTTGGGAAAGCGATAGTGAGTCGGAGAAAGATGATTCCTCAAGTGACGAAAGTGAATCCGTTAACTTTTGTCTTATGGCACGCCACAACAAAGCAAAAGAGGTAAAGTATTCTAAATATGATTATGTTAATACTATGTCGCATTTAGAGTTACAAAAGGCTTTTGACATGTTACACTATGAGGCTAAGGAAGCATTTCAACGTTTAGCCTCAAATAAAAGGATTTTCACGTATTTGGAGAAGAAGGTTTCAGATTCCAAAAAGGAATTGAAAGCCCTCAAAAACTCTATAGTGGAGACATCAAAAGCCAAGGTTGAAGAGGACCCTACCTCTTGGTTCAATTGGGGATGTGACACTTGTCACATTTGGCAACGAGAGGTGAGAACCCTCAAGGCCAAATTGGACAAGGCTCTTAAGCCAAAAGTTACGTTTGCTATCGATCGAGCACATTTTCGTGAGAGCATGAATAATCCATATCAAAAGTATACCTATGTGATTCGAGATAGTGATAGCAAAGGTAAATTCCAAATGAACCGCAATTGTCTTTACTGTTGTAAGCCTGGTCATACTATTGCAAAATGCCACTTCAGAAGGTTTCTTGTTCCGAAAGGCATCTACCAATGATTGCCCAAGTGCAGTCCTGGTTTCACTCACCTTAAAGGACCCAATGAGAATTGGGTACCTACTCTCCCTTGATTGTTTTTGTAGGTACAAAGTCTTGAGACCACCGAAAGAAGATGGGTTCTGGATAGTGGCTGCTCGAGACATATGACCGACGACATATCTCTTTTCATCGACTTTGTGGCGAAGAAAAAGGGGTTTGTCACCTACAGAGATAACAATAAGGGACAGATTCTCGGCAAAGGTAGTGTAGGTAACCCCTCATCTACTACCAACTCTGATGTGCTGCTTGTGGAAGGCCTTAGACACAACCTTTTAAGCATTAGTCAACTATGTGACAAGAATTATAAAGTATCTTTTTCAAAGGATTGTTGCATAGTTGAAGATAGCGACAAAAAGAATGTGTTTAAGGGCTTGAGGGTGAACAACGTCTATATGCTAGATTAAATGAGGTATCATTGAATGGAGACAAGTGTCTAGTCGCTATGAATGAAGATTCATGGTTGTGTCATAGACGGTTGGCTGACATCAACTTTGATTTGCTTAAAAAAATAGTCTATAAAGACCTAGTCATCGGTTTGCCCAAAATTAAATTCACAAAGGATCACCTTTGTGATGCGTGTCAAATGGGGAAGCAAACAAGGATCTCATTCAAATCTAAAAATATCGTTTCAACTATGAGACCCCTTGAGCTCCTCCATATGGACCTCTTTGGACCATCTAGGGTTAAAAGCCTAGGTGGTAACTATTATGGGTTTGTAATAGTCGATGACTTTTCGAGGTTTTGCTGGACTATTTTCTTTGCAAATAAGAGTGATACCTTTTCGGCCTTTGAATGATTTGCTAAGTTATCTCAGAACAAGTTAAACACAGACATTGGGTCAATTAGAAGTGACCATGGGGGTGAGTTTGAAAATAATTTGTTTGAAGCATTTTGTGATTCCAACGGAATTGATCATAATTTTTCCGCACCATGCACCCCTCAACAAAATGGGGTAGTGGAACGTAAAAATAGAGTTTTGGAGGAACTTGGAAGGACTATGATCAATGATGGTGGATTAACAAAATACTTTTGGGCCGACGCCATAAGTACGGCTTGTTATGTTTTGAATAGGGTGCTCATCCGGTCTATTCTAAACAAGACACCGTATGAGCTTTTAAAAGGGCGTAAGCCAAATATCTCTCACCTTCATGTATTTGGTTGCAAATGCTTTGTGTTAAACAATGGGAAAGAGACTCTTGGTAAATTTGATGCTAAGGCCGACGAGGGTATTTTTCTTGGATACTCTCAGTCAAGTAAAGCGTATAGAATTTATAATAAAAGGTTATGTGTAGTTGAAGAGTCAGTTTATGTTACCTTTGACGAGTCTTATCCGAGAAATATCGGAGAAGGTAGTTCTTTTCATGGTGCAGGTGTACCTACTGAAGACATACTCAAGGACACTGATAAGGGAATTGATCAGCCTGAAGCAGTGTGTATTGAGGAGGAAAAGGATCACCAACCAGTGAAAAGTGAGGATGATCATCATTCTGATAAAGATGAACTTCCTCCAGCTTGGAAGTATTCAAAAGACCATCCAATTGACAACATTCTCGGTGATATATCTAAGGGAGTAACCAATCGCTCTAAACTTAGTAATTTTTGCTATTACTCTGCTTTTGTGTCACAAGTTGAACCTAAAAACGCTAAGGAGGCATTACTCGATGAGCATTGGTTTCTATCAATGCAAGATGAACTAAATCAATTCAGGAGAATTGAGGTTTGGGACCTTGTCCCCCCTCCGCGAGTTCATCAAGTAATCGGCACCCGATGGGTGTTTAGGAATAACTTGATGAAAATGGAGTAATAACACGTAACAAAGTGCGGCTTGTAGTGCAAGGCTATAACTAAGAGGAAGGAATCGACTATGAGGAAACTTATGCGCCGGTTGCCCGACTCGAGGCTATACGCCTTTTACTTGCTTATGCTTGCACTAAGAACTTCAAATTATTCCAAATGGACATTAAAAGTGCCTTCCTTAACAGATACATAAATGAAGAGGTTTATGTAGCCCAACCTCCGAGTTTTGAATCCCACGAATATCCTGATCATGTCTATAAACTTAAACTCGCTTTGTACGGACTTAAACAAGCGCCTAGGGCTTGGTATGAACGTCTAAGCAAATTTCTACTTGATCAAGGGTATTCAAGAGGAAAGGTTGACACAACCCTCTTTATTAAACGTCAAGGAAAACACTTAATCTTGGTACAAATTTATGTTGACGATATTATATTTGGGTCTACTAACATGACCTTGGTCAAGGAGTTTTCTAATTTGATGCAGGGGGAGTATGAAATGAGCATGATGGGGGAGCTCAACTATTTCCTCGGATTGCAAATCAAACAACTTGAAGAGGGCACATTTGTGAGTCAAACGAAATATTGTCTTGAGTTACTTAAACATTTTGATATGCTAAACTGCAAAGCAATAGACACTCCTATGCCTACAAGTGCCAATCTTGATCGTGACGAAAAGGGTAAGGATGTTGAGGTAAAGAAGTATCAAGGTATGATAGGATCTCTTCTTTATCTTACCGCATCACGTCCCGATATAATGTTTAGTGTATGCATGTGTGCGAGGTATCAGGCACATCCCAAGGAATCCCACTTAAAAGCTGTTAAGCGCATACTTCGATACCTTTCCGGTACTCCAAAGTATGGGTTGTGGTATTCCAAAGGTAGTGTTTGCTCCTTAGTTGGCTACTCCGATTCCGACTTTTCCAGGTGCAAGTTGGATAGGAAAAGTACTAGTGGCACGTGTCTCCTTTTCGCAAATTCCTTTGTGAGTTGGCATAGCAAGAAACAGGTTTTCGTTGCTTTGTCAACAGCCGAGGCGGAATACGTTGCCGCCGATAGTTGTTGTGCTCAACTTAAACAGTAATTGCTTAATTTCAATTTAAAACTTGAGCGTATTCCAATTTTGTGTGATAACAGTAGTGTGATTAATCTAACTAAGAACCCTGTATTGCATTCACGCACCAAGCATATCGAAATACGCCATCATTTTCTTAGGGATCATGTAGAGAAAGGTGATGTGATTTTTGAGCACGTTGACACTAAAAATCAACTTGCTGATATTTTTACAAAACCATTAGCTACAGGGCCTTTCTTTCACATTCGTAGGGAACTTGGCATTCTCGATATCTCGGATCGTGATTAATAATCTTTTAAGATAGTGATCTTCACATATATACATGCTTGTTTATTCTTTTAACTAACAATGCAAAGAGATATTTAGCTATATGTGAGGGCTCTTATCCTCATGGTGATCAAGGTAATATCGTTCTGATTTATAGATGTTTATCATATTTTGTCCCATATTAAGTACCGCAATCTTGATGTTTATTGTATTTTGAGCACATATCGTTCATGTGGATGTTTTGTTCTATATGTGTGCATGTCTATTTATCTATTTGGAACTTAAAATTGCAAAATTTCATTCTGGTTCATTTTTATACCTTCATGCGTCGACTCATGACATGTGCGTCGACCTGGTGAAAAATTCGGGTCAGCGCACCATTGGCTTTTGAAATTTTTTAAGCAGCTTCAGTAATCATGCACCGACGCACAAGGTACATAGGTCGACGCATAAACGCAGCGTTCAGAATTCCTACTTTAGTGGGACACGTGCGCCGACCTAGTGATGCCTAATTTCACTACATATCTTTATTGCACATCAATATAGGTTCATTGCATGTCATCTCATCAGAATTAGTGGTCTCTCTCTCTCTCTCTCTCTCTCTATTTTCTTCCATTAAACCTCATCAATCCTCATTATTCTCCATCAAATCCTCATCAATAACCCTAAAAATTAAAAACCCACAAAGAGTGAATTCTCTATATTACAAATACAAGGGTTTCTAAGGGCTGGACATCTCTCCTCTCCACTTTCTGCGAAAATCACTGTTCATCATTCTCTTTCAACTCTTCATCAACCATGGCCTCAAGAAGCAACACTGGTAAAAGGACAATAAGAGCATCATCTTCACAACCAGTAACCGTTAATTCTTTAGTTTCTGATGCATTATCTAGTCCTTATAAGGCATTGTTTAGTACTCGTGAAATTATACCACAACATGGTTTCTACGTATTGATGGGTGAAGATTATCACATTCCTGAGATAACCGAAATACTCAAGGTTCAGAATCTTGGTGAGTTCCTGGAATGTGATGATAAATACAATAGTGATCTGATTCGAGTATTCTACTGTGGAATCAAGGGTAAATTTAAGGGGGCTGAGTTTAAGTTTTCTATGAATAATGTTGTTCATGACGTGAACAATGATTTATGGGCTACGTTGTTTAGTTTGGACACAGATGAAGATCTACCCAGAGTAACTGATAAAACATTTGTTAACAACTTTAATTTCAACACTGCTCCAAACTCTATGCTATGGGAACCGTATCCTGACAATGTTGTGGCAAGTGACGTCTTTCCGAAAAAATGTCACTACCGGTCATTTGAAATTCGAATACCGCATTTTGTAATGGATTGTTTCTCGTATCTTAAGACCCAAGAAAGGTGGATACTCAAGGGTTGAGAAGGCTGAAGTTCACCTCATGTATATTCTGAAAAATCAGATCAAAATCAATTGGCCATACTATTTTACATATCGGATATTCGTCACCCGCAACTCCCACAAATATCAAGCTCTAGGTTATGCATCCTGTATTCAGAACATCTTGAACAAGGCTGGGATTTTAGTTCCGAATATTCCTTACATTGAGATTTCTTCTGAACAACAATTCTAACCAAAAACCCTTACCATGATGGGCTATCATTGGGATAAGGTCAATAAGAGATTCAATTATCGACACAGATCGACTCATCCTTTTCAACCTGAAGAACCTGTTCATTATGCGGGAAATGTTGATGAGGATGTACATGAGGGTGATCATCAAGATGTTAATGATGTTGATGTGGTTATGCAAGAGAATGACAACGACGCATGGTTGGGCGATCAACATGAGGACGATTCTGAAAATCAGGGCTGGGGAGAGTGGCAAAACAACTGCTGGACTGCTCTTGGCAACACCTATGTTCCTCCCACATATGGCGAGGAGTATGGTTGGCAGTAACCTGATTACTCGGTACCTCCAACTCCACAGCCTCAGTATGATTACCAGGCATCTGAAGAGATTCTAGCATGATTAAATGAGATGAATCTTCAACAGCAAGAATTCCAAGCATTGCAAGAGAGTCGCTACAATGCTCAGAAAGAACGGCTCACAAACTTATCCGATCAAGTCTTGGCTCACATCACTAACTTTAACAGGTTTGCTGACGCGTCTATGACTCGCTTCAACCAAATGGACGAGAACTTGACTCAACAAAATCTGAATCTTGCCAATAGCCTTGGTACTCTAAATTGCACCCTGATCGAACTCAACCTGCACTTAGAAGATTTGCCACCACGAGGCCAGTATTATGGAGGAAGAGGTCATCCATATAGGGGGAGGAGGTCATAAAGATTAGGGCATAACATCATTTGTATTTTGCATTTATGTTTTGTTATTTTGTTTTCATGTTTTCTCCTGCTGTTTAACTTGACTTTTGATTCAGTTGGTTTGAATTCTTTCGGATTGACTGTATTGCTTTTATGTTTTTGTTTCGTATTTATCCATTTCTATTTTTAAGTTAGCTGTATCATATGTGGATGTGTGTTAATGTTTTTGTGTTGCAAATATGTGATGATTCCTTGCGTATTATAGTGTTTTATTTTGACCACCTCCTCTTCTTCTTTTTGATGTTGTCAAAGGGGGAGAAGAATAACAACTAACAGAAATTTTAACAGGGATTAACCAAGTGTTAAAGACAGGGGGAGCTTGTTCACTCTCAAATTACAAATCACGTGACAGCTAAGACAGTGTTGCCATCATCAAAAAGGGGGAGTATGTGAGGGTTATGGTCTCTCATCTATCTTGTTTTAATGATGTCAACAAATATGTAAGTTTTAGATTGTAATTTGAGCGGTATCACTTCGCGTGTCGGGCATATTGCGTCTAATCACTATTGTTTATGTGTCTAGATGTATAGGACCTTGTCTTTCCCATAAACAAATGTTCATTACCATTTTAGTAGTGTCTAGTATGTTTTTTCTGGACTTGGTCAGTTGAAAATGCCCAGAAAATTGTATTTCCAAAAATTTGCAGTTCATGCGCTAATCCTCCCAGCTCATACGCTAACCTCCCAGTTTATGCGCTAACCTATAGAAACATGCGGGTAAGCGCATGATTTTGAATAACACAAAATTTTCATTTGTACGTCGACGCATGGTTGTTGTGGGTCGACGCATGATTTTCTGAACTGATATTTTTCACTTAAATTTTTCTTCTGTTATTTTCTGTTTTTTATTTGTGGGTCATTTCATTTCTCTATAAATTATTTTAGTCATCTCATTATTACAAGAAAAACAAGAAACGTGAAAATTTATGCCATTTGTCTCTTCATCTTCATCTTCTTCATTGAGTAAACAAACAATCACACATAATCATCTTTGTTTGTGTCGCTCATTGTTCAAAGTGATAACGTTCAGAATTTAGGAAGTGTGATCTTCATTTTCTGGGTTGAGAGCTTGGCAGGTGTTTCTTGAATAAAATCAGTTGATTTTGTCCTCCAAGAATCAGATAGATTTTGGGGGGGTTTTTGCACAAACCATTTCGTTCTACAGGGATTCGGCTGGGCGAAGGTAACCGGAAATTGGCGCAATTGTTCGGTTTAGTAGTTGTAATCAGAGGATCGTAGAAGAGAGGTTTGAGTTTGAATTTTTGGTAGATCGCAATTGATCGAGTGAAGATAACCGAAGAACGGTGGATTCTTTCGGTTTAGTAGCGTGAGACGGAAATTGGATCAACCATATTCGAAGCACTTGATTCATCTTGAATCAAGGGGAGAGAAAATTCTGCATCAACGATCGAAGACGTTCGGGGGTTTGGATGTTCATAGTTTTCTCTTATAATAAACAATTTGCAACATCTATATATATATATATATATATATATATATATATATATATATATATATATATCTCAATTCTGTTTATGGAGTTGGGGGAAGACGTACCCAAAGCGATGACGATTGGGGAACTGCCTAATCAAATCTCGTTTGTTCTCTCTTTCCCTTAACTCTTGTACATTTCAGTTTGTTCGAATTTGTGAAGTCACAATTTATCGAAATCTCTGTTGTAGTGTAATTTTGAGCTGAGAAACTATTTGTTAAATTGATACAATTCCTTGAATTGTATCTTGGAGCAGCTATATATTACATTCCATAGAAATTCTGCACTTAGTGTGTTTACGCACACTAGGTGTTTGATAATTTGTTTCAAAGCAAAAATCGAACGCATTGCTTATCATTTTACCTCATTGGTTTGGATTAAACATCAAGCAAGTAATATTTTGTTGACTGCGTATTTAAGTGTAGTAATCAAACTGAATTTTTCTCTTCCATACTCATTCTCGATATATTCGTGCATATCCGATCCTTTTAGTAGAAGGTTCGTTGTAGACGTTCTATCCAGTGGTAGCTTCCGTTAAACAATTTTTTAAAATTAAATTTTTGGAAACCATTTGCGTGTAAAACTCAAGAGATCTATTCAACCCCCCTTCTAGATCCATAGCCATCGTCTAACAGTGTCCACAGAGATCGGTTCGAGGGAAAGAATGTCGTTCGACAATCTCTCGCGTTTATGAGTTTGGATTAAATTGGTTTAAAGTAAATGCAGAAAAGTAAACATTAAAATAAAAAGAAATCATTCTTCAGAGAGAAGAAAATTATCCGCATGCACATAATCGACTCCTCACAAACTTAAACTTACCGACCTGTTATACTCAACCTACAATACTCCTCAATATCACCCAGCATCGCTCACAACAGTGTTCATCTTTGACACACTGAGCTGAGAGAACAACCGTGTTACCATCGTCGGCACTCTCGCACCTGACTCAAGATACAGAGGCATTAAGCTTCGACGCCTTTACAGATTGTTAGCTCTAAATTTATCTCTAGCATCCAGAAACTAACAGATAATCATCCCTAATCAAAGTTTGCGATGTTTATCTCTAACACAACTCAAATCCCCGCGCATAAAGCAAAAATAAAGGACAATCACCGATAAAGATTTGTAAAGCAAATTTCAAACAACTCCATGGGCGACAAATATACATTAGTTCAGAGTAAATACATATACACAAACCCAACATAGAAAAAAAACACAAAGAAGAAGATAAATAAACCAAACATCTCGCGGTTTGTCGGCACCGATCGATGAGAAATCCACCTCAGATCATCTGTATACAAGCTTCCATGTTGTTTTCTAGCTAATCCTACTGAAAAATGAAAGTTTGATGCATTGGGAACAAATATTACCCAACCATCCTCTAAAAATTGTGTTTTTGGCCCTTTAATGGTGTTTCTGTCCATCCAGTTTCGCCTGGCGGTATTCTGGGTCGCCCGATGCAGTAAGGCAGCTTATTCTGTAATTTTTCCACACTTTTGGAGTACCCGGCCCTGCAATGGACCGCCCGGCGCTGCTTCGCCCGGCGGAGCAGAGACGCAGCTGACAGTAGACAGCAAAAATCCATCATTGTTTTGGCCATAACTTTTGAACTGTAACTCCGTTTTTCGCCCAGTTCGAAGCGTTGGAAAGCTTATTCAATGCTCTATACAAAAATGGCAAGATTTACTTGATTGAATACCAACAAAAATAAATGGAAATCAATTAAACTCAATGATATTTACACGATAATACAATATATACACTATAACGTAAAGTAAACGTATTTACAAACAAAGCGGTGTTTATTCGAACGTTTTTAACAAAAAGTGTCGATAAGTGCAACAAAACTTATATACATAAATAGTTACAATTTGCACTTATCAAACTCTCCCCAACTTACATAATTGTTTGTCCTCAAACAAAGCCAACATCTAAAGGAACAAAAGCGAAATCCAAGAAATCACGCAACAAGTTTTGACAAACAAAAACAAATGCAATGGTTCAATCGAAAATGGTACACACAAAGTAAATACTTACCACTAAACTACAATGATAACATAATCACGAAACAAATGCTAAATACAAAGATCCATGCCAAACATTCTAAAACAACACTAGTTCACAAATGAATCACACCTAGCAAAAACAATCACCGCTAGATGAAAAACACAAAATGAGGTACTTTTCACTCACACAACAATCTTGCAAACAAAAGACTAAATTATGCACTCATCCAAAAACTCATATTGAAAACATAAAAGCACGAATCAAAAGGGCCTTCAAGGTTGTAACGTGGTCGGATAAACAAACAAGGGGCAATTTCTAAAGGTAATTGAAACAAAAACTTGCTTAAACCTAAGGGAGTGATCAACTCACAAAGCTTCAAACACCAAAATTTCAATCAAACTTCTTCCAAAATCCCAAGTGTTACATAAAACACAATACTTATTTATCACAATTATTTGAACTCTTTTTGTTTTTTCTTTTTCAAAACTTTTCTTTTTCCTTCTTTTTTTTTTCTTTTTCATATTTTTCTCTTTTTTCTTTTCTTTTTCAACCTCATAGAAACCAATCAATGAGTAAACAATCATTCTCTCCCCAACTTGAATTCAACCACATCATCATGTGAATACTCCCTACTTTCTAAGGCAAGGTAAAAATTCATACAACAACACAAAGTTGAGGGTTCAAGAAAAAAATAATCAATCAAAATCCATACAAAAAGTAAATTTGACACTCATAGACAAGCATCAAACTCAAACAACATGGATAATGACCAAAGGCTCAAAGGGGTTACAAATGATCACACACTCACAAGGTGAATTGACTATTCGGCTAGGTAGTTGTGCTCAAAATGAAACAAAATGCCTTGATCTTTTTCATGCTTTCATATAATCAACACAAATAAAAGATTAAGCATAATAAAATCCAGTTAAAACAAGAATGTTGGTACTCCGTGCATATATGAACAATAGAAGGCTTCCTCACAAAAAGGGTGGGAACTAAAGTGATTCACATACAAACAAGTATACAAAAGAATGAATGGCATAGAAGTTGTAAAAAGCCTAAGTATCATGAATATACTAAAGTAGAGAAAGCGATAAACACATACCTTGAACGTGTACCAAACTTTAAACACTATCATTACCACGCATTCGCAAGTTGAAACGATAAAAAATGGACAAACACCTCAAGCGACTTCAAATAGTCAGACCAAAATTGGTGTCCAAACAACAAACAAAAACATTAAAAAGACCAGGTGAAAATGGATTAAACAAGTTGTAAAGTGAAGATTTGAGAATTTTACGAACAATCTGAGTACAACTTGTTTAATGAATATTCACCACACTACCTAAGTAAAAATGAAAAAGTAATAACGAAACAAACAAAAAACAAAATAAAGCATGCTTGTTTTACGTCGTAAGCTCGACGCCTTTACTGTGCTTAGCTAGTAACTTCCTTCCTTTATGCCATAGTGATGCCTCACCACGCAAACCAAAAGCAAGTGTCATAACCAAACACTTAAACAAACGTTAATATACAAGTATCAGTATAACAAGTGAAAATATAAAATATATACGATATCTACAAAACTCAAAAACAAAGAAACTATCGCAATACGATTCAATATCAAAACCGATCCCCAACAACGACGCCATTTTGTTGAAGCGGTAAAGCGGCAAGCAAAAAAATTTATTTTTCGGAATAATTCCCTCCGGGATTTATGTCGTGTCCATAGAGATCGGTTAGAGGGAAAGAATGTCGTTCGACAATCTCTCGCGTTTATGAGTTTGGATTAAATTGGTTTAAAGTAGATGCAGAAAAGTAAACATTAAAATAAAAAGAAATCATTCTTCAAAGAGAAGAAACTTATCCGGCATGCACATAATCGACTCCTCACAAACTTAAACTTACCGACCAGTTATACTCAACCTACAATACTCCTCAATATCACCCAGTATCGCTCACAACAATGTTTATCTCTGACACACTGTGCTGGAGAACAATCGTGTTACCATCGTCGGCACTCTCGCACCCGACTCAAGATACGGAGGCATTTAGCTTCGACGCATTTACAGATTGTTAGCTCTAAATCTATCTCTAGCATCCAGAAACTAACAAATAATCATCCCTAATCAAAGTTTGCGATGTTTATCTCTAACATAACTCAAACCCGCGCATAAAGCAAAAATAAAGGACAATCACCGATAAAGATTTGTAAAGAAAATTTCATACAACGCCATGGGTGACAAATATACATGAGTTCAGAGTAAATACATATACACAAACCCAACATAGAAGAAAAACACAAAGAAGAAGAAAAATAAACCAAAGATCTCGCGGTTTGTCGGCACCGATCGATGAGAAATCCACCCCGAATCATCCGTATGCAAGCTTCCATGTTGTTTTCTAGCTAATCCTACTGAAAAATGAAAGTTTGATGCATTGGGAACAAATATTACCCAACCATCCTCTAAAAATTGTGTTTCTGGCCCTTTAATGGTGTTTCTGTCCGTCCAGTTTCACCCGGCGGTATTCTGGGTCGCCCGACGCAGTAAGGCGGCTTATTATGTAAGTTTTCCACACTTTTGGAGTGCCCGGCCCTGCAATGGACCGCCCGGCGCTGCTTCGCCCGACGGAGCAGAGGCGCAGCTGACAGTAGACAGCAAAAATCCAGCACTATTTTGGCCATAACTTTTGAGCCGTAACTCCGTTTTTCGCCCGGTTCGAAGCGTTGGAAAGCTTATTAAATGCTCTATACAACAATGGCAAGATATCCTTTATTGAATACCTGCAAAAATAAATGGAAATCAATTAAACTCAATGATATTTACACGATAACGCAATATATACACTATAACGTAAAGTAAACGTATTTACAAACAAAGCGGGGTTTATTCGAACGTTTTTAACAAAAAGTATAGATAAGTGCAACAAAACTTATATACAAAAATAGCTACAATTTGTACTTATCAAACATGCAAATACTACGAAATTAAATGCAAGAGTGAGAGAGAGAGCGAGAGAGAGAGATAGATAGATAGATAGATAGAGAGAGAGAGAGAGAGAGAGAGAGAGAGAGAGAGAGAGAGAGACTGAGATTTATAGTGATTTAGTGATCGTCCTAGCTTTGCCTATGTGCATTCTTCAATGGTTTCCCATTGAAACCTTCATAGTTCCTTGTTATTTGACAAATATTTCCAATAGTTCATACAATCACCAATCCACAATGCAGCTGAGAAAATAAATTTCCTATATGAATCTTGACTTGTATACAACATACAACCAAAATCTTCTACGAAATATTTACTCGAATTATGTTTCTTGAATCGTCCAATATCACCAATTTTGCTCCAAGAATTTGTGTGTAGATGTCAACCCCTTGATCCTACCAATTTCTTAAGCGGTGTATTGTCTAAATATTTGAGAAGAACTCTACCTTATATGTACCCTTCCACACAGTCTACTAAGGCAATTCAAGAGAGAATAACCTACATATTTTTAATGGAATTTTTCACCACAATTGGCAGTCACCTCAATCTTGCTAATAAACTAAAAAAATTAATTGTTAGACGAAGGCAACTTATCTAAAGGGGGGCAAATAGATCCCAAGTAGAAAATTGCTTTACAAAAACTGTTTTCAAAAAACAATGGCAGGTGGAAGTGAGTCGGATCGAATCGTTTAAACTGAACCGCTATAAAAAAAGCTCGGATATGCGTATATGAAAACCAATTGATGATAATGATAAACAAATTAATCAATTTGCTTTAAACACAATCACTTGAAAGCTACTCAACAAGTAAAGCTAATTCAAATGATAACAAAAAAAAAAAACTTAATCGAGACATTTTTGTCAAACACCTTATGTGCAATTAATATCGTTTAGAATTATGTATTGGTTTTGTTGATTTATAAATCCAACCACAATCAAATTAATTGTGATCAACTCAACAAAACATTTCTCAAAGATTATCAAAAGGTTTATCTAAATGTATTAATCACACAATCAAATAATTCAACAATTTGCAAATGAAAATAAAAGAGAGAGAGAGAGAGGGGGGAGAAAAAGAGAGAGAGAGAGAGAGAGAGAGAGAGAGAGAGAGAGAGAAAGAGAGAGAGAGAGAGAGTGAGTGAGTGAGTGAGTGAGTGAGTGAGTGAGTGAGTGAGTGAGTGAGAGAGAGTACAAAGGATTTGTTTAGGTAGTTTCCCATTCCGCCTCGATATAGGTATGTCTGCCCTCAATTCGAATTCGAATTGAGATGGTGAAAATTAAACTTACTTTGCAAATGTAGAAATGCAACCCTACAACCCCTATATTTGATGTTGATTTTAACAATTTATCTTCCCTTGATATGAGCTTGATCAAGTCACCCAACAATGCCAATTTGATTCACCGTCTCACGCTACTCCTTTGCAAGAACCCCTGTTCTTCAAAGACTTTACTTGGTCAAATCCAAATTGTGAATTGTTGTAGTCCAATACTTATTAATTTGATTCACCGTCTCACGTTACTCCTTTGCAAGAACCCTCAGTTCTTCAAAGCCTTCACTCAATCCAATCCAAATTGTGTAATCTTGTCCAAAACCTTTAAATCCCCAATTGATCTTGAAGGAAAACCCCACCTTGATTTTATCATATGAAACCCTCAAAGATCTCAACCCAATTTGTAGTTCACCAACCTAAATTGGACGTTATCAACTTTAAATCTAGATGGCAACCAAACAATGAATGATTATGTGTATTTTGTTTGTGCGTATGCATAGAATGAAGGTTGAAGATGATGAGCACTCTTTGGAACCAGTTTTGTTTATGATTTTCTCAAAATCACTAATAAGAATTATGCATGTATCAAGTATATATATGTGAGCAAGTATGAAGCAAAAGGAATGCAAAAGGAATAGAAAACAATGCAAATTTTCAAGATTTTTAATGTATGTGTCGACCTATGTAAGTCGTGTGTCGGCACATATGATGCATGTGTCGACCTGTATAGGTGGAACATCTAACAGAACAATGCAGACTTTAAAAATGAGTTACATGTGTCGACCTACAGTTTGTATCTGTCGACCTATAGAGAAAATTTTCTTCTATGTGTCGACCTAGAGTGCGTATGTGTCGACACATTGCTATTTTTCAAATAAAAAATAGTTTTTGATGCATGAAACCTTTTCTTTGATGCATGAACCTTTTCCACCATGTTGTTATGATTCATAATGCTAAGATGCACATTTAGACATAGAGGATATTGTCTAATATACATAAACGCTAAAGTATCCTAGTTTTGAGATCATACAAAATACATCTAACGGAAGTTGCACTCAAATCGACTAGATCTCCAAGAACGACTGGTTTCAAAGACGTACCTCCTTCAATTAATCATATATCTCTTGTTATCAAGATCTGAACCAAATTGAAGTTAAAGATGCTAGAATTTCGTTGCAAGACTTTGAACATTAATAACAGAGGAAAATGTTTTTTTATTAAAATCACACTAAAAATTATTATCAGAATGATAAATGTTTTTTGTGAGAAATGATGACAAAAAGGTTTTATATGTGCTTGATATTAAGCACAAAAAATGGTTGAAAAGTCAGTTAGATTCGAATTAAGAGCAATGTATGATTTGAATCAAATGAGCAAGTGAAATTGAATAAAAGGAAAATAGAATTTTGAAAATATGCCAGTTGATTTAAACCAAAGGAAAGTGTGATTCGAATCATTAGCCACTTCATTCAAATCATGTACAAAAAATGATTTGGATCAAATGCAACAACACTGACTAGAAAATGTTGAAAAAATGTGTGATTTGAGTCGTGTTCTAAATTTGATTTGAATCAAATCAAACAGAAGTGGACATCAGGAAATTGATTCGAATCATGTGTAAAAAATGATTCAAATCAAATGACCCAGTTTTGCCTTTGTCCAATTTGATTTGAATCATAAAGTGAGTTTGATCTCCATGATTCGAATCAAACACATAAATTCTCAAATTTTCATGGTTTTAAAAGTGCTTTGAGATTTTACTTTGAATCAAACTCAAATAAAAAACATAAAATGTTTTTATTCCACTTTCTCATGAAATTGATCAAAAAACATCATGATCAAGATCAATCTGACCAAAGTTTTATGCATGCTGAAAACGAATCTTTTCAAACTTGATTCCGAGAAGTGCAATCATGAAGGAGACTCGACAAACCAAGATTAAAACCAAAGATGAAAGAGGTAAGACAAGCAACAAAATAATTGGACATCAGTGCTCCCCTTGAATGAATTAGGGACATGCAACTACAAGATAGGTACAAAATAACCGGATATTAGCAGTATCACATAGATACAACATATCACATATACAATATACCATACATAGCCGTTTGCAAAGATAAGAATATGCACTCACATATATACGCTACTTTCATGAAGATACACAATAGAAATTAAAACAGCAAAAATATAATGGCAATATAACAACATTACACAATTGTCTTCCAAGGCAATACACATAGTAAAACCATTGTCTCATATTTAAACAACTAGTAACATTGTCAAGACATAACTAAAAGCAAAACAAACCAACAAAAAACAATGTATGATGACTTAAACTCCATGAAAGAAGTGCACAACTAGACATGTGATTCAAAGACACAACAACATAACATTTCATCCTCCATGGCCCTTAGGCATTGGCCTCACTCCCCGATGCCAACCTTGCGCATCATTACCCAAATGACGATCCAAGAAATCACATATTTCACGGTAAAATTGAGCATAATGGTAATGATTCTCATTCTGAACAGAGATCATGTGACTAATCCTAGCAATTGTAGCTGCATGATTTGCATCTATCTCATTATGTATAGACACAAGACTTTCTGTTACATAGAAGCAAAGACTTCAAAATTGGCATCTTGTGCAGTCATGTGCTCTTTCATTAGATGAAATCTCTCCACTTGAGCAGTCTCAAAGGCATTTTCCCTCATACAATCTTCCTCACAACGCTCATATTGCCTAAGTTGCATGTTTTATAGCATAGTTATGATGGAAGCTGGATTACTAAATCCAGCACCAAAACTATTACCATGAGCATCCTCATGCGTAGCATCTTGCATAAAAGCATCACCTTTAGGAACATCATGAGAAGTACCAATTGGTTGACCTTCAACCACATGTGTCTCAGCAGCATCATCACTAAATTCAACAAGATCATCAAAATCATATATCTTTTGACCATTCTTGCCCATACGGAAGTAGTACACCAGATGTTTTTCATCCCAAAAGTATCCCATGTTTGTCAAAGTATGCTGAGAGAACTCTAGAGATGGACTCAGAGATTTGTACCGAAGATTTGGCATCTCTATGTTAAAATAGTTCAAAATCTTGGCAATCATGAAAACATAGCAGAATATCGTTCCTTTGTTGCAGTCCTTGATGGAGAACATCCGAGACACGAAGTAATTTGCCCCATTGATTTTAATCGTATTCAAAAGAATATAGGCCGTATGAATTTCAGCATTTTCTAGTCTTGATAACCCTCCATTCTTTGGGCGCAACACATGAGAAACAAGCCACAACAAAATTATAGGAACCATCTTCAACTAACTAGTTGTTATAGGATCATAGCAATCATCTTCGGACCAGGGAGCTCTAAGCAATTCATTCAAATGAATTCTCCATTTAAAGTCATGATGAAGGATGGTATCTGTCACAAATGGTTCAGCATAGGGGTGACAATTGGATCCATTAAGACAAAATCCATCCAATCTATCCACACAAAAATCCATCCAATTCATCCACCACATAAAAAGTAAGTTAATGGATTGAATTAAATTCATTCATTTATATGTATGGATTGATCCAATCCATTAAACATATCTTAATAATCCAATGGAATATTTTTATCTCTATTATATTTATTTAAAAAAATAATAATAATAAAAAATGGATTTTTTACAAAAAAAAAATTCCGAAAAAAATTGATTTTTTTGGAATATACGAAAAGTTTTTTCTGAAAAAAAAAATCGATTAAAATACAAAAAAATATGTATTTTTTTTTCAAAAATACAAAAAAAAAAATGATTTTTTTCCAAATATAATAAAATTCAATTTTTTTTGTGAAAATAAACTGATCGAATCTTTTAGAAAATACAAAAAAATAGTTTTTTTTATAAAACACAAAAAAAACATTTTTTTCGAAAATACAAAAAATTGATTTTTTTTTCAGAAAAATATTATTTTTTCGAAAATAAAAAATGATGTTTTTCCAAAAAAAAAAACGATTTTTTTCTGAAAATTATAAAAACAATAATTTTATTGAAAAAACATCGATTTTTTCGAAAATAAAAAATCAGAAACATGAAAACAATTTTTCCATCCATTAAAATTATGTTAATTGATGGTTTGGATGGATTTTTTCCCTAATGGATGGATTGGATTGGATATTTAAAAAAAAAAAGGATTGTTAATTGACTAATAGATTGTTTAGATCCATCTATTAACAATCCAATCCATATCCATCTTATCCATCCATTTTGGCACCCCTAGTTCAGCATCAACATCAATAATAGTAATACAAAATAAAGACTTCCAAAGATCATTAGTGAACTCATAAACAGTGTTACCTATGGTAAACTTGAATGATGAACCACGCGTATCATGTAGCCCAGAGTAGAACACACAAACGAGATCTTCATTATAGTCGTGTGCAAGCTTCAAAGCGTAATTAATATGTTGATGCTCAACAAGAAGAACAACATCTGGAATATCCAAACAGTCGGCCTCAACAGGCTTCCAAACATATTGCTTCATAATAAGTCGGTGTTGATGTTTTTGTTCAAATTTCTTAACACGCCTAGTTAAAACTAATGAAAATGGAGTTTCTCGAGCATTTTATGATATGGTAGACTTACCTTTACCCTTAGAATCACTCTTGGTTCTTGCAAGCTTAGGTGCCATAGAAAATTATTCAAACGAAGTTCACACACCAACTGTTTGATAGAGTGTGTGAACGAGAAGTGAAGATGTTAGAAGGATAAATGATTTCCCACAAACCCAAATCAGATAAACAGATAGAAAAACACTTAAAGATGTGAAGAAAAACAAAAAATGAGTGCAAATTTGGAGTTTTGGAGAATTTGGGTGAATGCGGGTTTTAAAAGATGAAATGAAGATAATGAATGAGATTACCTAATGATTTTTTGGAAATTTAAATGTGAATGATATATGGTGAATGAATCTAACAAGAGTTAATGATAACTTAAAGTGTTTGCAAGACTCAAGAAGAAATGAAGAGTTTAGTGCATGTATGAGAGGGAATAAGAAATGAAGTGAAAGGACCCAAAAATGCCTTATGTGCCGACCCCTTAAAAGCATGTTCTGACCTGAAAAGGTCATGAGTCGACGCATACTTAAACAACTTGGAAAAATTCTAAAAAATTAATTCTATGAGCCGACCTATGTAAACATGTGTCGACACATACTATACAAAATAAAAATAAAAAATCAGAAAATTATTTTCATGTGTCGACCTATAAGAAACACGAGTCGACACACGAGGTCCAAAAATTGAAAATTTTGACACAAATGATTTTGGACTGACTTTGAAAGACTCATCTTGACATATGCATAACTAATTTATGAGAGACACATGTAAATTATTGTTTTTCATGATTTTCTAGCCAATAACATGCAAACACACACGTGAAAGCATGAAATATTAAAAGATATAGAATACATGTGAAGATATTTAGAATGATGCCAGTATAAACATGTTAAATGAAACACACAATGGTTGTCACTTGATTTTTTTTTGGAAATGAACACTCATAACATGTATCATACACACAATATATCACATACCTCTGGAAAATAAACAGGTAAAAGAAAGAACTTACTTACAAAGCAAAAATTGAAACGATATTTCCTCATCGTACGAATGACGCATGATGCACATGCATTCCATAAGGAACTCTCGAACGAAAGTTGGAATGAATGTGAAACATGCTACAAACCTATAAACAACAATGATCTTACCACCTTTCACTTTGACAAAGTATCCAATAGCGTGATTTGTAATGAATCCAAGAAGGTTATTGATTTGATGATCATCCTATTTGGTTGGACTTTCATTCTTGTCCCTTTCATGATAAATATCTTGCTCCTCCTCAAGTTTCATTGTCTTAGGTTGATCAATCCCTTGTTTGATGTTCTTGAGTAGGTATTTTGAAGATATGTCTATGTCAATAAACGAAACGCCTTTTCCACATTTCTCGGATAGAAGCATTACATGTAATCTACACACTTTTACCAATTAATGAACACTAGTTGTTGAATTCCTTAGTCACACAACCTCTTTTCCTTGCCATAAATTCAATAAAATAGGGAAATGTCACCCATTATATGTCTTGAGCACCCACAAAAGAGATCACATACTCTTTTATAGAGCCAAGACATTCATCCTGCAAAATCAACAAGAAATGCTAGGTACCCAATCTTCATTGGATCCTTGAGGGTGAGTTAAACCTTGGTTGTATTTAGGCAACCATTGAAAAACACCTTTAGGCATAGGAAATCTCTTAAACTTGCATTTTACAATGGTATGACCCTTCTTGCAACAAAAGTGACAAGTTAAATTGTGAGAAGAGTGACATTTGCTATTTTGATCCTTTTCAACATAGTTATACCTTCTATAAGGATTATGAGAAGGCATCTTATATTTGGTAGTATCAATAGCAAAAGTGACCTTTGGTTGTAAAGCCTTGTCTAATTTAGCTTTAAGAGTATTTACCTCTCTTTGCCAAATGTGACAAGTTTCACAACCAAACCATGAAGGTTCTTCATCCTCATCTATAACTTTTTGAATATATAGATTGCCAAAGAGCTTTCATATTCGTTTCGATTTCTAAAACTTTAGCTTATAAATATGCAAAAATTATTTTGTTTGAAGCTAACATTTTAAAAGCGTATATGGCTTCTCTATGTAGATTTTCAAAAGCTTTTTGTAACTCAGAATAAGATAATTTATCAACATGTTCATATTTAGAATGACTTACATTATTTTTCTTCTTTTCATGATAATGAGCCGTGAGACAAACATTTTTCGATTCTTCGTCATCACTTGAGTCTTCATCACTTGAGGAATCACTATCGATTTCCTAAGCAATATAATCTCTTCTTGACTTGCTAGATTTCTTGTGATGGCCTTTCTCTTTGTCTTTCTTAAGCAATGGACATTCCGACTTGTAGTGACCAGTTTTTCCACAATTGAAATATTAACTTCTTGATCTTACCTTCTTGTTATCATCTTCCTTATAGGAGTTTGATTGTCTTTTAAATTTGATAAGTTTTTTTCTGAGTATTGTACGCCATTTATTTTGATTTACTTATTGACTTTTTCACAAAAAGTCTCGTATCTCCATCATCCGAATTCTCATAATCTCTTGTTTCACAATCACTTTGCTCATTGTTTGAGGTCTTTGAATTTGAAGCCTTTAGAGAAATAGACTTTTTTTCTTCCTCCTTGTTCTTACCTTTTTCCTTCTTTATCTTCTTCTTGAGCTTTTTCTCACGTTCTTCCAAGCAAGTAAGTTTTTACTCATGTTCTTCTAGCTTGCCAAATAAAATTACGATATCAAGTATTTTAAGATCATTCGCTTCTTTGATTACAGTGACCTTAGGTTTCCATTCCCTATTAAGACACCCCAAAACTTTATTAGTAGCAATATCATTAGAAATAGGATTACCTAGAGCCTTCAAGCGATTTATAAGACGTATGAACCTCTTTTGCATGTCGGCAATGGTTTCAACACGCTTCATGTGAAATAGTACAAATTCTTGATTTAAGGTATTGATCCTAGTTTGTTTGACCTCATTAGTTCCCTCATTGGAAACTTCCAATACGTCTCACATAGCTTTGGCGGTTTCACAATGAGAGACATGATAATATTCATCAACACCAAGTGTGGATATGAGATTATTTTGTGCCTTTCAATGATGTGACTACAATTTCCTATCATTGTCATCCCATTGTGCTTCAGGTTTTGGTACGACGAAACCTTTACCATTGGTAATTGTAATTTGATTAGGACCATTGATGACGACATCCCATACACCCTTATCAACCGAGTTGATATGGATACGCATACAAGCTTTCCAATAGCCATAATTTTCACTAGTAAAGATGTGCGCTCTATTGTACGCCTCTTTAGGCTCGGTAGCCATTTTCTAATAAGAGAATATTGAAGCACAGTATTAACTAGAGCTTATGATACCACTTGTTAGATGAAGGCGACTTATCTAGAGGGGGTGAATAGATCCCAAGTAAAACAATAGCTTTACAAAAACTGTTATAAAAAAACAATGGCTAGCAGAAGTGACTCGGATCGAATCGTCTAAATCGAACCGCTATCAAAAAGCTCGGATATGTGTCTATGAAAACCAATCGATGATAATGATAAACAAATGAATTAATATGCTTTAATAATAATCACTTGAAAGCTACTTAACAAGTAAAGCTAATTCCAATGATAACAAACACACAAAAAAACTTAATTGAGACAAATTGTCAAACACCTTATGTGCAATCAATTTCGTTTAGAATTATGCATGGTTTTGTTGATTTGCAAATCCAACAACAATTAAATAGATTGTGATAAACTCAAAAAAACCTTTTTATAAGGTTATCAAAAGGATTAACCAAACATAATGATCGGACAATCAGAGAATTCAACAATTTGCAAATGAAAAATAAAAATAGAGAGGGAGAGAGAGAGAGAGAGAGAGAGAGAGAGAGAGAGAGAGAGAGAGAGAGAGAGAGAGTACAACATGATTTGTTTAGATAGTTCCACAATCAACTTTGTTATGAGTACGTCTGCCCTCAATTCGAATTTGAATTGATATAGTGAAAATTAAACTTACTTTGCAAATGTAGTTTACAAGAAAAATGTATCAATGCAACCCTAAAAATCTTATGTTTGATGTTGATTCTAACGATTTCTCTTCCCTTGATCTGAACTTGATGAATTCACCCAACAATGCCAATTTGATTCACTGTCTTACGTTACTTCTTTGCAAGAGCCCACATTATTCAAAGCCTTCACTCGATCGAATCCAAATTGTGAATTGTTGTAACCCAAGATTTACCAATTTAATTCACGGTCTCACGCTACTCCTTTTCAAGAACCCTTTGTTCTTCAAAGCCTTCACTCGATCGAATCCAAATTGTGTAATCTTGTCCAAAAACTTCAAATCCCCAATTAATCTTGAAGGAAAACCTCACCTTGGTTTTCTTATTTGAAACCCTTAAAGATCTCAACCTAATTTACAATTCACCAATCTAAATTAGACGTTATCAACTCTAAATCTAGATGGCACCCAAACAATGAATGATCATGTGTAATTTGTTTGTGTGTATGCATAGAATCAAGGTTGAAGATGATCAACACTCTTCGGAACCAGTTTCATTTATGATTTTCTCGAAATCACTAAAAAGAATGATGCATGTATCAAATATATATATATATATATATATATATATATATATATATATATATATATATATATATATGAGCAAGTATGAAGCAAAAGGAATAGAAAACAATGCAATTTTTTAAGATTTTTAATATATGTGTCAACGTAAGTCATGTGTCGGCACATATGATGCATGTGTCGACCTGTATAGCCGACACATCTAACAGAACATTGTAGGCTTTAAAAATAAGTTACATGTGCCGAGCTAAAGTTCGTATCTGTCAACCTATAAAGAAAATTTCCTTCTATGTTTCGACCTATAGTGCGTATGTGTCAACACATAGTTATTTTTCACATAAAAAATAGTTTTTGATGCAGGAAACCTTTTCTTTGATGCATGAACCTTTTCTAAACCTTTTCCACCATGTTGTTATTATTCGTAATGCTAAGATACACATTTAGACTTAGAGGATACCGTCCAATATACATAAACGCTAAAATATCCTAGTTTTGATATCATACAAAATACATCTAATGAAAGTTGCAATTACATCAACTAGATCCAAGAACGACTAGTTTCAAGTACGTGCCTCCTTCAATCAATCATAAATCTCTTGTTATCAATATCGAAACCAAATTGAAGTTAAAGATGCAAGAATTTCATGGCACGATTTTGAACACTCAAAATAGAGGAAATTGATTTTTCATTAAAATCACACAAAAAATTATTATCAGAATGATAGATGTTTTTTTTGTGAGAAATGATGACAAAAAGGTTTTATATGTGCTTGTTATTAAAGCTATCGGGATTATACCTGAGTGAATCGCACACTCAAAGATACAACAGAGTTGCCACCGAACTTTATTTAGTCCCAAAGGACGGGAAAAATATCGAGAAAACCTAAGGGGAAAAGAAACGAGAAAGGGGGTCGATTATGCGAAAGGAAGGTACTATCACCTTACACATCCGTCGTACTCGACGGGAACCATTTCGCTTGCTTCTAGGCATGTATGAATTATCTATCTAAAGGCTTTTAGCTAAAAAGATGAGAGAAAAGAGACAAAGAAAGAGAGTGATCGCGGAGGATTAGGGCCCTCGTGCCTACGTACCCTCATAGTGCAATGAGGAAATCAGAGCTCCGCAGTTCATGGAACCAGGGAAAAGGAAAAGGAAGGTGGAAGAAGGTGGCTCGCCAAGATTTCGCAATCTTGTGCCTACGTATCCTCATAGTGCAATGAGGAATTCAGAGCCTACGTAGTTCGGGGAACAAAGACAGGCAAGGAAAGGAGAATGGTATCAAAACCAAGAGCAAAAGAAATAGGAAGACTCCGCGGGGGATACAAAAGAATGGTGTCAAAACCAAGAAAGAAGTGCAAAGGAAAGATAGTAAACCTGTCGAGTATAAAGAAATAAGATGATGTCAAAACCAAGAGGGTAAAGGAGCAGAAGAATAATAGGAATCTATTGAGGAGTAAGCAAAGGGGTTGGTGTCCAAACCAAGAAAAAGAATGAAAGAGAATATAGCGACTATGCTGGGGATCAGAGGGTTTGTGACCCTACTAAGGACCAAACAAAGGGGACGGTGTCGAAACTGGGAGAAAAAGAATTTGGTATGTTAACTGACTGGCAGTGATTAACCGAAGAAAGAGATTAAGGCTCTGTGGGTAAAGAAGGTTTGGTGTCAACAGGCCGGCTGTCATGAACCAAAAAGAGAGAGTACTGAACCAAGAGAAGGTGTTAGACTATGAGGGGATTTCGGTATATTGACTGATAAACAATGGTTAACCAAAAGAACGGGTGTGGAACCAAGCAAAGGTTGTGACCAAAAGGACGGGTGTGGAACCAAGCAAAGGTTGTGACCCAAAAGACGGGTGTGGAACCAAGCAAAGGTTGTGACCCAAAGGACGGGTGTGGAACCAAGCAATCATTGTGACCCACTGGGTATTCGATGCTAACAGAAAGACTGTTATCAACCAAAAAGAAATGAGTAATTAACCAAGAGAAGGTGATTAACTTAAAAGAAGCTCAGTATGTTAACAGATAAACAGTGGTTAACTGAGAAAAGGTACAAATTGGTGTTTTAACTAACAGGCAGTGGTTAACCAATCAAAAGGGAGGAAGAACCAAGAGAAGGTTGTGAACTCCGCTAGGGTTTCGGTGTTCAATAGGAAAATTGTGATTAACCAAAGAAAATAAAAGTGACTGCTGGGGAAAAAGAGAATTGGTTTTGACAGCTTGACTGTGATTAACCAAAGAACGAATGATTACAACTCTGATGGGGAGTCAACACCAATGATTGACTAAAAGAAAGGGTGTTGAACCAAAGAGAGGTTGCTAAACCAAAGTGACAGAGATCCTAAACCAAGGAAATGGTGATTGATCCAAAGTGATATTGAAAGGGGCAAGAGTGATCAAGGATTGACTCGACTGGGGAATTGAGAACACTACAGTCTGGAGATAGAGACGATTATTCCAGGCACAGGGTCATTCGTCCCCTACCCAAAATAACCAAGATGAGTGTAGGAATTCTCCACTCTTATCCCTTCTCTAGCACAAGAGTATAGTGCAGAGGTTGAAACTGACAGAGTAACAACGCTAATTTGTACAGTGCTCCAGTGCGTCGTGCAGACCTCCGACTCAGCAGGGGATTAAGAGAACAAAGCTCTAAAAGATCCTAAAGAGAAGAAAGAGGGGATACCAACTAATCGAAACAAGGTTTCGATCAATCGATCAAAGGGAAATAGCAAGCCAATAATCTTTCACACGAGTCAAAAGATCGTCAAAGAAAACATGCGAATTATTGATTGTACAAGATTGAATTTGCTCAAGAAAGAACAAACTCAATGGGATCAAGAATGAAAGTGCAAGACAGTACCAAATGTCAATTAGCATGCATCACAAATCGTGTTATCATGTGAGCAAAAGTTTGCAAGAATCAACATGTTCATACAATGTCAAGAATGCAAACAATTCCAAGAATCGACAAATCGTGCATCGAAAGTTTGCATACATGCTTCAATCAGGAGTTGAATAGCTCATAAAACATCCAAAAATATCAAGCATATTAAGCCATGGAAGCTAAATGAGGAAAGAATGTCAAACCAGCTTGAAAATGCACAAAAATGGCCTCTTGTTACAGTGGTAGTCGATTACCACATGCAGGTAATCGATTACCTGCTTGAAAATTGCAGAATTTGTGAAAAACAGGGCAGGGTAATCGATTACCCATATATAGGTAATCGATTAGCATTGTGACAGTGGCAAAAAATAGCTTTTCAAAAAGCACTTCCAGCAACTAATCACTTATCCAATCAACCACATGTTATGGCATGCATTTGTGCACGAAAATTACATCAATTAGGAGCAATTAATCATCAATTGAAAGCATTAAACATGAAGATCAAAGTTCAAACAATCACATGATGAATCAACACTGAAAATTTATTGAAACTACAATGTAAACGCGCGAAAGTGATCGAAACAGTAGATTGAGTAAGAGTTACTAACCTACAAGGCGGAGAATTGCCTTGGTGATTGTTGAGAGTAAAATGTAATGAGAATAAGCCAAGAAAACCAGAGGATTCCAAGCTTGGTGATCAAATCGTAGCGAAACACATCAAAATGTGATAAAAGCTCCGAAATCGAATTTGCACCGCAACGATTAAATTGAACACTTGATTAAAGTAGAAGTTGTTGTAATTGCAGAGATCCAAGAAGAAATGCAATTTGATGGAGGTTTAAGCTCAAGAGAAAGCAATTTCAATGTGAAATTTGCTACTCTTCAATGGTGGAATTGAGCTCTAGTATGGTTTTGGGAAGAAGATGAAGATGAATGTGAAGAGGTTGCAGAAAATGCAGAGAGAATTGAGAGAAATGAGAGAGTGAAGAGTGAAGAATTGTGAAAAATGATTGAAGGTTCAAGGATCCTTTGTAAAATGGTGGAGGTTTGTTTATATAGAGGCTAGCTTTGGAGTAGGTTAGGTTTGGAATGTACTTTGGAGTTTGCTTTGGAGTTAGATTTTGAATTAGTTACACTTAAACCACTGAGTCGGATGTTGACTCAGTTAGTTTGTTGGTTAACTCAGTGGAGCAATCCCAATGCAAGTCCAAATCAAATGGTACTTATGCTTGGAGATGAAGTCACATGGTAGATCTTGAAGTGGTATAGCGGCAAGCAACAAACATTTTGGAAGTATTTTTCTGGGAATTTATCGTGTCCATAGAGTTCGGTTCGAGGGAAAAAATGTCGTTCGACAATCTCAATGTTTATGAGTTTGGGTTTAAAATGGGCTTAAAAGTAAATGCGAGAAATAAAACTATTAAACAGAAAAAGAATTCATTCTTTGGAGAGTAGAGAACTCTCGAGTTTACATTTCATCTACCCTATCAAATACTCAAACTTACTACTCAATTGCACGCAACCAAAATCAATGGTCCACATTATCACGTATCGCTCACAACAGAGGTTATGTCTAATGCAAAGTTGAGAGAACAACCGCATCGCCTCGCAGATGATGTCTCACGCAACTCGACCACACGGAAGCATTAAGAATCGATACTCAAGTGAATATTAAGCCTCAATCTATCTCTAGAGTCAAGAACCTAATAAATGTTCATCCTAATTCCGGAGTCAAGGAGGATATGTCTACCGCAACTCAAATCCATGCATAAAGCGATTAAAACAAGGATAACACCAATAGAGATTTGTAAAATAGCTCGCATACAAAGCCATGAGCAATAAATATACATACTATCAAGGTAAACTTGCATACAAACTCACAACAATGGAAACTACAAAGGGAAGAGAGAAGAGGAATCAAAATCTCTCGTGGTGGCAATCACGATCCAAGAATCATCCGCCTCCAATCGTCGAAGTGCAACCAACATTGATGCTTTTCTAAGCTCTAAACTACAAAGAATGAATGTTTGATGAATTGGGAACAAATACCCCAAAACATAACCTAAAAAATGGTAAAAATGAACTTATAGACATTACAAAATCTGTCACGTTTGCTAAGCGAACATTTTACTTGCAAAGCGAGCCTAAAAAAGTGGCACTTAAGTGCCTCTAAAATGCTAAACCGCCTTTGCAAAATTCCAGAAGTTCGCAGTGCGAACGATTTATTCGCTAAGCGAATGCTCGCTGCACAGTTCGCAAAGCAGACTTTGGTCTTTTTCTCCCCTGTCCAATTCTGGGAGCCTTCGCTGGGAACTCGCCAGGCATTCGCAAAGCTAACATTCGCTGGCACACTCGCAAAGCGAACATGACAGCAAACCAGCTCTTATTTGGACCACAACTTCTACACCATAACTCTGATTTACGCACGGTCGGAAGCGCTGGAAAGCTTATTAAATGCTCTTTATGAATATGGTAAGATATCCTTGATTAAATACCTACAAAAATGATAGAAAATCAATTAAACTCAATGATATTTACACGATACGTAATATATACACTAAAACCTAAAGTAAACGTATTTATAAACAAATCGGGGTTTATTCGAACGATATTAACCAAAAAGTATCGATAAGTGCAACAAAACTTATATACAAAAATAGTTACATTTTGCACTTATCAGTAGACTTGATTCAAAGTGATGTATTGGAATAAATGCCTTGAAGTGTCTTGAAAGGTCTTAAATTGTCTAGAACATTCCACACAATGCTTGAACTAAGTAGACCACAAGAGAAAGGAGAGTGCAAAGTTGTTGTCATGAAAATGCAGCAGAAACTACCTTTTTACACAGGGTAATCGATTACCATAGGCAAAACTTGCCCAAATTGCTTGAAAATAAGTGTTATGGCCCCGATTCGGATTTTCCACCTCTTGCTTTGATGAATAGGTATGGAAACCCTTATTTTTTTGCTTGTGTTGATGATGTGATAACCTTGTGAGGATATAATTAATCGGGCTTTGAAAACCTGAATATTCCTGCAACAAAACCATAGAGAAAAAAGTGTTAATGTGTATGCCAGCGATGCGAATGCAAATGCTTATGCAAAAGACAAAAGGGGAGGTCAAATTTTGGGTTACGACAACTTCCCCTATTTAATCCTCTTGGACCTGAATGTTCCAATTGCGCCAGCTTTTCGATGATTTGAGGTAGAAGGGGATTAAATAAAAGAGTAGCTCAAAAATTTGGCCGACGGCGACAAAAGAAGAGGTGAAAGTGTTGAGAGTTTGAATAGGTGAGAAGTTTAGCTGAATATCTGCTGGGGAGATGAATCGGTCAAAAGGAAGTATGCTTGATGCATATGCTATGTATGTGTTGTTCTATATGATGCTTGATATCATGTTATGCAGCGGTGCGGGTTAAGGTACAGTGCTGCAGACAGGAAGAGATTATAGCAAAACGAACTCGACATCCTCAATTAGGGAAAGACATCCACGAATGACGACGACTCTGTTGGGGAAGAACCCGAGAGTCTCGAATTTCCAAGTTACTACCATTGCCACTAGGGATGAAAGAATCTGAACGATCTCCAAATCATGACTGATTCTTCCAGGGGCACGAGCTTAGAAATCTCTGATTTCCAAACTATCAACCACATTGCAATTTGGATGATCTTCCAACCTTGACCGACTCAGCTTGGGGGAATTCCAAGGTCTGGATGATCTTTGCTGCTTGGGGAAAACAGGAAACCGAAACATACCGCCACTGGGGGATGACAATTACGACCAGTTGGGAATAATGCGCGACCCTTGCTAGGGATAAGAGAACAACCATGTCTGTTCTTGAGGACCAATCATGGTTCTGTCGGGGAAAATTATGGCTCTCCTGGGGAAAGGAAAGGTAAACAACCCTTCCAAAGAACCATAATAGTGCTTGCCGGTGAGAATATGGCTTTGCTGGGGAAAGGAAAGGTAAACAACCTCACCAAAGAACCATAATGGTGCTTGCCGAGGATCAAGTTTGCAAATGGATACTACCGATCATCCTTTAGGGATTTCCGGTAATGCATGCAATGCATAATGCTTTCTTTGTTGATTTAGATTTTTATTATTCTCACCGCTTTATAGTATTATGTGATCACAAATAATTATTTATTTTGCAAACAAAATACTGAAAAGAGATGATTAAGGAATTAAATGATGAATTTTATTGAATATGAAAATATTTGTACATAAGATGTGTACAAGGATGCAAAAAATCCTTGATGAGGAAATTTGCAGTAAAATCGAAAAAATAAGGTAAATGGCAAAGGGAAAATTATGATTTTGCAATGATTACAACATTGGTCGCCATCCATTGTAAGTCTAGGTTCCAACATCTTGCACTAGTTGATGATGATTTGATTGCTCTGTTACCGTCTAAGGTCCAGCTATGATGAAGAGACGTCAAGTGTTCACAGTCGAATGCATGTATCCCTAATTTTTGCCTGGATATTTTTTCTGTTTTTCCGTCCACCGGGATACCGTTTTTTTTTCCTAAGTCGTTTTTTTGGGTTTTCAACTTAGCGAGCTATTTTTTTTGCTTGGTCCCTAACTTTTGCATGGACATTTCTTTTTTTGGTCCATCGGGACAACCATTTTTACCTAGATTGTCCTTACGGATGTCAATCTAGCGGGCTCTTCGTTCATTTTTTTTTCAGGCATAATATTTTTTGACTACGTTAGAGTTCACGGGCGATGGCAACTCCTCCTCATCCATGGTGGTCAGGAACAGGGCTCAGCCTGAGAAGACCTTCTTGACAACAAAGGGTCCTTTGTAATTGGGAGTCCACTTGCCGCGTGGATCCGAGTGAACAGGTGAATACCTCTTAAGCACAAGTTCACCTTCTTGGAACGCTCGAGGGAGAACTTTCTTGTCAAAAGCTCGCTTGAGACGTCTCTGATACAATTAACCATGGAAAACGACGACTAGGCGCTTTTCTTCAATGAGATTCAGCTGGTTGTATCTGGATTATACCCATTCAGCTTCATCAAGATATGCTTCCACGATGACTCTGAGCGAAGGAGTTTCGACTTCAATGGGAAGAACAACCTCCATTCCATACACAAGCGAATACGAAGTTGTCCCAGTGGAAGTACAGACTGAAGTTCTATAGCCATGTAATGCAAAGGGAAGTATTTCATGCCAATCCTTGTAAGTTTTGACCATTTTCTGGACAATCCTCTTGATGTTTTTGTTTGCTGCTTCGACGACACCATTCATCTTGGGCCGATATGGTGAAGAGTTGTGGTGCTCAATCTTGAATTCTTGACACAACTCATTCATCAACTTGTTGTTCAAGTTGCTTGCATTGTCAGTGATAATGCTGCTAGGGATGCCATAACGACAAATTATCTCTTTCTTAATGAATCTGGAAACCACTTGTCATGTGACGTTTGCGTAGGAAGCAACTTCAACCCACTTGGTGAAGTAGTCGATAGCAACTAGAATGAAGCGATGACCGTTAGAAGCTTTCGGTTCAATCATCCTAATCATATCGATACCCCACATAGAGAAGGGCCAAGGAGAAGTTAAGACATTCAATGAAGTTGGAGGCACATTGACCTTGTCACCATAGATTTGGAATTTATGACATCTTTTGGCAAAGTTGTAACAATCTACCTCCATTGTTGTCCAGTAATACCCAGCTCGAAAGATTTTTTTAGTCATGGCAAGACCTTTGGCATGTACACCCTCACATCCCTCATGTATGGACCTTATGATCGTGTCTGCTTCATGTCTATCCACGCATTTGAGCACCACAGAATCATAATTCCTTTTATACAGTACACCACCACTGAAGAAGAATTTGGCACAAATCCCTCTAAGAGCCTTCTTGTCAGTGATAGTGATACCCTCGGGATATTCCTATTTTTTCAGATATCTTTTGATGTCGTAGAACCAAGGCTTGTCATCTGACTCATCCTCGATTGATAAATAATGTGCTGGTTCATTCAAATGATCAATGCGGATAGCCGGAGCTTCATTCTTCCACTTGACTTTGAACACGGATTCCAGGGTGGCAAGAGCATCAGCTAGTTAATTTTCCTCCCTAGGAATATGATGAAAAGAGATTTCATCAGAATAGGAAATCAATTTCGCAATGTGCTTTTGGTACGGAACCAACTTGGAATCCCGAGTTACAAAGTTCCCTCTAACTTGGCCAATAACCAGGGCCAAATCTCCATAGACCTCAAAAATCTTGATTCTCATGTTAATTGCCGCTTCAAGACCGTAGATACATGCTTTGTATTCAACCATATTGTTGGTGCATGCGAAGCATAATCTGGTGGTGAAGGGAAGATGAAAACCTGTTGGAGAGATGAGGATAGCACCAATTCCATGACCTTTAGCATTGGAGGCACCATCGAACACAAGCGTCCATCGCGCCCCTGGTTCGGGTCCTATATCTGGGTCTGGAGTCTCATAATCTCTAATAAACAGAACATCCTCATCGGGAAAGTCAATCTTCATTTGTTGATAACCCTCCACAGGTTGTTGAGCAAGGTAGTCAGACAAGACGCTCCCTTTTATTGCTTTCTGAGTAACATGTTGGATATCATACTCAGTTAACAGCATTTACCACCGAGCAATTCTTCCAGAGACAACAGGCCTTTCGAATATGTACTTTATTAGATCCATTTTGGATATCAATAAAGTAGTATGGCAAATCATATATTATCTTAGGCGTCGAACGACCCAGACCAGAGCACAATAAGTTTTCTCCAATAGTGAGTATCTGGTCTCACAATCGGTGAACTTCTTGCTCAGATAGTAAATTTCATGTTCTTTTCTGCCAGTGTCGTCATGTTGATCCAATACACATCCCATTGATTCATAGAGATCAGTGAGATACATGATTAAAGGTCTGCCAGGAACCAGTGGTACTAAGATCGGTGGTTCTTTCAAATATTATTTTATCTTGTCAAAAGCTTCTTGATAATCATTGTTCCATTCAACCGATTGATTTTTTCTTAGCAATTTGAATATCGGTTCACAGGTAGGCGTCAAGTGAGAAATGAATCTTGATATATAATTAAGTCTATCCAGAAAGCCACAGACTTCTTTTTCTCTTTTGGGAGGCGACATGTTCTAAATTGCTCGAGCCTTATCGGGATCAACCTCAATGCCCTTCTGACTCACAATAAAGCCCAACAGTTTACCAGATTGAACTCCGAAGGTGTACTTCACAGGGTTCAACTGTATTCTAAACTTTCAGAGTTTGTCAAACAGTTTCTTCAGATGGACCAAGTGATCATCTTCAGTCTTGCACTTGGCAATCATATCATCCACGTAAACCTCAATCTCTTTATGGATTATATCGTGAAAGAGGGTTGTCATGACACGTTGGTATGTTGTCCCTGCGTTCTTCAAACCGAATGGCATGACTTTGTAGCAATATGTACCCCAAAGCGTGATGAAAGTGGTCTTCTCCATGTCAGCTGGGAACATCTTGATCTGATTATATCCTGAGAAACAGTCCATGAAGGAAAAGACAGAGAACTGCACCGTGTTGTCTACTAAAACATCAATATGAGGCAAAGTGAAATCATCTTTCGAGCTTTCCTTATTGAGATCTCGATAATCCACACACATTCTGCCTTTCCCATCTTTTTTTGGAACTGGGACAATGTTAGTAATCCATTCAGGATATTCAGAAGTGGCTAGGAACCCAACATCAAGCTGCTTTTTTACCTCTTATCTAATTTTAAGTGCCATATCGGGTCTAGTCTTTCTGAGTTTCTGCTTGACAGGAGGACATCCGGGCTTGAGTGGCAAGTGATGTTCAACGATGTTGATATCCAACCCAGGCATATCTTGATAAGATCAGGAAAATATATCAACATACTCTCTCAATAACTTGTTGAGATTGAAACCATGTGGACACTTGCGTACAAAGCTTGTACTCTGGTTGTTAGGGCCAACACCATCAAAGGCTGCCACGATGTCACCCTTTTGAAAACCCGCGCTATTGAACTTGATCAAGTTGCATTGCTTCTGACCATGTGAGCTAGCTTGTCGACCAGGACGGTAACCCACTCCAAAGCGATTATGTTTCTCAACCACATCAATCACATGCCCCCAGCAAGGCAAGGCACCTTTCTCAATGGTTTCTTTAGCACTCTTGGCAGATGACAAGGTCATTTTTTATGATCTACTTTGACTAGTTGAAGCAGAGCTGACATCTTTGAACTCAAGACACTGCAACGGCACCTCAGCTATGGCTTCACCATTTTCGACATATCGGAAGGATGATAACTCGCTTAATAGCAAATCTTCTTCACCATAAATGATGACCAACTGATCGTCAATTATAAATTTTAGTTTTTGATGCAATGTGGAAGTATATGCAGGATTGATATCCATCACTTGGAAAGTAGTGGTAAATAAATGTGGTCCGATCTTAATGGGTAAATCCACTTCGCCAATAACTTGCCTTCTGTAACCGTCAAAGGCTCTGACAATTAAAGCGCTCGGCCTCATCTCGCTCCCTTCGACCAGTAGTTGACTCAATGAGCCCTTAGGCATCACGTTGAGAGAAGAATCGGTATCCACCAGGACACGAGATAATAGGACGTCTGTGCAAGTCAGTGATATGTGCAATGTTTGATTGTGGGCAGTTCCTTCAGGTGGTAACTCGGACTCGTTGAAACCCAAATAACGGCTTGTAGTTATGTTTGCGACCACATCATCAAACTGCTATACGGGGATGTCGTGCATTACATGAGCGGCATTCAAAACTTTTAGCAAAGCAACTCTGTGCGCGGGTGAACTCATGAGTAAGGACAAGATTGAAATCCTTGAGGGTGTTTGCTCTAGCTGATCCACAATCTTAAAGTCACTCTTCTTGATCAGCTTGAGAAACTCTTGCTCATTAATTATATCCTTGTTTTTGGAAATACCCTTAGATGAAATGTTTGACACTGATGCAGCGGTAGATGCCCCTTGTTGAACAACAGGGGTTGTTGAAGTAGACTTCTCATTGGGAGAAACAACAGTTGGAACTTGCACTGGCTTAGATGTGACCTTTGGAGAAAACACTCGCCCACTACGAGTCATGCCTCCGGTGGCAGTTATATTTACAATCTCGGATTCAACGAATTGAATTTCACGGCCCCCTGAAAACATGGTAGAACCATACTTCCACGGTACCTCTTTCAAATTCTGATACGGGAAAGGCTTTGGCGTACAAACACTGATCGACTGTATCTTCTTCTTAGAAGCTTCCACTGGAACCTTCCTATATATGATCGTGAACGGCTCAATGGTAGCTACCTCATCCATAGACTTGGATCTGACGAACTGAACCACGCCTCGGTTCATCAAGATCTAAACACAACCCTTCAACCTTTTGCACTGATTAGGGTTATTATCATAAATCTGACACTTACCATGTAGACCTTTCAATAACCCTTGTTCATTCAACTTGTTGAACACAACAGTCATCGGAGTTTTCACTTTGTCGATATCCATGATCAACTCAGCCCCTTGATCGTCTTTAATCATGTTAACCCCAGGTCCACCGTGATTAGGCAAAGGATTAGTCTGTATGTTGGGCTGATCTTCGACAAATGTCAGGATTTTTCGATCAATAAGCTCTTGAACCTTGGTCTTTAACACAATGCAATCTTCAGTAGCATGTCCTATGTACCCAGAATGGTAAGCACAAGATGCATTTGGATTATGCTTTGGATTGAATGAAGGAATTGCAGGTGAGATTTCTTTTGGAACAATTACCCCTTGATGAACCAGATAAGGGAATAATTCCGTATACGGCACAAGAATTTTGTCAACATTCAGACGCGTGCGGTTGTTATGATTATTGTTGTTGTTATGTCCGTTTTGCTGATTACCATTGTTTTGTTGTTGACGTTACGGCTGTTGCTTCTGAGAATTCTGAGCTTGTTGTTGTGGATGGTACTGGTATGGCAGTTGTTGATACTGGGCAACAACAATGTAAGGATATGGATAGTATGGCATGGGATCCATATGAGCTTGATACTGAGGAGAGATTTTTGCCATCACAACATTGGCCTCACCTTCCTTCTTCTTTGAATGACCACCCTGAGGTTTCTTGTTGGTTCATTGTTGACTCGAGGAACCAACAATCTTACCAATTTTTAAACCGTTCTCAATTCTTTCACCAATGGTCACAACATCAGCGAAGTTTGAAGAAGAACTGCCCATCATCTTTTCATAGTACATCCCTTGCAATGTTCCCATGAAGATATCAACCAGCTCAGTGTCAGAAAAAGCAGGTCGCACACGAGAAGCCAACTCGCGCCATCTCTGTGCATACTATTTAAATGTTTCAGTTGTGCGATGGGACTGATTCTGTAGCTGCAATCTGGTAGAAGCCAAATCAAGATTATATTTGTATTATTTCAGGAATGCTTCGGATAGGTCTCTCCACGAGCGAATCTTTCTACGCTTTAAACCAATGTACAAATCTAAAGAAGCTCCAGACAAGCTATCTTGGAAGAAATGCACTAACAGTTCATCATTGTAAATGTAGGATGCCATCTTCCTACAGTAAATTGTCATGTGACTGCGAGGACAGCTCAATTCTTTGTACTTAGACAGCTTTGGAATCTTGAACTTTTGCTGAAAAACAACATTAGAAACCAGACACAAGTCTTTGGCATCTGTGCCAAAAGCACAATAACCTTCAATAGCTCTAATCCTTTCATCCAACAACTTGTAATCAGTAGGTCTGTTATGATCAGCAGGCCTGATAAGAGTTTGAGGATTAGGAAGTTGTGATGCAGCTGGAGCAGGCACCTGCGGGGAAGCAAACTGAGATGAATATACCAGCCTAAAATTCACCATCTGACCAGAATTCTGACCCATCTAAAAACTATACTGATAACCCGGAGGAGGTACCACGTCAACTAAGGATGCCCCAGGATAAGGCATTCCAGAATGAACATTCTGAACAGCAGTTTGGGCAGATTGAGACAAAACCGGAACATGAATCGGAGGACCTCTGTAAACATGCTCATCTTCATCAGGTGTCTCAACATCAGTAGACACAGGAGTCTGGCGATTCTCATGATTATCATGGTTCACCACAGGAGGTGGTACAGGAGTAGGCATGCCCCATGGGTAAGCAACATAATTCCCATTGGGCATGGGTGCAACAAAAGGTTGATACGGCACAAAGGTGCTACCACCGATGATTTGAGGAGTGAAATTTGGGGGCATTCCCCAAGGAAAAGCAGCCGACATCCGATTAAGACCAGGTTGAGAGCTTAGCAAGTTGACAGTAGGTTGAACAGCAGTCTCAACCGACACTTCAACAACAGGAGAAACAGTAACAATAGGAGGAGAAATCACCATATGAGTGACAACAATTGCATTTGTAGCAGTTGCAACAACAAAAGTAGCAGCAACAACGTCCTTCTGAGCGTGAAGGAACTCCATAATAACATCCATGTTAGTCTGAAACTGATCCATCCGACCTTGAAACTGAGCCAGAGTTTCCTTGTAGGCAGCGTTCTCTTGTTCAAAATCAGCCATGATCTTGGTTTTACTTGAGCGAGTGAAATAGCGTTGTCGAGTCGTCCTCTTGCTACAAGGCGGAGACGAACAAGGTAAGCAATGGTTTTCCAGATGAAGGGCGTGCATATGTGTGCATGAATAAATGCAATGCACGCAAAAATAAAGTTTTAAATTCTAGGAATTTGTAAACATATCTTTGTTAACAATAATCATAATGCATACAAGTAAAGGTGCAAAGATAAAACTGGCAAGAAACTTCATTCATTCAATAAAGGAAAGAAGTACAAGTCAAGTACAAATTAAATATCTGCCTTTTGGGCTACAACAAGATCAGCCTGGATCCTATCAAAAACCACCCTACTGTCGCTCCCGAAAGATTCGCATCCAACGGTACAAACGCGAGAGTGGCGCGGAAAAACACAGAGTCGCCAGCAATGTGTATTTATTCCAAGAGAGGGAAAGGAAACACTGCATAAACCTGAGGGAAGGGAAAGAGCATGGTCTCGCGACCAAGAGAAACGGGTAAGGGAGTCGGTTACGCGAAGGGAAGGTGTTAGCACCCAACACGTCCATCGTACTCGATGGGATCCACGCTTGTTGTCTGCATCAAAGGGTGTCGTCATCTGGAGCTCCACTGCTACTGGACCGGAGAAGAAACGAGAATGGAAAGAATGGAGAAAAGAAAAAAAGAAGTGACTCGATAGGACATTATCGTTGTCCTAGGCCTACGTACTCCCTCAGTGCGATGGGAAAGTCAGAGTCAACGTAGTTCGGACCGGAACTGTGGGGGGAAGGTTGCTCGCCAAGGCAATCGCTGTCTTGTGCCTACATATCCTCAATCAGACGAGAGAGAGGAATCATAGCTGATGTAGTTCGTGGGTACGACCACGAATGGGTAAGTGTTTTTTACGTGAGCGACGAGCTCTTTTCTGAAAGAAAGAAGTTTGAAACCCAACAATCCCGAAGGATAAAAAGATTTGAATTTGTTTTGTGTTTTTTAGACAGAAGTGTTTTCTTAAGTTAGTTCATAACTTGCATTGCACCCAAGTCTATGACATAAGAACGAATATTTCGTGTATCGTCCCCAACAGGACGTACACTAGGTACCCTAGAAGAATGAAGGGAAACCCCTCACTCCTCATTTCCCACGCTTAAGGCTCGTGTGCAATACACTTTATCTTTATTAAGTGTTTTCAAGAAGTTTTGAGATGAGAAGAGAGAAGACACAAAGGAAACTCTAAAGGGAAACTAAGAGTCTTAATGTTATCATGCATGGATGACCTATGGTTAGTGAGGCTTAGGAGAGACGACTAACTAAAACCTAATGCTAATCCTACTCCAAGCTTAATCAAAAATTAAGTTGGACTAGGTAGCTCTAAGGGGAAAGGAGTCCAAGACTTGAACAAGTCTTGAGACTCGAGGGAGTGAAATGAGTAACAAGAGAAGGTACAACACCTACAACAGCACACTTGCTTCAGAACAACAATGAAATCATGCACATACACCAAACACCATTCAACAACATGAAACTCAGCATGAAAACAGGTGTAAAAAGGTTAAATAGCATACATGTGCACATGGACAGCACATATGACATCACTTTATGCAAAACTCAGATGTGAAATCAGGACAGCATGCACCACTTTTGAATATGATTCAATCAAGGCAGAGCAAACGTGCATCAAACAACATACATCGTTCAATTAATCGTGATCATAAACGAACCACACACCATGTTGAATAACCTTGCAAGCATCATGGAAGAATGCAACATATAGCATATGATCAAATGAAACAAGTATGCACATCATGAAATTGGATACAAGTAAGTATGCACAATCATCATCAATCCAGCAGCAATGCACAATGAACATGATCAACAAGTGAGTGTGCGCATGTGTTCATAGCATCAAGTGTCCAACAACGCAAACATACACATAAACGATGAAATCCAAGCATCGCGTGTCGGAGAAATGTGTTCATGCAATATTGTGAGGTGCAACAGCTCAAGAATAATCCACAAATCATCAACATATTAGTCCATGAAGTTTAGGCATGCATCGAATCTCAAACAACCAAGAAAATGCACTAAAATATACATTCTGTCCCAGAGTAACCGGTTAACAAACGGTGAGTAACCGGTTACTTAGTTGAAAATCAGACCATTTATGCAAAAAATACACAGAGTAACCGGTTAACAAACGGTGAGTAACCGGTTACTCTGGGACAGAGTTCAAAAATAATTTGCAAAATCACTTTTCAGCAGCAAAATCACTTATCCAATCATATCCAATGATCATGTAATCAACAATGCACGAAAATTAAGCTCATGAACAACAATCAAACATCATGCAAATCTATTATCATCAACATTCATGATCAACATTAAGCAAAAGCATCCACAACACATGAAATCAATGGATCTACATTGCAAAAGCTATGATCAATCAAAATCAATTATAGATCTGGGGAAAACCAACCTACAAGGCTGAGGTTTGCCTTGGTGAATGTTGAGAACGAAAATTGATGATCCAAACAAGAAATCCAAAGATCTATGTGATGAACTTCAAGATCCAAGCAAGAATAACCAAGATCCAAGCTAGAACAACTCAAATAATGAAAAGCTGCTCCAAAAGTGATTATACACTCTAAAACAGTAGCAAATCCAAGATTCTTTCAAGAATTGGTGAATGGATGGTGGTTTAGTTTCAAGATCAACAAATTCCAAGGTGAAATTTGATGAACTTTGATGATGAAACTTTGAGTGAGGATTTTGGAGAATGAGAGAAAAGTTGAGAGAATTGAAAGAATTCTGAAAATTGGAGAGTGAAAATGATCTAGGTCTTCCCTTGGTTTGGAATGAGTGAGCTTAAATATCCTCTAGCTTAGGAATTTGGCTTGGGTTTGGAGTGAGTGGAAAATGGGGTAAAAATGGGTTAGGAAGTGAAGTGTGGAATTGGGGTGGAAATTGATGAGTGGAAATGGAAAATTTGGGTGGAAAATGATGAAAAGAAGTTGTTATAGATCTTTCCCACGTAGGCACAAGCAATGCACATGACCACTAAGATGATTTGAAAATTCTGCAGTGTTGAAAAATACAGATTCTGGGCAAAAATTACACTGAGTAACCGGTTAACAAACGGTGAGTAACCGGTTACTCTGAGGAAAATTTGAATTTTCTGCTTGGCGCCAAAAGGAGGGAAAATGGGGACGGACTTGATTCCACCTGTTATGAACCACAATATGCCTCTGAAACTTGTCTTTGGACCTCACTACTTGAGTGCACTTAAAACATGCCGTGAAATATTTTCCGAGTCCCGATTAAATTGCTGAGACTGCTGTTCGGTGCTGAATTGTTGATCAAAATTTGACTGCCAGAACTGTTGATCTTCAAATCACTTAATGAGCAAAATAAATGCTCAAAAATACTTTGAGAATTAAATGTTTGGCCTTAACTGCCGATAAAGATCAAACCGGTGCTGAGAACATCTTGTACTGCTGAAGAAAATGCCCTGGTCCCATGTTCAAAGAAACATGCAAATGCAGCAATGCTAATGCAAATGAAAAGAAACATAATCCAATTAGCGCTAAAACAAGAGGGAAAATTTTGGGGTGTTACACCTACAAACAGACAAGAAGTGAAAAACAGCCCAAGGAGTCTTGTGCGATAGCACGTCAGCATATGCATCTCTCAACAACCCTGGAAAGTCCTCTAGTGCGTGCTCGGAAAATCTGGCTAGACATCTGTGTCTCTCACTCCTATACTTCACATCCTTCATGAGGTTGCGCAGCAAAGAATGATTAGGTCCTTGAAGAAGATCCTGTAGAAATGCCTCTTTTTGATCCAAGAGGTCTTGTAGATGGCGGCTCTGGCGCTCCCAATGAGTACTCTCCAAGTTAAGCTGGTTGATCTCCTATCGGCTCTGTTGTGCTTGATCTTCCAGCTTCTGAATCTCACCAAAGCCTTTGTCTAGCTTGGCTTGACACTGAGAAAAGTCATTTTCCAACTGATTAACACGGTCTTGTTCACTTTGCAGCTTTGTCTTATACTCTGATAACTTCCCCCGAAGCTCACCAAGTTGCTTCATGTAGCTCAAATCATCTTTGTAGGCTTGATACCGTGTGTCAACAAGTTGTCTCTTCTTTGAGGTAAGTCCATAATAGGTACTCTTCAAAGCATCACCCACTTTTCTCCACTTATTTTATTCAACTTCCACCTCTTTGAGCACACACTCTCTCTTCTGAGGGAGATCAATCTATAAGCTTTCCTTCTCGAATGTGACTCTATCAAGGTTGAGACGAAGAACATCATTCTCCTTCTTCAACATCTCAATAGTTCGCTTAAGTTGGTCGTCTTCACATGAAGGAACAATGGCAAGTTCAAGAAGTTTGATATTCATGGAAGGCTCAGAAGGAAATGGCAACAAGATCTCTTTGACTCGCTCTTTGACCCAATGTGTGTAAGCTTCCTTGGCTATGAAATTCTTCTTGCCCAAATCGGCTCTCCCTTCACGATGAATTTGTGTCCAAACAACACTAAACCTCTTCAGTAATCCCATGTCGTTAACCCCTTCATGAAAGATGAACTCTTCCACTACCTCAGGATCTGGCTTGCCAGCCATAGGATATCCCAACTGACGGAAGGCAAGTCTCAGATTGTAGTTAATTCCACCCTTTGTACCCAAGAGAGGTACATTGGAGAATTTACCACATTGAAGAATGATCTTAGTATCTTCGAAGACTCGAGAATACCAAGAGATGTCATCAACAACAAGAGACATGATTCGTTGAGACCACTTAAGATTTCCCTTATTCTCAACGAAAGAACCCTTCGGCGGTAGGTGAGACATGAACCATCGGTACAATAGAGGAGCACAACAGACAATAGTTCCTTTCTTATTTTCATTCCTCGAATGAATAGAATAATAGGTATTAGCAAGAAGTGTCGGAACAGGATTCTTTGACAAGAAGATATTGATGGCAGCCTGATCTACGAAATCCTCCATGTTTAAAAACAAGACAATCCCATATATCAGCAAAGCAAGAACGACGTTGAAAGCCTTCCAGTTTCCATCTTCAGCAAAAGAGATAGCCTTGTCTACCAAAAACTTCGAAGCAAACCCTCGAATACCATTCCCTTTAGTCTTGAGATTAGCTTCCACATCCTTCTTACTAATGCAAAGAGCCTCAGCAATAAGGGGAAAATTCGGACAACCACTGGTGTAAACAAAAGGAACCTGATCCTTGATCTCAACCCCTAAGATATGAGAATACTCCTCAAGTGTAGGTGCTAACTGATAATCCTGAAATGTGAAGCACCTAAATGGCGGGTCGTAGAACTAAACAAGTGTATGAATGGCAGTGATATTGACTTCAGTGTTGAGGATGGCCAACAGATTACCATAATCATCTTTGAAAACCCCTCTGCTATCTTCAACCACACGAGATGCTAAACCTCTCAAAGTCTCCAGCTTAGGCTCCACAAACTCGTAGCTAAAGATACCTCTGCAACCAGTACTCATCTCTATGATAATGTCAACAAAGAATAAGCCTTCGAATAACCTGGAAATGCACATACAAAAATTAATTTACATGATGAAATGATATGCAACACAAGAATCAAGAAGCCAAGCAAGTCTGAATAATTAATTCTAAATAATCTGGATATCTGCATATATAATTCTGCTTCGGTGCAAAAATCTGACGTGTGTGAGAGAACAAAGGTATGAAGAGGCTTGTTTTCCTTTAAAAAAACCCAATATCCTTCTCACAGGTGTGATCTAGACACAACAAGGTGGTCCCTAGAAGGTCGCCCAAACCATATGACTCAAGTGAAAACCCCTCACAGTAGTGAATTCTCGCAGGACAAAGGTATTCTCAAACGAATCACGGTTTGGGATGTGGCTCTCGTGACAACCCAACGCGCAAAATTCATGCGTCACGACTATCCACATTCTATCCTATGTGCATGCTCAAGCCCGACGATAGAGCTTATATCTCCAATAATATCTACCCATCCCAACAACAACACAAAATATAGCAGATATCTAGAATATACAGCATATGAATATTTAAAGCAGCAAAGAAATGCAGTAAATAAACATAAAGCTAAAGCAAGTAAAGCATAAAGATAAAGCGAGCAAAGCATAAAGATAAACATCCAAACAAACAAGAAAAGCAAACAAAACTAGGCGAGACCCCAACTTGCAAGAGCAAGGACTCCCCAGCATAGTCGCCAGCTGAAGCTAGCGGGATTATACTTGAGTGAATCGCACACTCAAAGATACAACAGAGTCGCCACCGAACTTTATTTAGTCTCAAAGGACAGGAAAAATATCGATAAAATCCAAGGGGAAGAGAAACGGGTAAGGGGGTCGGTTATGTGAAAGGAAGGTACTAGCACCTTACGCATCTGTCATACTCGACGAGAACCATTTTGCTTACTTCTAGGCTTGGACGGGTTATCTTTCTAAAGGCTCCTAGCTAAAAAGAGGAGAGAGAAGAAACAAAGAAAGAGAGTGCTCGCGGAGGATTAGGGCCCTCGTGCCTACGTATCCTCATAGTGCAATGAGGAAATCAGAGCTCCGTAGTTCATGGAACCGGGGAAAAGGAAAATGAAGGTGGAAGAAGGTGGCTCACCAAGATTTTGCAATCTCGTGCCTACGTATCCTCGTAATACAATGAGGAATTCAAAGCCTACGTAGTTCGGGGAACAAATAAAGGTAAAGAAAGGAGAATGGTATCAAAAGTAAGAGCAAAAGAAATAGGAAGACTCCGCGGGTGATAAAAAAGAATGGTGTCAAAACCAAGAAAGAAATGCAAAGGAAATATAGTAACTCTGTTGAGTATAAAGCAAGAAGATGGTGTCAAAACCAATAGGGTAAAGGAGCAGAAGAATAATAGCGACTCTACTGAGGAGTAAGCAAAGGGGTTGGTGTCGAAACCAAGAAAAAGAATGAAAGAGAACATAATGACTATGCTGGGGATCAGAAGGTTAGCGACCCTACTGAGGACCAAACAAAGGGGACGATGTCGAAACCGAGAGAAAAAGAATTCGGTATGTTAACTGACTAGCAGTGGTTAACCGAAGAAATAGATTAAGGATCTGTGGGGAATAAAGATTTTGGTGTCAACAGGAAGGGTGTGATGAACTAAAAAGAGTGAGTACTGAACCAAAAGAAAGTGTTAGACTCTGAGGGGATTTCGCTATATTAACTGATAAACAATGGTTAATCGAAGAACGAGTGTGGAACTAATCGAAGGTTGTGACCCAAAGGACGGGTGTGGAACCAAGCAAAGGTTGTGACCCAAAGGACGGGTGTGGAACCAAGCAAAGGTTGTGACCCACTGGGGATTCGATGTTAACAGAAAGATCCTTATCAACATAAATGAGATGGGTAATTAACCAAAAGAAGGTGATTAACTCAAAAGAAGCCCAGTGTATTAACAGAAAGACTGTGGTTAATTAAGAAAAGGTGCAAATTTGTGTTTTAACTAACAGACAGTGGTTAACCAATCAAAAGGGAGGAAGAACCAAGAGAAGGTTGTGAACTCCGCTAGGGTTTCGGTGTTCAACAGGAAAACTGTGATTAACCGAAGAAAATAAAAGCGACTACTGGGGAAAAAGAGAATTGGTTTTGACAGCTTGACTGTGATTAACCAAAGTAAGAATGATCACAACTCTGATGGGGAGTCAGCAAGCAATTGATTGACTAAAAGAAAAGGTGTTGAACCTAGGAGAGGTTGCTAACTCAAAGTGACAAAGATCCTAAACCAAGGAAATGGTGATTGATCCAAAGATCGATTGAAAGGGGCAAAAGTGATCAAGGATCGACTCGACCGGGGAATTGAGAACACTACAGTCTGGAGATAGAGACGATTATTCCATGCACCGGGTCATTCGTCCCCTACCCAAAATAACCAAGATGAGTGTAGGAATTCTCCACTATTATCCCTTCTCTAGGACAAGAGTATAGTCCGGAGGTTGAAACCGACAGAGTAACGACGGCAAATTGTACAGTGCTCCAGTGCATTATACATACCTCCGACTCAGCAGAGGATTAAGAGAACAAATCTCCAAAAGATCCTAAAGAGAAGAAAACACTACTGCAAAACACGCAAACAATAATGCCTAAGTCACCACGGTTCTTCCAAAAATCGTGGTGATATCTCTAAACTCAGGTGCTAACTTTTTATTATATTTTTTAATTAAAAATATATAGGGTATAATAACGGTTCTAAGTATAACTGATATCATAGAATCAATCTTTCATGGGTTCGAACCTCAGTTGTGGCAAATAAAAATTCATTTAAGGTTAAAGTGCTCCTTTCTTTTTTATTTATTATTAAATAAGGGATATCACTACGGTTATTATGGGTAACCGTCGTGATATAGTTTGCTATTATTTTAAAATATAAAATATAATTACAGTTATAGTTTTAAACCATAACAAAAAGTGATATTTTTTAATATATAAACGAAACTATTTGTTGCCCAGTTCATAACTGTCGTTTCTCTCTAAAGAAAACTCTAACACAATCCTCTCCTCTCATGAATCTTAACCAATACTGTTACAAGTGAATGGAGAAAAGAAACTTAAAGGATATCCGATGAGAGTAACGTGTGGCGCAAACTCCTACAGCGACGAAGATGGTATGTTCTTCTGCTCTCTTCTTTCTACTCTTCTTTTGGATGTTGTTGATGTTTAGAATTTAGGATTATTGTTTTAGGGTTTGGTTTTAGGATGTTGTGGAAAACATTATGTTATTGATGTTTTAGGGTTAAGTTTGATTTTTGTTGTGTTTCCTTGTAGATACATGGTGATGATGGTGGTAGCAAGCGTATGGTGGTAGCAAGCGTATATTATGGTAAAGTTTCATATAGTTTTTGTAGCCATGAAGAAAAATATAAGAAGTATGAAGTTATTGTATAGACTTCATCCACCTTATATTTCTTCTTCATGGCTTCACAAACTAGATGAACTTGATATATCTTGATTTGTTACAGTTCCACGATTGTTTTCAATAAGATGTGTGTTATTGACTCAATGTATCTTGATTTGTTACCGTCTCACTTGGGGTTTTGTTGCTTAAATAATGTATTTTTTTTATTGTGTTGCATGGATTTGTTGTTTGTTGTTGTTGTTGACAAATGTTCTCAAAACAAGAATAAAACATTGCTAAGTCACAAGATAGAGGCTTCTTGTGACTTAGCAATGTTTTGTTCTTTAAATTCTTATACAGGTTAACAAGTTTAGTTTATTATATACTATGTATACTGTTTGTTTCACTTACCTTTTAATGAAAACGCAATCATTTATATTGACATAGAAACTTATATTCTGAAAATTAAGATGTATTTGAAAACCAAACTATATCAATCAATGTTTTTAGAATCGCATCCGTCTCATTCAGCACATTTTATGTTCCTTAACACATAATATATGGTTCAATGGTCTGTTTGCTTCAATTCATCGATATAATTTACAATCGCGTTGATAAGCGACGATGATGAGGTAAACTATAATAAAAGATATCGATGCATTGAAGGAATCAGATCATTGAACTGTATATGTGTTAAAGAACATAAAATGTGCAGAATGAGACGAATTCAATTCGAAAAAAATTGGTGTGTTTAAGTTGGTTTTCAAGAATAATTTAATTTTCAGATTATATATTTCTTTGCCAATTTGAATGGTTGTATTTCTTTAAATAGGTGTATGGTAAACCAAGCAATATACATTGGTATATAATAAACTATGGGTACTTTCCACGACGGTTGTCTACATTAACCGTGATCTAATGTAATTTATTTGTTGTTCCTGGGTTTCAAATCCAGTACCTTATGTATCACAACGGTTGTTAAGCATAACCGTTGTAATATACTGCGCGCTTTCCAAAATACAACAACGGTCCCAAGGCCGTGATTATAAGTAGTGCATTTACCACAACACTCTACATAACAACGCCTTGATATGCGTTATTATATGTATTTTTCAACCATTGTTAAAGGTGTATTCCGTAGTAGTGAAGAGGGGAGACAAACTAATCGAAACAAGGTTTCGACCAATCGATCAAAGGGAAAGAGCAAGCCAACAATCTTTCACACGAGTCGAAAGATCGTCAAAGCAAACATACGAATTATTGATTGTACAAGATTGAATTTGCTCAAGAAAGAACAAACTCAATGTGATCAAGAATGAAAGTGCAAGGCAGTGTCAATTAGCATGCATCACAAATCATGTTATCATGTGAGCAAAAGTGTGCAAGAATCAACATGTTCATCAATGTCAAGAAAGCAAACAATTCCAAGAATCGACAAATCGTCTATCGAAAGTTTGCATACATGCTTCAATCAGGAGCTGGATAACTCATAAAACATCCATAAATATCAAGCATATTAAGCCATGGAAGTTAAATAAGGAAAGAATGTCAAACCAGCTTGAAAATGCACAAAAATGGCCTCCTGTTACAGTGGTAATCAATTACCACATACAGGTAATCGATTACCTGCTTGAAAATTGCAGAATTTGTGAAAATCATGGCAGGGTAATCGATTACCCATATATAGGTAATCGATTACCACTGTGACAGTGGCAAAAAACAGCTTTTCAAAAAGCACTTCCAGCAACTAATCACTTATCCAATCAACCACATGTTATGGCATGCATTTATGCACGAAAATTACATCAATTAGGAGTAATTAATCATCAATTGAAAGCATTAAACATGAAGATAAAAGTTTAAACAATCACATGGTGAATCAACACCGAAAAGCTATCGAAACTACATCGTAAACGCGCGAAAGTGATCGAAACAGTAGATTGAGTAAAATTTACCAACCTACAAGGCGGAGAATTGCCTTGGTGATTGTTGAGAGTAAAATGTAATGAGAATAAGCCAAGAAAACCATAGGATTCTAAACTTGATGATCAAATCATAGCAAAACTGATCAAAACGCGATAAAAGCTCCGAAATCGAATTTGCACCGCAACGATTGAATTGAACACTTGATTGAAGTAGAAGTTGTTGTAATTGCAGAGATCCAAGAAGAAATGCAATGTGATGGAGGTTTAAGCTCAAGAGAAAGCAATTTCAATGTGAAATTTTCTACTCTTCAATGGTGGAATTGAGCTCTAGTATGGTTTTGGGAAGAAGATGAAGATGAATGTGAAGAGGTTGCAGAAAATGCAGCGAGAATTGAGAGAAATGAGAGAGTGACGAGTGAAGAATTGTGAAAAATGATTGAAGGTTCAAGGATCCCTTGTGAAATGGTGGAGGTTTGTTTATATAGAGGCTAACTTTAGAGTATCTTAGGTTTGGAATGTGCTTTTGAGCTTGCTTTGGAGCTAGCTTTAGAGTTAGTTACACTTAACCACTGAGTTGGAAGTTGACTCAGTTAGTTAGTTGGTTAACTCAGTGAAGAAATTCCAATGCAGGTCCAAATCAAATGGTCCTCATGCTTGGAGATGAAGTCACGTGGCAGACTTGATTCAAAGTGATGTATTGGAATAAATGCCTTGAAGTGTCTTGAAATGTCTTGAACTGTCTAGAACATTCCACACAATGCTTGAACCAAGTAGACCACAAGAGAAAGGAGAGTGCAAAGTTGCTGTCATGAAAATGCAGCAGAAACTGCCTTTTTACACAGGGAAATCGATTACCCTACTTTGCCTGGCAAAGTGGTAATCAATTACCACAGGCAAACTTACCCAAATTGCTTGAAAATAAGTGTTATGGCCCCGATTTCGATTTTTCACCTCTTGCTTTGATGAATGGGAATGGAAACCCTTATTTTTTTGCTTGTGTTGATGATGTGATGACCTTGTGAGGATATAATTAACCGGGCTTTGAAAACTTGAATATTCCTGCAACAAAACCATAGAGAAAAAAGTGTTAATGCGTATGCCAGTGATGCGAATGCACATGCTTATGTAAAAGGCAAAAGGGGAGGTCATATTTCTGGTTACGACAGTTATTAAGCACAAAAAAGGTTGAAAAAGTCCGTTGGTTGATTCGAATCAAATAAGCAAGTGGATTGATTAAAAGGAAAATATAAATTTAAAAATAAGCCAGTTGATTCAAATCAGAGGAAAACCTGATTCGAATCATGAGCCACTTGATTTGAATCATGTTCAAAAAATTATTTAGATCAAATGCAACAACCCTGACTAGAAAATGTTGAAAAATGTGTGATTTTAATCACGTTCTAAATTTGATTCGAATCAAATCAAACAAAAGTGGACATCAAGAAATTGATTTGAATCATGTGTAAAAAATGATTTCAATCATGCGTAAAAACTGATTTGAATCAAATGACCCAGTTTTGCCTTTGTCTAATTTGATTTGTATCATAAAGTGTGTTTAATTTGCATGATTCGAATAAAACACATAAAATCTCAAATTATCATGGTTTTAAAAGTGATTTGAGATCTTACTTTGAATCAAACTCAAATAAAAAACATAGAATATTCTTATTCCACTTCCTCATGCAATTGATCAAAAAACATCATGATCAAGATCAAATCTAACCATAGTTTTATGCATGCTAAAATTGAATCTTTTCAAACTTGATTATGAGAAGCGCAATCATGATGGAGACTCAACAAATCAAAATTAAAATCAAAGATGAAAGTTCTAAGACAAGCAACAAAATAATCAGATATAGGTGTTCCGCTGAATGAATTAGGGAGATGCAACTACAAGAGAGGTAGAAGTTATCCCTAATTTTTGCTAGTACTTATGTCGCTGAAGTTCAGATTATAAACACTCTCCTCCAACATTTGCTTCTCATCGCGGTGCTGGTCTGACTAAACAGTTGTCCAGCAGTTGGATCCACCAAGGGAGTAAGTAGTAGAAACATGTCATGCATACTGAGCCAGAGTAATTAGTTCTTCCTCTAGGGAAATATGGACCAAGGGCATACCTATCTAGAGTAGCCGGATCCACCAAGGGCATAAGTAGCAGAAGCATGCCGGGCATACTAGTGTTTATGTGTTCAGTAAGATTGATTTGTGATCAGGATATCATCAGATTCATGTGAAGCCAAAAGATATTCCGTAGAATGAGTTTAGAAATCAATATGGTCACTATGAGTATTCAGTAGTGTCAGTGTGTCTAATGTTCCAGGTGTATCCATAGATTATATGAACAGAATCTTTCATCCTTACTTGGATCAGTTTGTGGTTACGTTCATCGGTGATATCTTTGTGTATTCCAAGGCAGATGGAGATCATGAATAACATATGAGAGTTGTGCTATAACCCTTGCAAGAGAATAAGATATATACACGAAGTTGTCCAAGTGTAAGTTATGGTTGCGTGAAGTGAGTTTTCTTGGTCACATGATTTCTAGTGGTGGTATTGTAGTGGATCTATTGAAGGTTGATATCGTGTTGTAGTGGGAGACTCATAAGTCTGTTATAGAAATGAGAAGTTTTCTAGATTTGGCTGGTTATTATAGAAGGTTTATAGAAGGCTTTTCGAAGTTAGATTTGTCATTTACTCAATTGACTCTGAAGGGTCAAGCTTATGTGCGGGATGTTCAGTATGAAGAGAGTTTTCAAGAGCTCAAGAAATAATTGACATTCACCCCAGTTTTAATTTTTCCAAGTCTAAGTGAATAATTTATGGTTTATTATGATGCTTCGAAAATGGGTTTGGGTGATGTGCTTATGCATAATGGCCAGGTTGTGGCATATCCTTCGAGACAATTGAAGGTTAACTAGAGGAGTTTTCCTACCCATGATTTAGAGTTAGCACTTGTGGTGTTTGTGTTTAAAGGTTGGAGACATTATATGTTTGGCTCTAGATTCTAAGTGTTCAACGATCATAAGAGTTTGAAGTATTTGTTCAATCAGAAGAAACTAAATATGAGGCAAATGAGATGGCTTGAATTTATGAAGGATTGTGATTTTGGTTTGAGTTACCACCCTGGTAAGGCCAATGGTGTAATAGATGCGCTGAGTAGAAAGTATTTGCATTTGTCAACACTTATGGTTTGAGAATTTGATTTGAACGAGTAGTTTCGGTATCTTAGTTTTGTGTGTGAGATTACTCCTAACAGCGTGAAATTGGGTATGTTGAAGTTGACTAGTGGTATTCTTGAAGAGATTAGAGAGGGTTAGAAAGTTGACTTGGGATTTATTGACCTATTGGTGTTGATCAATCAAGGTAAAGAGGTTGATTTCAAAATTGATGAGAATGGGGTCATGAGATTTTCTAATAAAGCCTGTGTTCCAGATTTGCTAGAGCTTAAGAAGAAGATACTTGAGGAAAGTCACAAAAGTGGTTTGAATGTTCATCCCGGGGCTACCAAGATGTATCAGGATCTGAAGAATATATTTTGATGGCCAAGTTTAAAGAAGGAAGTTGTTGAGTTTGTTTATTCCTGTTTGACTTGCCATAAGCCAAAGATTGGCATCTGAAGCCATCTGAATCAATGCAGTCGCTGAGTATTCCGAAGTGGAAATGGGATAATATTTTTATGGATTTTGTAACGAGTTTTCCTAAGACTTCTAAAGGAAGTGATATGATTTTAGTTGTCATGGATAGGCTGACTAAATTAGCCTATTTCATTCAGATAAAGATCAATTATTCGTTGCAGAAGTTAGTTGAGGTGTACATCGAGAGGATTATCAGTTTGCATGGTATTCCTTCGAGTATTATTTCAGATAGAGATTTGAGGTTCACTTTGAAGTTCTAGAAGAGTTCGTAGGGAGCCTTGGGAACTAAGTTGTGGTTGAGTTCTGCTTATCATCCGCAGACGAGCAATCAGACAAATAAGATCATTCAATCGTTCGAAGATTTACCGAGAGCTTGCATGTTGGAGCAAGGAGGTAATTAGGATAGTTACTTGTCGGTTATTGAGTGTGTACCTACAACAACAATTTACACTCTAGTATTGGAATGAAACTGTTTGAGGCATTGTATGGTAGAAGGTGTATGACACCTTTGTGTTGGTATGATTCTGGTGAAAGTATTATGCTTGCACCAGAAATTGTCCTACAGACTACTGAGAAGATCAAGATGATTTAGGAGAAGATGAAAGCTTTGCAGAGTCGACACAAGATTTATTGTGATAAGAGGAGGAAAACACTTGAATTCCGAGAGGGAGATGTGTGTTCTTGAAAGTCACTCCAGTGACAGGTGTTGGTCGTGCGTTAAAATCCCGAAAGCTCATGCCGCATTTTATTAGTCCTTATTATATTTTGAAGAGAGTATAATAAGTGGCTGTTTGCTTGGAAAATTCGCAAACAACCGCTGATCTCCTAATTTATGAAAAATTAGTTTGCTTACAGGACCGATCAAATAAGTCCTAGGACAATGTGCTTTAATAATCTTGACAATTTGTGTTAGAAAACCTTTTGTTTATTGAATTCATCATGGTTCTCACTAACTTTCGTACTTTTCGACAAAAGTAGTAAAACTTTGCTTCTTGAAATAAATGGCGAAATGTAAATAACTTGCAAGTAAGAAAATGACAGAAATGTAAAGGGAATTGTAAATGAATAACTTAAAACTTTTATTAAAATGCAAGGAATGAAAACTGGTGTTTTTCAAACGTACATTTTCTCAGTAACTACTCTTTTCTCTCTCACTGTTACTTTGAGTATTTTTTGAGTGATTTGTACAAACTCTGAACACCCCCGGAAATCTAACACTAAGACTCCCTATTTATATACAATCGAAATAACCACCAATAACAACTATTTCTCCTAATGGAGACAAATGGCAATCTGCATGCATTCGTCAATTAGATGCGTTCCACACGTCCAATTTCAAAATGAAACTCCCTCCTAAATTTGAATTTCAAACATCTGTCGAACGAGGCCTATTACTCATATGTCGAAATATCCCTAATACTTAGAAAAATCTGGCAATGCTTTCCCTTAAGTAACATTTGCCTTCGACTGGCATTCTCTCATCAGAGATACCTTCCTGTCGAAATGTCCTGGCGAATTTCCGAATTTGCTCTTGAACAATTATCTTGGCGTCGAAATTAGCAACCTACAAATTGCCCCCCAAAAAATGCATTTTTGATAAAGGGAGAAAAGCATTTTTTTCCAATGCAATTTGACGCCATCAATAATTCGACCAGTGACTGTTCATATGACTAGACGTTGGTAACATCAGAGTCATCATTGCACTTTTCTCAAACGTCTCTTCAGCCCACGTTTTTAAGATCTTCCATCATCACTACTCTAGTCCCTAGCAGATCATGGGTCAAAACTTTAACTGCCACTGTTTGAAACCATCCACTTCATAACCTCCACGTGTCCCACAATCTTTCCATTATTTTTCCATTTTTATGACTAGAACTGTCGAAGTACAACTTCCATGGTTCCACTTCAATATAGTCCAAAGACTTTTCATTTATAGCGTGGTCGACTATGAAATCAGCCACTACTTGTCCTTTGACAGCCTTTAAAGGCAAATATGTCAAAGAATACTCAGTCAATCCTAATGCCCATTTTCCAATTCGACCGTGCAAGATTAGTTTAGATAACATGTATTTTATAACGTCGAAATGAGAAGAAACGTAAACATCAACTGGTTTTATATAGTGCTTCAATTTCATACAAGAAAAGTATACACATAAACACAACTTTTCAATCACACTATACCTAGTTTCGGCATCGTTCAAGACCCTACTGAGGTAGTAAATGGCTCTTTCGACACCATTCTCATCCTCCCGAGCCAACATGCTCCCTAATGTCTTGTCCGACGCGGATATGTACAACCTCATACTCCTACTTCTACAAGGTGACACTAAAATTGGAGGATGTGCCAGGTACTCCTTGATCTTGTCGAAGGCATCCTGCTGCTCTTGCCCCCATTCGAAGTCTTCCTTCTTCAGTCGAAACAGAGGAGAAAAGGCTTGTGTCTTCCCACTAAGGTTGGAGATGAACCTTCTGAGAAAGTTGATCTTGCCAAGTAAAGACCGCAACTCCTTCTTTTTAGATGGCGCTTTCGCCTCCATTATTGCCTTGACCTTGTTTTGATTGATTTCGATCCCTTTCTTGTGGACCACAAAGCCTAGGAAGTCTCCCGCCTGCACACTGAACGCACATTTGAGAGGAGTCATCTTCAGACCAAACTTCCTCATCCTTTCAAAGGACTGTCGAAGTTGGTCTATATGATTTTTCCCTGAAACGGACTTAATAACAATATCGTCAATGTAAATCTGCATAAAATCCTCAATGAAATCGTGAAAAATCGAATTCATTGCTCGCTGATATGTTGGCCTAGCATTTTTTAAACCAAAAGGTATTACCACCCCATTCGTAAGTGCCTAAGGCTCCAGGGCATCGAAATGCCGTTTTTGGAACATCTTCCTCGACAATAAAAATTTGGTTATAACCAGAATACCCATCAAGCATACTGAGGTACTCATGGCCTGTGATAGAATCGACAAGCATTTCCGCCAATGGCGTAGGATATTCATCCTTTGGGGTAGCTGAATTCAAGTCTCGAAAATCATTGCATACCCTTAACTTGCCATTTTTCTTTATTACAGGAACTATGTTAGCAATCCATTCGACATACCTGGTTGGACGGATGAACTTGCACCTGAGGAGTCTTTCGACTTCTTTAATTTTCGAGAGGATTTCTGGGGCGAATCTCCTTGGAGTTTGCTTAACAGGTTTCCTCCCAGGTTTTATTGGCAACCTTAATTCGACCAGGCTCCTATCCAGCCCGGGCATTTCGTCGTAGTCCCATGCGAAACAATCTTTGAATTCCTTCAGTAACTGGACTATTTCGATCTTGAGTTGGGGGCTCACTTTCGCACTGATATAGGTTGGTCATTTCTCTGCCCCTGATCCCAAGTCAATTTCTTCGAGTGGATCCTGTGCCATCATCTTGATATTTGCTGCTAAAGGATCCTTTTAGAAGCCCAATGACTCATTGTCATAAATCGCGTCCAGCCTCTGGTTTTGTAAATCTCCTAGATCTTTATCTGGAGGATCCCTATTAGAACCCTTTTCAAGACCTTGTTGATCCGCTTTGATTTGGTTGGCTTCGACAGCCATATATCTTACTTCGCCTTCTAAGGCCGCTTTGAGTTTGTTCTCGGCTATATAAGCCGTGATCCTTTCGAAAACTAGTGACTCACTCATTGTCACTGAATTCGCTGCCCCAGCCTGTTGGCCGGATGTGTGAGGTTCCAAAAATATAATCTTCTTCGCCAACTACCTCTCTATCCCACTGAAACCCATGAGTGGGATGAAGGTATAATGAGCAAAAAGCATTGTTCGTTGGCGTCATGTCGAAGGTGGCTGGGCTACAAGGAGCTATGTGAGCTAGATTCCTGTCAAAACTTCGCCTAACCACCTGGTTTACTTCAGCCAGAAAATAACTCTGGTCAGCCTCTATATTTTCGACAATCCCGTCTACACGCCAAATTGTTATTCGTTGATGCATTGGCGAAGGGACGACACCAATGCCGTGTATCCACTCCCTACCTAAGAGAAGGTTATAATTTGCTTCCGACGCAATCACCATAAACATTGTCGGCCTCGTGATGGTTCCGACAGTTAAATCTACCTGTATCACACCCATAGTGGTTCCTACTTTCCCTTCATAATTCGACAACACCATGTTATGAGGTTTGGTGTCAGAATCATCTTTTCCAATTTTCTTAAGCATATAATGCGGAATCAAGTTGACAGCCGCTCCTCCATCGACCAAAATTTTATTCACCCCTATGTTACCCACTTTTCCTTTAATAAATAGGGGTTTCAGGTGGCTCTTCATTGAGTCATCTGGCCTTTCGAAAAATGCGTTCTGTTCTTCAACGCATCCATTATTCATGATATAGTAGCAAACAGGCCTGTGTCTGGCCGTTTCGACCTCCAAAGCTTCCTCTTCCTCTTCGACTTCCATTATTTAATCATACTCCCTAGGGATCACTGAAACGACATTACATGTTACGTCGAAAAATGCCTCTCTGAGTTAAAATTGTCTGTCATTTCATCATCCTTGGTTACCTCCTCCTTTGACGCTTCTTACACTGGAGCCGTAGGTGGCTTATCAAACTTCACTCCTTCCATCTGAGTCAAAGTTTGAACGTTGCTGCTGGTTTCTGGCTTATCTTTTCCTGCAGCCTCCTTCTCAGCCTTCTTTCGACGTTGGTATCTCCTCCACTATGACTTCGTCATAGGATTCTTGCCCTTATAATTTTTAGAAGGGTAAGTCACCTTTTTGGACTTTTGGAATTCTTTTCTATATGATACAGAAGATCCCCTCTGTACTTCGAAGTCCTTCCATTTTCCTTGCACTTGGGCTTGTCGGATTGGGTTAATCCACCTGTCGTCTGGAGCTTTGGTTGTTGGTTTGAACGTGTTAGGGTGTCTTTCCCCTAACCTTTCCCTATTTCGGTCCCCTCTTCTGGGGTCGAATCTTTCTCTATAAGGCCTCCAATTTCCTCTTCTTCTTGCCCTCTCCACTCCCTCTAAGTTTTATGCTGCCTTTTTGTTGAAGACGACACTACAACGAGGGCAAAGCATCACCTCCGACCTTTTCCTCTGGCATCTATGAATAAAATCTGCCAGATTTTCTTCCTTCTTAGGGTAATCCATTTTCTGGTACTCCTCCCGTCGACGTTCTTCGTCAACTTGCATCGACGCATTCTGAGCCACTTCGACCATGTTTATATTGGCAGGTGACTCTGTGTCCATGCTCAACTTATTCAAATTCAAGCTGAGGCCTTCATTGACCTCGTGTTCCTTCTTCATTCGATTGAAATCCTCAGAGATTTTCTTCGTTAGAACCTTGGGGAGTGGACTCCTGGCAACTTGTGGGCTGACGAATCCGACAGCTTTGTCTTTTGGATCCTCCATGGTTCTTCGGAGAATACCAACAGCAGCTTGTTTGCCAGAACCTTTAGCAGTTCCTTCGTTGATTTTGGCGAAACCCTCAGTGGTTTCATTGTTGACTTTGGCGAAACCCTCAGTAGTTTCGTTGTTGATGCCCTCAGTGGCCTCAACAATGTAGTTGTCAATGATCTTTGTGCCAAGGTCTTCAATAACCTTGACCTCTACTGGCTGGTCCACGCAGTCAGTTGTAACTTCGACCATAATGGAAACATTATTGATGTTTGTTAAGATGAAATGCTACTGAATTGCAGCTGAGCTGATGTAGTGACAAATTGGTGAGTTAATTTTTATGTTAGTAATTTGATATTGGTTTAAAAGTTATGAACTATTAAGAGGATAGTAATTGACCAAGTGGACTATTTGAAGTTGAACTGTTATTGTTTTGAGTTCTGTCAGTTAATGAATTTGTGATGCAATGCTTGAACCATGTTTGAAGTATTATAGAATCAATTGGATTATTATTATATTGTTTGATGTAAGCTATTGCTAAATTTGTGTAGCAAGAGTATGGACAGTCATGTTAGAATTTTGAACTGTTGTGCAATTTATTTAAGTAAAAAATGTAGGTTAATGGAATGTGGAAATGTTATACATGTTAGAAATCTAGACAATCACATATGGCATGAGTTAACTTGATGTAATAGTTAGGTTTGAATATGCCAAGTTTGGTTTGGTGGCTTCATGACTTTGAATGGTTAATTTTGGTTGTGATAATGTGTACATGTATGACATGATTCCTAATTGTGCATTGTATGTTGGTGTGATTGTTGTAGGATTGGTGTAGGCTTAAAATGAAGATTTTGGTCAAGGCATGAATCAAGGCAACATGGTGTGGAATCATGGCATGTAAAGTTTGGCAACATCAAGAATTATGAAGAGACTCACAAAAATGGGATGGCTTTTGAATGAAGAAGAAGTAGGATAAGATTTAGGATAGGTAGTTGACTTTGGTCACTTGTTTGACCAAAAAGGCAACAGTTGACCAAAAGTCAATTCTAGGTAAAAAATATGTAATTTTTGTATGGAATTTGATTCTTGACTTTGTGTAATGAACTTAATGACTTTGTAATGGAAATGCCCTTTGAATGAATCGTGTCTTGTGCTTTGAGAAAAATAGTTTCCCTCCAAAAATTGAATTTGAATTTTTGAGTTGGCATGATCTTGAATTGAACTGCCTTTTGACCACTTGAATGAAATATCCTTAAAAAATGACCTCCCTGTTCAATTATTTCATAATGTAGTTCATAATGATCCAAAAGTGTCATAGACCAATGTTAGGATCCAAGAGAGAGACTAACCACTGGTTGTTGTGTCCATAGCCAAAAGCCAAAGATGCATAACAAACCAATTTTGCAAACCCTAACCCAATGCCTTGTTTCTTAAATAAGAAGTAACCTTTGAATGAAATGATGCCAAAAAATTCAATTGTAAATGAATAACTTAAATGATGATGAATATGCAGATGAACTAAGGATCATGAGTTAAATGACATGTGAAAAGAAGTAAGGCAAATTTTGGAGTATGACAGCTGCCCCTATTTAATCATCTTGGACCTGAATGTACGAATGACGATAACTTTTCGGGCATTTAAGGTAGAAGAGGAATAAATACAAAAATATCCAAAAAAATTTCCATTGCGGATGAAGTGGATGTAATGTAAGGAAGGTAAGTGTATTATTTAGAATTTGTTTATTGGGGATATGGAATGGCAGACATACTTTTATAGGTTTATCTGTTGCGGGATTGACTAAAATATTATGTTGGGGAAACAAGGTCGACTTGGCCGAGTGTTGGAAAGTGATTAACACAGATGAGCATGAGAAGTCAATACAGACGAGTATTGAAAATGTAAGATTAGCACGAACAAGTGTTGGAAATCAATACGGACGAGTACTGAATAAGTACAATCCACACGGACGAGTGTTGGAAATCAATACAGACGACTATTGAAGAGGTAAGATTAACATGTACGAGTGTTAGAAATTAATACGGATGAGTATCGAACAGTTAATATTAACACAGATAAGTGTTGGAAATCAATACAAACGAGTATCGAAGAGTTAATTTCAACAGGACGAGCGTTGGATATCAATATGTACAAGTACTAAAAAGTTTAGGATCAACACGGACGAGTGTTAGAAAAATGGTCAACACATACAAGTGAAAAAATGGTCAACATGGACAAGTGTTGAAAACCATGATTAACACGGACGAGTGTTGGAAAAATAGGTCAACGCGGACGAGTTTTTGAAGAAAATAGGATCTTTCGTGCAAGGTACCAAGTCTGGCTTATGCTTCGTATGCATGTTTGAATTTGTATGAAGTAGTGTTCTATCTTGATGGATATGTTACGCGTTTTGAAGATGTAATACTTTATGTGATGATGATTACTATATGCAAAATGCCAGTTGTTAGGCTTTGTGGTATGTACGGGCTATTGCACGACCGAATGTTTTTTTTGTCAAAAGGGATGAAGGTTGAGAATTTAAAGTATCGACGACCATTGGGTTTATCGATCGAAATCAAGGTTTTGAGTTACCGACGAAGCGGGTTTTTAAGTATGCTAATGATGATTGGGCTTTGGCTTTCCTCGTTTAATTTACAAGGCTCCGTGATATGCCCGATGAATGATATGCATGAGTGAAGCGAAATGATTAATGCAGGGTGATGATTTGTGTAATGGTTTACCGAATGCTCGTGTGGCGGGGGATGGAAGATTTAAGGCTAGGATAAGAGTTATAAAGACATTCTCTGACACCTACTTCAGGCTCAACGGTTGTTGAAACACCTTTGCACTTGACTTGAAACATGGAGAAAATTTGTACCTTCGTAGCCTATCTCTGCCTCAGTCTGCTGGGTATTTGCATGGATTGCCCCAGTCATAAGTTATGAAGCACCCTTGCCATAGGAAAATCTCGATTTTACTTGCCCCAATGTCTTGAAACTGTATGCCCCTGATAAGCCTTCTCTTGGAGAGATTTGTCGAGTCTCTACATGATTGCCCCAGATTAACTGAATGTTGAAGCGACTTGCCCTTTTTTCTCAATGGAGTCTTCAAGTGTTTTGCCCCTTGGTGTGATCATACTTCTTATTGTGGAAACTTTCTTGATGTCGAGTGCTTATTCATGAATAAAAGTGTCCATTTTTGGAGATGATAATTCTAATGCTTTGCTTATGTAAATTTTGAAATCCAAGTTTGTTCACATAGATGATGTTGTGACACATAGTGAATGAATCACTGGTTGGAATGTCATATTGATACCAACACAAATGATAAGAAAATATTTAGGAGTGAACTTGAACGCGATATTTCTTTAGTATGCTTTCGAAAATAAACCTTGCTTCAATTAGGTATTTTGAGGGTTGTAACGTGGTCTGGTACACGATTTCAGAATAAAAGGATTTATGGCTGAAAATTTTATATTAACCCACCCATTATCCTTGATGTTCTCCAATCCCACGTTCAGCTAGTTCAACATAACCGTTAATTTTTCAAAAGGATTTTGAATGGAAGAATTGATGGTAAAGGAATCAACGAGGTTTTCAGAGTGGCAGTGACCCACCTTTTCTCTACCTATCTCCAATATACATGATGCATAAATACTACACAAATATATACAATACTCGACTAAACCTCCAAATTCAATACTCATCACTAGTTCCTCTCAAACCTAAAACTCAGCATAAATAGTCGCCAATGCAAGGCCACGTCAATGATACCACTAAATCGAAACATCTCAGCATAAACTCAACATTTTTCCTCTTCATGAGGCATTCATCATAAACTCACCAAATAATTAAAATATATAACTTTCTCATCAATACTTTTCAAACAACATCAAACAGTCGAAAGAGTCAGAACCACTAAAAAATAATCGATTCAAACGAATCAATTTATACATTTAAAACATCTTGGTACATTACAATGATGTTGTCATATGCGCTAGCTTTCCCACACTTCAAACCACGCCTCAATCGGAGTCACGAAACTCAAGTTAAGCCATTTTTAGTTTCACTTCAAAAATTCTCCATGTCAGACTACAGTAATCAATTACCAATATGTGGTAATCGATTACCAACCATTACACAGTCTAAAAACTCAATTTTTATGCTGGTAATCGATTACCGCAGTACCCATGACGAAAAATACTCAATTTTTGCAACTTTTTCATGGGAATTTCACTAAAAACCTAATTTCTTCACCTTAGGCCTATCCCAATCTAATTTTAAGCATGAATGATCATACCTAATCATCTATATACAATATTTAACTTATAAGGCTACCATTTTAATTATCATGAATCATCAACAACCATCCATATCAATAACGCACAAATTAAACATTTATATCATCAATTAGCCACAAAATCAACATCATGTTCATCAAATCAAAGCATATATTTATGAAAATCAAACATTAGAATTACACATATGGATCCACATGAAATTCATAAATGAATAGAGCATGAAAATAACATTACATCACAACAATTTAGAGAGGTTTTTTCACAAACCATCTCATGATTCAAATCCCTAAACAATGGAAGAAAAATAAAAGGAAAAAGGAAAGAGGATAAGGAATCCTCTCTACCCTTCATGCTTAAAAATCAATATCATGAACAGTCCCCCTACCTCAAATTTACGGAAAAGTTTGAATCTACGGCTATAGAGTCTCTTCTCATACTCTTGCTCTACTAGGGTTTTTCTCTTACTTTGCTGACAACTTATTTTCACCAAACAGTTTCCTCATTCTATTTACCTCCTCTATTTAAATGAAAATCCTTTTTTATTTTTATTAATTATAATACCCCCCCCCCCCAACTCTTAATAATTCTATTCACCGTTTTAATTTTAATTAGTTTATATTTTCCTTCCTAAAGCACAATATCTCATTTTCTCTATTATTTTAAATAAATAAAAATTATAATAATTTATACTAAAATCCCAACCGTCCTTAATAATGCAAATAAAATAATTTAAGGCATTTTAAACTCAATTATAAACTCAATTAAAAATAAAATAATCAAAATCGGGGTGCTACAAGTTGCACCCAACTGCTTTGAATGAAATAGATGTTGAAGGAGTACAATGTCGAACAAGATGTCATGACATTATACTGCGATAATTGAAGTACTGTTAATATTTCAAAGAATCTTGTCTAACACAGTAGAACCAAACACATTGACAATCGTCATCATTTCATCAGGGAATTTGTGGAAGATAAAATTGTAAATCTTGAGCATATAGTAACTGAAAACCAGTTAGCTGACATATTCACTAAAGCTTTAGATGCAGCTCAGTATGAAAAGTTGAAGGATGCTCTTGGTATTTGCATATGTGATAATTTATAGCAGTCAATGCAAGGGAATCGTACAAGGATGGAAATATATTTTCTCTATATTATGGTCATTGCTGCATGTGAAACAAGATTAATTATTCCTATGTCAAATTATCTTTTAATTGGTTCATTGTTACAAGCAAGAACAATCTTCTTCTCTCTTTCTATTGTACTAGAAAAATTAATCATTCTATTTTCTCTCAATTTCTTACAAATATGAGTAAACAATCTGAAGAAACTAAGACTAATATATCTGGGACAAATGCTAATGGGGGAAGAGTGCCTAAAGTCAAGAAGGAAAAAATAAGGAAACTTAGGATTCCTAAGTCAAAGAAGGTTGAGCTAGAGAAGAGTGAAACAAAGGTTGAACCACATGTTGAACTATCTGTTGGAACATCTGTGACTGGGAAAAAGTTTGTGACAAAGATAAAGTCCTTAAAGAGAAAGTCTATTCAATCAAGTGATTCTGACTCAGATGCTAATGAAGACTAGGTAAGTTGGCTATCATCAGGAGGTTGGTCTGGACATTGAGACGAGATGTTTTGTTGGTTTTTAGTTATTTCAGTTTTGTTGTCTTTTGGCCCTTGTATTTGGGCATGTTTTAATTTTTGTATTACTGGTTTTGTAATGGCCCTTTAACTTTGATAATGGCTCTACAGCTTGACAATGATTATAGTTTTTCCAGATTGTTTCCCAATTTTGATCCTGGCTTAGTGGTGCTTTTTTTTCCTTCTAATTTTGATTTTCAAACCTTTGCCAAATTGTGGCAAAAAAGATGAGCAATGATGTGTATGCTTAACTTAGCTTATGACGTGAGCCCATGTTTGATTTGACCTCTTGTGGTGTAACAACCACCTTGCATGTTATGTGTGCTACTTCTGCTGCTGTGTATGTTCTAAAGAAGTGTGTAGAGTGCACTTTGTGCTCATAATTAATTGTTGTGTGCTCACTTGCAGGAACATCTGGCCCCTAACTATGTGAGCATGTGTGTAAGTATTTTGTTGCGGATGTATGTTTCTATTGTTGTATATTATGATACGTGTCTAAGTACGTATTCTCCTAAATGAGAATTATTGTTGATTTACTCTTACATATCTTGTAGAAAGGTTGTAAGCTGTTTTAGCCAAAATTTGCCAAAGCGAAAGATTGTTGTTCCTTTGGTTGGCTACTTTAGGTAAACAAACATTGAAATTCTGGTACCAGATATGTGATGTTACGTGTGATGTCACAACAACACACTCTGCTATGGACAATGTAAAACAACAAGAGAAACACGCAGAATTGTTTACCCAGTTCAGTTCAACAACTTAATCTGGGGGCGACCAAGCCAGGGATGAAATTCACTACTTGTAGAATTAATTTACAGACTCAACAACCTAGTTGACAATCTCCTAAACTTAATTTCTACTAATGAACTTTCTACCTAAGAGCCCACTTAGGTATGAGAATACTACTCAATCCCTAAAACCTCTCAAAGATCAAACACTTTGAGAAACACCTTGATCCTGCTTCACAGCTTTGATCAAGTTACAAAACTCTCTTGCTTCACAGCTCTAGAGAGGACAGATTACACTCACCAATTCACTCTTGAATGGTTAACACAATACTCGAACAAAGACAATGCTTAACCTCCAGTCAACGTTCTCTATCTTCTGTCTACTTTCTGTGTCCTCTTCCTTTGGTTGATGCGCTTTATATAGCCATCTGAATTGGGCTTAGATCCTCTGCTACAATATCTGACCTGATTTGGTATTTAAAACTGAATCTTCAAAACAGATTTTATCCCCAAAATATTTTTAAATCTCAGTCTTTAAACCTCCCTACAAATCTGCATCAAATCTCTATGCAACAGAGAATATCTATCCCAAGATATCCGCAACCAATGAGACTAACAACTCTCCCAATATCCAGCTAAAACGCAAACCCTAACAACATCACTAAACCTGATGTTATTAATCTTCTGCAGACCTGATGTCATGACATCGCATGTGACATCAGACTTCAAAACTTCAACAAGATAAATACTTAACAAAAACCAATGTTAAGACTCAATGTTAAGACATCACCTATGTGACATCAACATTGAACTCTTTGTTTTACCAAAATTCTAGCCAATCCAAGAACCAACAATCTCCCCCTTTGGCTAATTTTGGATAAAACAATCTCTGCAACATCAGAGACTTCAGCAGCGGAATTTTTTTGAATATTTTACCAACCTTCGCAGCAGCATTTCTTCATCACGGCTTCACAATGCTTACAGCATGCTGCACACACTCTAATACTCTGCTACATACTTCAGCACTAACTAGTAGCAGCATTTCTTCAAACAGCTGCACCGACTTCAAACACTAATCAGCAGCATAGGGCAAGCTCCCCCTCAAAGCAAGAATCAGCATACCAGCAACTGTTCAGCATATACACTCCCCCTCAATATCTGCATTTTAGCATCACACTAGCTACACTCCTTAGCATTGCACAATGGCTAATTCTTCTTCTTGGCATTGCACCACCTTGACTAACTCTGGGCTAATCTCTCCCCCTTTTTAGCCACAATTGGACAAACCTCAACATGTAAGTCCTACTCACTACAGTTAGTCCTAAACAAGCTCTCATTGTCAGTCTAAAGTCAGCATGCAAGACAAGACAAATCATAGAACTTAAAAACATAAATAGTGCATAAACAGACACAATATTCAGATTACATATTAGGCATAGCAAGTGCAGAATCAAAAACAGCAAAAAATAAAACTAAACTACTATCTAGAAAAAGTAGCAGGGAAACTAGTCTTCATCAGAGCTGGCACCATCTCCACCATCTTCAGTTTCTGAATTTTCAGTATTGACATTAGCACCTTTATCACCATCACCTTGTTCCAAGGATTTTATCAGCAATTCTATCTTCATCTTTCTTGTTGTGCTGGTACTAATGACCTCATCAAGATCTTTGCAAGTGGCCTTCAGTTCTTCAAGTAATTCAGCCTTGGTACTCTTTTTGCCACCAGCATCTAATGTTACAATAATGTTTGGAACATGATGTCCAGCAAACAACTTAGGATGCAAGGACAAGGCTGGCTCCCTCTTGCAAGCTATATCTGAACTTGTTAAAGTTTTAGGATGTTGCTCCAAGATGATTCCACAAACAAGGGATGGGAATGCTATAGGTAGCTTGATAGCATTTGTTTCAACATGTTTTACCATTTGCTCAAAGATGTAGCTTCCATAGTCAAACTTGATCTTCTTCCCAACAGCATAGATAAACCTACCCAATCCAACAACTATTGTTGTCTTGTGGTTTGTTGGCACCCAGTTGGCTGCTCCAATTCTGTGAAGAATGGCATACTTGATGCTAAGTTTACTAGCCTTTAACTTCCCTTTCAATGGCCAAACCTTTACCTGACCAGCTGTAATCTCTTTCCATATTTCATTATCAGTCATCTCAAGTTCACTATACTTTTCATCATCTCTTCCCAGATACTTGTTGATAGTATTAGGAGAGAAATTAATGCACTTTCCTCTCACATAGACTTTCATGAAATCAGTGCTCTTTTTATCAGCAATTTTTCCAGAAATGTTGACAACAAATTCTTTGACAAGACCCTCATAGCACTTAGGAAACTTGGTCACAGTCTTCACCAACCCAGCCTCATTAATCAGCTCCATAATATCCTTCATCTCTAAAGCTTCTTTCCCAAGCTCCCTCTCTAGGGCTAGTCTTCTCTGACATACAAAATTCCACATTGATGCACTGCTGGCATAATGAAAGGAAATGTTGTCAACTGGTACTTCAGGGACTTTGTCAGAGATTCTCTTCAAAATTGTTCTTCTGACAGGTGTGATGTCATGAACATCATCCTCAACATTAAAGTCAGAATCAGAATCTTCCCTGATCTTCCTCTTTTTGGAGGATGTAGCAACCTTGCTCCAAGGTTTTGTAGGACCCACAACAGCAGTTTTCTTCTTGCCTTCAGAAGACTTCTTTGGAGAGGATTCAACAATCTTTCCTTTCCTTGCCTTCAGTCTCTTAGCAATACTTGGAACAGCTTTTCCAATGACTTCATCATCAGATAAATCAACCACATTGATCACATCCTCATTCTTTTCTTCACCAGGGCCAGTTTCAACATCTCTATCAGTCGATGTTCTGATATTTGTGTCAACATCAGCTTCCTCCTGAACACCTTCTTCTTCACCACCTACTTCAGCATCTTCTATGACAGACATAGCAAGTCGGTGAAGATTTGTAGCTGCACTTCGCATGTCACTCTTTTCCCTTTCAGAATGTTCAGCAGGCATTTGCCTCAGTGGTCTAGATATACCCTTTATAGGAAGCCCTTTCTCAAAGATCTTATCGACAATATGACCTAAGCTTTTGTCAACATCTACCCTTTCTTCAACAGTTTGCGAAGTGGATGACCTAGGTGCTATTTTATTACTAAATAGAACACTAGTAACAAGCTTCTTTGTTTCATTATCTTTAAAGATAGTCGCAGCCCTTTTTGAAACAAGTTTAGAAGGTCTAGATTTACCTGACTCTGGGAGCATCATAGAGATGGGTTCTACATTCAAAGCTTCTTCTGCAGTCCCCTCTTCTGTAGAAACCCTAGCTTTCTCTCACAAGGAACTTTGTGAGGCAGATTTCTTTGATGGAGAAGACATCTATTTTGACGTGGTTCCCTTGAAGCAGTATAGGTTCAGAGACAGATGATTCTTCTTGTTGAAGGAGATGAACAGTCGGGAGATATGAGCTTTGATGAAACATGATATTGCGACAATAGGGAATGATGGTCTAAGATATGGCGCCTGATTTTGTGTATACCATAAAGACCAATCAATGAGTTTCTCCCTCCAAATTAACTTTCCTTTTAAAAATTTAAAAGGATTCTCATTAAGATTAATTAACCCTAATTGACCTTTCAGCAGACTTTCACAATTGTTGTCACAATCTGATGTTACAACATCAACCTTAACATCACCAGATAAGCTGTCCACTTGAGGTACCCATTGATAGCAATTGTCTCTGGATCTTATTCCCTTCATCACTACCTCATTCTGCTCATTAGTTATCAAACACTCATCTTTAGTGTAGCTGACCTTATATCCATCATCACAGAGATGACTTATGCTAATCAGGTTAGCACTCAAACCTTTGACAAGTAGCACATTGTCAAGATCAGGTCCATCATGACACTTCACTTTTCCAACACCTTTTACCACCCCTTTCTCTCCATTTCCAAAAGTAACATCAATTGAGGAGCAAGAAGTGACATCCACCAATTGGTTTTTGAAACCAATCATGTGCTTTGAACAACCACTATCAAAGTACCAACCATCCTTAGCAGAGTGTCTATCTGAAAAGTGAGCCAATAAACACTTAACCTCTTCTTTAGAAACCCACTGCTTAACAACCTTGGGCCTGTTATCCTTCTGTCTGGGTTAAGGGTTAGACTTGGGATAACCATGTAGCTTGAAACAAGAAAATTGCATGTGTCCAAATCTGCCACAGTAAAAGCACCTAACTCTGTCTTCTCTGAAGTGGTTAAACCTTCTGCCACCTTGAGGATGATACTGTTGTGGCTGCCACCCATAATGTTGTCTTCTTCTCCCATAGTTTAACTGTCTTCTATGGTAAGGATGTTGTCCTTTTGGCTGTCTTCTATGGTGATGAGGCTTCCTTCTTCCATAATAATAAGGCATATCATTATTATATCCATAGCCATACATGTTTCCCTGATGTTGAGACATCTGATGGAACATGTTCTGTTTGAACCTAGAAGCCTGCATGCTCTTATGATATTGTGGAGGCATATACTGCCTAGCTCCAGAAACACGTGCCTTCCTTTGATGAGGACCATGAGCATGCCTCTTCCCAACATTTTGAGGTTGTGGATGAGTAACCTGCTTAGGTTTAGGATCCTGTCTCTTTGTGTGGAGTTGAGACATTGGTTGAGACATCTCCTTCTTGGTTCTTGAAGTGCTTGCTTCAGCAGATACCTTTTCCTCAACCACAAATCCTATGCCTGACTTATCTCCAGCAACCTTTTTTGTCTGAAGGATCTTATCAAGTGTGTCTGTACCACTGTTCAACATCCTAACAGATTTGGTCATATGATCAAGATGAGCTTTGACCAATAAGACTTCATTTTCCAAATCAGCTTTAGCAGTCTCAAGCTGAATAATCTGTTTCTTCTATTTTTCACTTTCTTGACAGATTTCTGCACTCTTCAGACAAAGCTCTTGATAAGTGGAAGCTAACTCCTCAAAAGTCAGTTCCTCATCGCTTGAATCACCATCAGAAACAACTGTTCCAGTTAAAGCTTTGACATGTTTGGCTGACTCTCCTTCACTTTCACTGTCAGAGTCTGACCAAGAAACTGTCATGCCTTTCTACTGCTTCTTCAGGAATGTGGGACATTCTTTCTTAACATGTCCATAACCTTCACACTCAAAGCATTGAACACCCTTGTCTTGAGCAGTCTTCTCTTTATCCTTCTCCTTAGACTTGCTGATGTCAGAAGCGATGTTCTTGACATTAGGCTTGAAGTTCTTGTTCATTCTTTGAACACCTTGTTGAACTGCCTTCCCAACATAACAATGGCCTGAGATAGATCCTCCTGGGATTCAGAACTATTCCCTTTCTCTTCTTGAGCATTTGAAACCAAGGCTATACTCTTTGGCTTCTTTTCAGGTTCTTCCTCATTCAACCCAATCTCAAAAGTTTGAAGAGATCCAATGAGCTCATCAACCCTCATCTGGTTGATGTCTTGTGCTTCTTCAATGGCAGTCACCTTCATCTTGTACCTCTTAGGAAGGGACCTAAGGATTTTCCTTACAAGCTTTTCTTCTGACATCTTTTCTCTAAGAGCACTAGATGCATTGGACAACTCAAGAATACTCATGTGGAAGTCATGGATAGTCTCATCTTCCTTCATCTTCAGACTTTTAAACTTTGATGTTAGAAGCTGAAGTCTTGACATCTTAACTCTAGATGTTCCTTCATGTGTAGCCTTCAAAACATCCCATGCTTCCTTAGCAACATCACACGAGTTGATCAACCTGAAGATGTTCTTATCAACTCCATTGAAGATAGCATTTAAGGCTTTAGAGTTACCAAGGGCAAGCTCATCTTCTTCCTTGGTTCATTCTTCTTCAGGCTTCAGCTTTGAGGTGCCCTCTTTATCTTTCCCAGCATCATCTTTTTCAAACACAACAGGTGCTTTCCATTCTTTTATGATAGCCTTCCAAGCCCTGCTGTCCAAGGATTTCAAAAAGGTGATCATCCTTGGTTTCCAATAATCATAATTCGAGCCATCCAAAATAGGGGGTCTATTCACAAATCCACCAACTTCCTTGTCCATCTTTACCAGAAAGTATCAGCCCTAGATCTCACCCAGATGCAGAGCAGGATGCCTGCTCTGATACCAATTGAAATTCTGGTACCAGATATGTGATGTTACGTGTGATGTCACAACAACACACTCTGCTATGGACAATGTAAAACAACAAGAGAAACACACATAATTGTTTACCCAGTTCAGTTCAACAACTTAATCTGGGGGCGACCAAGCCAGGGATGAAATTCACTACTTGTAGAATTAATTTACAGACTCAACAACCTAGTTGACAATCTCCTAAACTTAATTTCTACTAATGAACTTTCTACCTAAGAGCCCACTTAGGTATGAGAACACTACTCAATCCCTAAAACCTCTCAAAGATCAAACACTTTGAGAAACACCTTGATCCTGCTTCACAGCTTTGATCAAGTTACAAAACTCTCTTGCTTCACAGCTCTAGAGAGGACAAATTACACTCACCAATTCACTCTTGAATGGTTAACACAATACTCGAACAAAGACAATGCTTAACCTCCAGTCAACGCTCTCTATCTTCTGTCTACTTTCTGTGTCCTCTTCTTTTGGTTGATGCGCTTTATATAGCCATCTGAATTGGGCTTGGATCCTCTGCTACAATATCTGACCTGATTTGGTATTTAAAACTGAATCTTCAAAACAGATTTTATCCCCAAAATCTTTTTAAATCTCAGTCTTTAAACCTCCCTACAAATCTGCATCAAATCTCTATGCAATAGAGAATATCTATCCCAAGATATCCGCAACCAATGAGACTAACAGCTCTCCCAATATCCAGCTAAAACGCAAACCCTAACAACATCACTAAACCTGATGTTATTAATCTTCTGCAGACCTGATGTCATGACATCGCATATGACATCAGACTTCAAAACTTCAACAAGATAAATACTTAACATAAACCAATGTTAAGACTCAATGTTAAGACATCACCCATATGACATCAACATTGAACACTTTGTTTTACCAAAATTTTAGCCAATCCAAGAACCAACAAACATGGACAAAACAAGATGAATTTGTGAAGATGAAACATGTGGGACATGATGTTCTAGCATGTGTGCAACATATGTCCTCAGTCTGGAATATAAATTAACTGAGAAAATCTGAGCACGTTTTTGATTGATTCTAAGAAGATTTGTCAGTTATGTTTTTTATCTTTTAGCAATTTGTTTTTAAAGAAGATTGGCTAAAAAGGTTGTCCAAGATCAAACCAAATTGAATGAGATCAAATATCTTGGTGGGCATTGATGAATAAGCAAAATAAACTTGTATATATATTTTAAATTTGCATCAAATCAAATATGTTTTCTTTAAATCAAATGCCCGGGCCCAACAAATGATTTTCCATATAAGAATAATCATTTCATTAGAATAGAACACACAAGTATTGTATATATAGTGTGATAGGGTTTGTTCTTTGAGTCTTTGTAATCTTGTTGTTTATTGTAAACCTCTAAAGAAGTCTAAATTGAATATTTATGGCATAGTGGTTGATTGTTAGTTGAGTTGTAATTCAACATCTTTAATTTGTTGAAAGCATGAATCATTATAGTAGTGATTGAGAGAAAATGATAAAGGTTATCATATTTAGGGGGAGTCCTAAATAAAAAGACACGAGTAGTATTAGGAAGTAGGCATTGAACAAGGCTTGTTTATCTAAGACTAATTATACTAATACTATTGAGAGTGAATTTCCTTTTTTGGTTACAAGCCCCCCCAGATATTGGTGATGTTGCATCAAACCGGGTAAACAATTCTCTTATGTTCTTTATTTCTTTCTCTTTAAATTCCTTAGTCTATGATAATCTGTGATAATAAATTATTTTCTATAGTACACAATGTCTAAGACATTGTGTCCAACATCTATCATGCAAAAACAAGAATTTCAACCATTGACAGAGGTTTCGTCGGCGGAGGAGAATCCAATTCCTCCGTGAGAAAATAAATTTGATATGTTTTTACAACAAACATCATACCTGCTAATGCCGTCAGAATCCTGTGGAAGGTACGAGAATCAAGAATCACCTTCTCGAATGAAAACAATATTGGTGTTCTTTCTTACAAAAATGACTCCATGGTCGTCATGGTTCAGTATGATAATTGGGATGTGAAGTGGGTATCAACCGAACCTGGTAGTTCAGTAGACATCTTGTTCTAGAGCGCCTTCCAGAGACTCCAACTCGACCCCAACAACATCAGAGCATTCCAAGGTTCTTTGATTGTCTTTTCAGGAATTCAAGTATAGGATAAGAACCACATGACACTTAAAATGAAGTTCATCTCAAGAGCCAATGCCAAGACAATTGAAGTGGAGTATCTCGTGTTAGACGCTTTGTCCCCTTACAATGCCAACATGAAAAGATCCACCCTTAATTGACTAGGGGCGGTCCTTTACACCCTTTATTTAAGCCTCAAATACCAACTACTTGATGGGCATGTTAGTATAGTGATTAGGGACCAAGGCATCTCCCAAGAATGCTATCAAAGCAATCTAGAAATGGGGAGGGAACCCGTCGTCTTAGGCATTTCCCTTCATCTAGACACATGTGCTGCCAATGTAGAAAGATAGGACCCTATATTGGGGATATAAAATGAAAGACTTACCCCCAACAAAAGACTTAAAATAAGTCCAGATTAATCCCTTGGACCCCCAAGTCAACAAGCTAGACACCTCCATATCTGAATCTGAATATGTGGACTTGGTCGCCCTGCTCAGGAGGAACATTAAATTGTACGCCTATGTACCTTTAGATATGTCAGACGTATATACTAAAGTGGTTTGTAAGGAAACAAGGGCATCTATTGATGAGGAAGTACAAAAGCTGACAAGCGTCGATATCATAATTGAGGTAAAATACATACTCTGGCTAGATATCGCGGTCTTGGTAAGGAAGACATCAAACAAACGACATCATGCATGTCAACTTCATTGACCTTAATGTTGTATACCCAAATGATTTGTACTCTCAACCTAATGTAGATCGCCTGATTAACACATATTCGAGCTACATAACACTAAGTTTCATGGATGCCTACTCTGGATAAAACTAGATTAAGATGGATTGTGTGGATGCGCTCAAGATAGTGTTCATGTCAAATCATGGTAACTATTATTACAGCGTCATGATTTTTGGTATCAAGAACCCATGCGCTACCTATCATACACAAATGGATATGGTGTTCTCAAAATAGATAGGGCACAACTTGGAGTCTTACATTGATGATACATAGTGAATACTTCAGAAGGAGGGAATTATGCAGGAGATTTGAAAGATGTCATAGAGTCAGTCATAAATTACAATAAGCCCATGAATCCCGCCAAATGCCCATTTGGTGTGAAAGCATGCAAATTCCTTGGTTTCATGTTGACCAAGAGAGGAATAGAGATGAACCCATACAAGTGTCAATCCTTCATTGATATGAGGAGTCACTTCAATGTTAAGCAGGTTCAACAACTAACAGGGCGCCTAACCACCCTATTTCGTTTTCATTCATGTACAAGTGTTAGATGTCAAACATGTTATATATTTGTATTCAATACTTGGCATTTTTCATTACTTTCCATGTGTAACTTGTTGATTTTAGTGGTGATTCGTGTTGTTCTTCAAACATTGGAATATACGTGTGGTGCTTGTATTTTGTGTGCTAGTGTGCATGAATAGGCATGAAATGATCAAGAATGTAAGACACAAAGAGTGGATGCAAGCTGCCATTGAATCATGAAGCTGCAACAGGGTGTTCGCTTTGCGAACTCTGGAGAAGGTGCCAGCGAAGGTTCGCACTGCGAACATCAGCGAGGAGTGGCAGAAAGTTTCAGTTGGAAAAGAACCTTAAGTTTGCTTTGCAAACTCCCAGCGAATGCTCGCTGGTTTGCTCGCTGTGCGAGGGACCTGGCGAATGGTGGCAGTGGAAATTGGACCCTGAATTCGCTTTGTAAATGAGCTGGTGAATGATTCGCTGTGCGAATGGATCGTTCACAATGAGAACCCACGACATCAGCCTGGGGCGGTTTAACTATCTGAGGCACTTAAGGTGCCATTTTCTCTCATTTGCTAGGCGAATGATTCATTCGCAGTGCAAATGCTGCAGAATTTAAGTGTTGTATAAATAGATTTTCACTTTTCTTGAAAGGGATCTTTTGCTATTTTCACCCAAAAACATAGTTTTCTGTCTTTTGATCATCCAAGAGGGAATTTTCACCTTGAGAAGCTGAAGTCACATCCATTCTCTATTATTCGACTTGGATGTTCATTCATCTCCTCTTGAAACTTGTCATCCAAGCTACCATGAGAATGAGTAGCTAAACACTCTTGTGTTGAGGTTAGATGTAGTTGATCCTGATAACATGTATTTCTTTTGATCTTTTGTATATGAACAAGGTCTTGGATCAATATAGATAAAGTTATTTGCTCTTAATGCTTTATGTGTGGTTTGTATTGCTCTAGACATAGATTCTACAAATTATGACCTAATAATTTCATCTCTTAAAAACCAAACTCTAGACATAGATTTGGGATTTGTTATTCGCTTTGTGCTGATCTTAACGATTGTTGTTTCGATTGTTAGCGTGAGACATCATCTAACGGTCTAAACAACGATACTCACGACTTTACTTTAGACATAAACTTAGTTGAGAGGATACGCGGTTGTATTGGTCGGAAACTAAGTTCATATGCGTGATTAATCGGATATATAGGAAAAGGATTAGCGAAACCTAACCTTGACATGCTTTCCTAAAAACCTTACAAACTCTTTGCTACAAATTTACTTTGCTACCAATTAATGTTAACCGAAATCGATTTGAAACTATTGAACTTAAAACATTGTAACTATTGAACGGCAAGCATCTAATATCGACAATCCCTGTGGAGACGATAAAAACACCCCCCTAATACTGTTTCAACAACAAGTGACAAGGTTTTTCCACCTTTTAGGCCCATTGAAGAAAAATGATATATTTGAATGGACGAGCGAATGCAACGAGTCATTCTTAGACTTAAAGGCATTCCTAGCATCACCACTCATATTGACACGCTTGATAGCGGGTTTGCCCTTGTACCTTTATTTGTATGTTACTGACCAGACCATGAGCTCAGTACTCGAACAGAAAATAGATAAAATGGAGTGTCTTGTATATTTACTAAGCAAGGTTTTCAAAGATGTTGAGGCTCTATATCAAAAGATTGAAAGGCTCACCTTGGAAGTGGCGGTAACTGCAAGAAAGGTTATGCCTTATTTCTAAGGACATTGGGTAATGGTAAAGACAAAATATCCCATTCGCCAAGTCCTCAAGAAACCATATCTAGCAGGAAGAATATTGTTTTAGGCCATCGAGTTGTCTGAGTATGAAATCCAACACATACATAGAGAAAGCATCAAATAATAGGTACTGACAAATTTTCTTGTAGAGTTTAGTTTGACAATAGGCAAGGAGGCTTCGCCAACCTGGACACTGTTAGTAGATGATACCTCTAATGTGAAGGGGAGTAGTGCAAAGATAGTAATATAAGGAACAAACAATTTGTTGATCGATCATTCAATGAAATTCTAGTTCAAAGCTAGTAACAATCAAGCTGAATATAGAGCTCTCATTGACGGCGTGGTCCTCGCCCTAGAGGTAGTCACATTGACTCTAAAAACCAAGAGTGGTTCCTACTTGGTAGTGAAACAAGTCGTTGGGGAATATCAGATGAAGGATCCCTAACTCGTCAAGTATCTAAGAAAGGTACATGATGTGTTTGGGCATTTCAATTCTTTCAAGATAGCGCATGTGCCCAGGGAGCAAAATTTTAAGGTGAATCTCTTATCTAAGCTTGTCAGCTCAAAGAGAATGGGGTACAACCGCACAATAATTCAAGATACGCTTTCCATCCATAGTATTGAGGCAAGTGAGTGTAAAATTATTGAAGTCTCCAAGTCAGTTAGTTGGATGACCCCCATAATACATTATCTTTAATCAGACAAGTTATCACGAGATGATTTAGATGCAAATAAAATTAACAAATGCACATAAAAGTACATTCTGATGAAGGAAGGTTCTACGTAATGGAAAAAATCCCCTTTCATGTTAAGGTGTTTGGGGGATCGTGAAACAACTTTAGTCCTTGTTGAAGTATATTAAAGGGATTGTGGTAGTCACATTGGCAGGAAGCCTTGGCTCCTAAGTTGTTGGGAGCAGGGTATTATTGGCCTACCTTAATGAGGGACATTATGATGTTCGTCAAGAAATGCAACAAATGTTAGAGACACGTTAATCTCCATCACACACCAGTTGAACTCCTTCACTCAATCACAATTCCCTGGCCCTTTTACCAGTGGGGCATGGATATTTTAAGTCCTTTTCTCTTGGCTCCTAGTCAGATAAAGTTCTTAATCATCGGAGTATATTATTTCATGAAATGGATAGACGCTGAAGTCGTATCCAATATCACAACATAAAAGATTCAGTGTTTCTACTAGCAGCAAATTATGTACAAGCTTGGGTTGCCATGGGTCACTGTTTCAGACAATGGAACTCAATTTACCAGCATGTTTGTGGTTAAATTCTGACACGACCTAGGCGTACACATAAAGTTTATTTTTGTTGTCAACCCGCATGCGAATGGTCAAGCAAAATTAACAACATAAAGTAATTCTGAAAGAGATCAAGAATAAGTTAGATGACGCTAAAGGACTATGGGCGAAGCCGCTACATGAAGTATTATGGTTATCACATCATTCCTCATTTAACTACCAATGAGACTCTCTTCACTTTGGTATATGGGATGGATGCCATTATTATTTTTGAAACTGACACACCTTCTTGGTGATGCTCTTAGTTCAATGCAGAGGAGAATAAGGCATCGTTAAGATGTGTTGTCGATCTAGTCAACGAAACAAGAGATGTTGCCCACGTTCAATAATTATCTATCAAGAAAAGAGCATTCAGAAGATATAACTCCAAAGTGGTTAGAAGGGAAAGGTAAGAGGGATACCAAGTATTAGAAAATCGTCGTGCTTACCCAATAGAGAAAGCCATAATCCAATTGGGAAGGACCATATTGCATTCACTAGAAGCTACCTCATGGAGCCTACAAGCTCGATAAGTAATATGAACGACTCATTCCCATAAATTGGAATTTAGTCAATACAAGATATTATTATAATTTATTGTTAGAATGGTGAGTCGCCTACCAATGCATGAATAATTTTGAAACAACTTTTATCATTTGTAAATTGTTATTTTGGCTTTACAGCCTAAAAAAGGACAATGCAAATGTTGGATCTCCATTAGAAGGTCATTTCCACCTTAAAAAGGGAAATGTGAATGATGGATCTCGATTGGAAGATCATTATCACCTTAAAAAGGTCAGTATGAATGATGGAATTCTATTGGAAGATTCTTGCCACCTTAAAAAGACAATACAAATGCTAGACCTTCATTGAAGGATCCTTGAGCCCTACGAGGTGAATACAAATACTTGCCCTTCACTAAAGGATCCTTTCCACCTTATGAGGTAAATACTTGACCTTCACTGAAGGATCCTTACCACTCTACGGGGCGAATACAATGGTTAGACCTTTACTGAAGGATCCTTGCTTCCCTACAAGTTGAATACATATTTGGACCTTTATTGAAGGATACTTGCTGCCCTACCAGGTGAATACAATTAATGGACCTTCACCTAAGGATCATTGTCGACCTACGAGGCTAGTACATCGCTAGACTCTCATAGAAGAGTCTTTGACGCTTTAATAGGTTGCTCATTCAATGCCAGTACTATGAATAATAAAAAGGGCACAACACTAAGAATTTCATAAATAAATCGCCAAAGGCGTGAACATAGTCGTTAAAGAAAAGCATACAGAGAATATGAATAACATATAGAATACAGATAATTAAACTCGCCCTAAGCAATTCTTGAGGGGGTCACCCTCTGAGAGACTCAATTTAATGTCTCGCCTAAGGGATTCAACTAAAGTCTCACCGGAGGGACTCAACTAAAGTCTCGCACTAGGGACTAAAGGCTCCCTAGAGGGACTCAACTAAAGTCTCTCCCGAAGGACTCATCTAAAGTCTTGCCTGAGGACTCGTCTAAAGTCTCGTAAGGGGAATCCAGATCGAGCTCTATTAAAGTGTTTCACTTAAGAGCACAATGCGGTGTCCGAATGAAGTAAAAAAAGGATAAAACACTTCACTCTTTATAAGCCCTAGTGCTTGAGTGACTATGTATTGGTATATCCAAAAAGGGTCCATAAGGTGCGAGGTGGAGAGAATGGACTTTATTTAAGTCCATAACGCCTCTCTAGTTGCTCGTTTTCTAGTTCAGGTGTCCATTTATTGAAGGTGAGAAAAATAAACAAGAAAGGGGGTTGAATTGTGTATGCTAAAAACTCATTTCACGTTTGAAACCGAAGCTTCAGAATTAGAACCATGTTCAGAGTCTGATAATTGAATAAGTAATAGAAGTGGAAATGAAACGATCATAAGTAAATGCTAGCAACACATAAAGATTATCCTGGTTCCTCTCCTCAACTGAGAGTAGTCCATTCCCCTTGCCTCAACAAGAGTTTTTCACTATAACCAAACAGATTACAGTTGCTCAAGCAAACATGCAAGAGACTACAATGCTCAATCAACCTAGAAAGAGACTTCTGTTCAAGCAACCTTACAAGAGACACCTTCCCAATCAACCTAGAATGAGACTTCCTTTGCTCAAGTACACAGACAAAAGACTTTAATGCTCAAGCACGCAAGCAAGAAACTTCCTCTACTTTAAACAAATAGTTTAGTAGAAAAGGTAACCACTACACTTTAATAAACAATCAGAAGTATAACAGTTGTGCAACAATTACAAAGGTTTTCAATCTTTTTAAGATTTCTAAGATAATCTAAGATATGAAATTCTTAAGATGTTATGCTATAACAGTTATAATAACAGCTCAGAGTTATGCCAAGATCTTTAATGCATTATGATGTTGTTACCTTCCTTTGAATCTTCAGCTTCCTTTTATATAGGTAGAGAAATAGTCGTTGGAGGTTTGAACAACAACAAACTTAGTGAACAAGTAGACCAAGAGAGACGTTAGAGAGTTGTATCCAGTCAGAAGTATTGTCCACTGAATAAAAGCAATGTCCACATCACCTTTCGAATAACTAGGTATCTATCAAAAGGTAGAACAAACTGAAGAGGTTACATCACCATCCTTGAGTCTTTCAAAACTAAACCCTAGTTGACTACATCCAAAAATATTTCGCTTTGATAAGAATGGTTAGCTTTTATGCAAAGTACGAATCAAACACTCCTTAAGCCTTCAGGGTCTGAACTGTCACCAGAGGCTGGAACAACATACAAGAGTCTGAATCTTCAACAACATATAAATTTTAATCATCCAACATTTAAGTAGTATTGCTTATTCACTTATGCTATCAACAAGATTAATTTATGATGAATTCTTAACTTATGATCATGTACACTTGAACATATGTTAGTATATCCATTTGTTCTCTAAATACTTTGTTATCATCAAAACCCAAGGAGTATGAACAATCTTGTTCCAACAATCTCCCCCTTTTTTATGATGACAAACAAATGTATTTAAGAACAATGGTTGGTCAATTTTAACTAACTTGACAACATCAAAGTCTGAGGTTTGTAATCCCCGCTTGAGTCTAATAGTCCATAGGTTGAGGTTTGTAAGCTCCCCCTAAGTTCTATCCAAGTTAATTTAAACTTATCTTAATAAAATAATATGTTCATAAGAAATCATTAATCAAAATAACCAAATAATTAGGGTTCATGTAAATTAAAAGCATTAAAAAATACTTTTAACCTACTTAAATATTTCCATGAATTTCTCCCTTTTTTGTCATCAGCAAAAAGTGTGTTTAGACATGTCACCATCGAAGAAGACAAAAATATTTAAGAATGCAAACAAGCATATGGGAAAGAATAATTATGGTAAAACCATAATATGAACAACCTTTACTCTTCCTAATCCAGAGAACGGCTAACAAAGGTTGAGTTATTTTTGTGTTTCTCAAGATCTCACATGTCATTCAAGAATATCAACCATCAGAAGTGATCATTGCAGGAATTAAATGCTCGATTGATCCATCTTCCCATTGCAACGTTTAAGACACTCAATCTTCCTCTATAAAAGCATGCCATAAGAAACATATTTCTCATTTTTTCATCCAACTCTTCTTTTCTTCAAGCATTATGAGTTCTCCAACAAAGAAGGCGACGAGCGCCATTCCAACTGAAGTCCCAACACCATACTCACAGCAACCGATAGAGGAAACCCAACCATCTGGGTCAGTCATCACACGGGATGCCTTACGAGTGAGGAGGCGCAAGAAGAACAAGAAGAAGCAAAAGAAGAAAAATAAATGAGTTCCAAAGAGGATGTTCTTCTATGATTCGGACGAGGGAAGCGAGGAACTAGTGTATGGGTGGGATGAATCTGTTAGTGCTAGGGGATACTTATTTGATCATGATAAGATAATTTAATCTTTAAACAATGTAATCTTTCCATTAAAGAATGAAAAAGTTTCCCCCTTTTTGTTGTAATGATATTGACTCTGGATGATTTGATACTTTTCTGAATTCATGTACTCATCCAACAAATTCCCAGAAATATAGTTCATCCAGAAAATAACCAAGTAAAAGCTATATCACACATTTATCAGGAAGAACAATTAATAATTCCCAGATAAATATATCTTAAAACATAAGCATTAAACACAAAGCCACAAGATAGATAAACCAGACACAATGAATAAACAAATAATGGCAGATATATTAATCACAAAATGAGTTCGGAAGAAACATAAAAAGAAAGGGTTCTTAAAGCCTAAAAACTAGGGTTTCTTCGACAAATCCAAAATAGCTCTGAGATTTGCACTCGTGATGTCTTTTGTGACATCCATAGACTGCGTCCTTTTTCCATTTCATTATGCTTTTCACCCATAGCTTTTTTAGAAAAAGGAACTAAATCCGAGTTCTTCTCCAACACATCTTGTCTTGAATATGATGACTCAGAAGTTGCAACCTTCAGATTCTAAATAGCTGATGCAACATAAGTTTGAATAGAATCCCATTTAGCAGAATATGCGATAGGATCAGTAGAAAAGAACTTCTTAAGGACCAAATTCTGAATATTATCCACTAAGACATTTTTTATTACATCAAGGTTAGTTCAGATAGTTTGTTAGTTGGATGTATTATTTGAATGAAAGGGTTTATGTTCAGATGATTAAAGATGTGGGTTTAGGAAAATTTCAGAGTGGAGGTAGTCAAATGGAATTTGTTCATACTGAACATTAGGATCAGAGGTAACTTGAACCAAAGATAGATCTTAAATAATTTGTTTAGTTTCAGTCTGTAGTTCAGATACAACTTCATCCCGAGGTTGACTCTGAATAGGGGTAGGGTTTCTTTGAGGGGATGCAAGAGGTGAAGGTTGAGGTGATGGTATAAGTGTTCTAGGAAGATAGTTAATTTCTGGTTGGACATGGGTTACATGTTCAACTTCGGAAGCAAAACATGCTAGGTTAGAAGGTTGGTCTTTAGGAGAGAAGGTTCTGATTGGGTCAGGTGGGATATGATTGATAGTGACAGGTTTAGGGTCAAAGGACTTTAGGTTAAGCTTAGCCACAAAATTTGCTTCATTATGAACTAATTTAGAACTTGATGAAGAAGTTTTACCACTAGAAATGTCAATGGGTGGTTCTAACATGGTGTTAATGGGTGATGATTGATCATACATAGTTTGAAGAGATAATTGATTCTGATCTTCCATGGGTTCAGTAATGGGTGAGGAAGGGTGTATAGGAGAATGAACAAGTGATGGAATTGGCGATGGGGTTGGTGATTTTCTGGTAAGAGTGGAGTAATAAAAAACATCTTCAAATAATAGATTTTGATTGATACCTGTTCCACCACCATTCAAAGCTTCTGAAGTAGCCATAGCTTCTGAGACAACTTCTGCAAGAGCACTAGTAGCTTCTGACATAACAGACTTCAAACCAGCCATAACCATTCCAGCTTGAACCTCAATAGATTCTAGCCCACCAGCAGTAGAAGCCTCTTGATTCCCAACAATAGTGAATTTTATAGGTTTCAAAGACTGATCCAACATCACAGATGCCAAAAGTTAATCACACTTCAAGCTAGGCCCAATTGTTTCCTTTTGAACAAAAACATATGTAGTTTTCTTCTTTTTGATCATGGATGCACCAATATCCTCTTCTTCTTCCTCTTCTAACTCAGTTAATTTCCTCAATCTCTTATTCCTGTTAGGTGCTTCTGATATGACAGAGACAAAAGCAACCTTCTTGGAAGACCTTCCACTTCTAGTTTTAAAGGGCATCAACTCAGTAGATGCAATAATCTTCTCAATTTGTTTCTCAATATTCTTCTGATGAGAATATTTCTTCTTGGAGGGTTTTTGAACATCTGAAACCACTTGTTTCGTCTTGTTAGAAGCTTTAAACACTTCAATAGGCTTGTCAGAAATATCCTTGAGTCTGATTACTTTTCCTTTTAAGAAAGATTGTGCAATGAGATTCTTGATTACTTCCGGATTATCCATCTTGGTGATGACAAGATAATCCTCAAGATAATCAGAATTTGTACACCTGACAGAGAATGATACCTTTGAAGTTATAACATCTCTTTTCTTCATAATCTTCATATTACCCAAAACAGAAGCAGACATCACATTTCCATATATTTCCTTCAGATCCCCCTTGTCAAGCAAGTTTCTCAGGGCATCAATTAGACGACCCTGAAAGAAAAATTCTGACAATAGTCTAGCATAAGGCACATTCTTCTTGCGAAGCTTTATGCTATCTCTGATTGCTTCATAAAGATAATGGAAAATGTAGGTAGACAAGTTGATCTTGTCTTCATTATTCAAGTAGAAGAGGAAATGTTGTGATCCCAAGAAATCTGATAAGTTTTTCCTTCCCTAGGAATTAGACAACCAATTAAGATTTTAAAAAGAAGTCCGAATTCCTTCTTCATGTTCTTGAATTTTCCAAAGTCAGAGGAACCAATTTTATCAGCATTCTCAAACAAGTAAGTCTTGACAGCCTCAGCTTCAGGACTCTTGTCATTGGTACCCATAATAAACCTTCTAGAGTTTGAAGCTTTCAAAATTTTAACAATAGTCTTTTGAATGATGAATATATCAACACCCATCATAGTAGACCTGATTTCCACTTCTTCAAACTTCTTCAGCCCAACTTTTTCTATCTTCTTCCCTTTCAAATAGTTGTTCTTCTTCGCCAGAAGTCTAAGTTCCTTAGACGCGGCAAGTTCATCAAACACTTCTGCTCAGGCCCGAAAATCCTTCACAAGATAAGAACATGTTGGCCCATTCAACATTTCAAAGATAGGATACCACTCTTGAATTTTGAAGAAGCTCCAGATATCATACCCATTCTGGTTGAACAACTCAAAATCAATAATTTGTTTCGCCAGTAGCTTTAGATAATCTTGATTCAAGTCCATGAACTTAGGCTTGCTGGTCATACTTTTGCTAGAGTTGACACTCATGTGTGCATGTAGAGCATTGGATGATGACACCATTGTTGAATGAATATTTTAGGGTTTCTAGGGTTAGCTTTCAGAAAAAGGATTTTTCAGAGAAGGTTAGAAAAAGCAAAATGTAGATAATGAGAAGTAAAGTGTGTGTTTCTGATATACAACGTGTTTTTGAGTGAAAAGGGAATTTCAAACAACAAATAACATAAATGCAAAAAGAAACAGATAACCAAAAAAGTAAATGTAAACCACCAAGAACAAATGTGTTTTTACTCAATAGTTACAATCCGCGTGTCAAAAGACATTTCAAATTTATGAAACGTAAGAGGATAGATGTCAAAGGTAGTTACCAGAGGATGTCCATTTGTGTGCATATCAGAGGTAGTTAACCTTATTCATGGTATTAGAAGTTGGATGCTCTTGAGGCTATATATTCATTACAAGATTACTCAGAGCTTTCTAATCAAGGTAGCTTCTGAACATCATTAGAATATGATATAGAGTAAGATTTTATGCCCAATTGATAGAAGTAGAATCATCACAGTAAAGTGTAATTCTTCTTTCATAAATACGAAGATCTTCTGACAAACATTAGCAAATGTTAGGATTAGAAACTATCCAATTAAAACAGAGATAAACATACCTCACAATTAGCAGTATCAACCTTTTGAGATTGTCCAAGGGGAACATTCTTGTTCCAACAATGCTCTTATAATCACCATCAGAAGTCTTCTTAAAATTCAAAAGATAACTAGTTAAACTTCAGAGATAAAGCCACAAGTCTAAAGCCCCGGTTCAGCATAGGAGGACATCAGTCTTCCTATTACCAGTGATCTTGTATTTCTGGTTTCTCCAGGATTCCACATCTCCTCCCTCTTTCAGAGTTATGATTTGCAATGTATGTCTTCTTCTTTTTAAAGGTTATTAGCAACCAGTGTCCTAGAGCACCTGCTGCTTTGTTCTTTCTTTTAAGCACATCTGCAACAAAAACAATTTCACTCTTTGGTACCCATACTCTTATGGGTCCACTGAGGCTATTTTTGCAGGGTTTCCTCTTGCTTTGTGCCTTAGCCTTATAGTAAAATTTAGACTCATTCTTGACATCTTGTCTAGGATAAGTTTTGACCTTGACTTTTGAATCTTTCGAAAGCTTAGATGTAACATTCTTGAGTTTTGAGTTCTTCAAAGTCTTTGACTTGAGAGTCGTAGGTTCTAATTTACTTAGAACATTTTACTCTTGAGTCTGATATCTTGTTTCTCTCAGAACTTGAGAGTTTCCTGTTATAGGTTCTGATTGATTCAGAATTTTACCCTTTTCAGTAGCAGGAATAAAGTAAGCATTCAACCCCTTTTGATTAGTGCTTGAAGAAGAAAGGTCTTATGGTTTTACCAAAACATAAGTCCTTGTATTATAAGGCTTTTGATAATATCCAAAGCCTTCTCCTTTGCTGTTACTTACTCCATAGAATATGGAAGCTAGTTTGGTTCTTTCAAACCCGGATATAATGAAATTTGAAGAGCTAATTCATTTTTATCCAGAGCTTTTTAAAATATGTCTTGTGCTATAGCAATTTGATCTTTATAAAGTTTTTTCAGTTTTCACTTTTGAAAGTTTTAGCTCATCTTTTGAAAGATCATGTTGCTTTGTTAGCATTTTCACATGCCTGGTTTTCTGATGGCATCTTTCCATGAAATCATGACAAAGAGCACCCAAATCAGATAAAGAAAGATTGTAAAATACATGATCTATATCTTTTGTCTCTGAATCAGAACCTACTTCAGATTCTGAATCTGAAAAGGTCGAAGCCATCAGGGCAAGGTTGGCTTCTTCATATTCTCCTTCATTGTCTAGTTATTCCTATGTTGCCATGAGATTCTTATTGAACTTTCCTTTGAAGTTGTTCTTCTGGAATTTTTCCTTCTTGGTTTTATCTTTATGGAGATCAGGATATTTAGCAATAAAGTTACCAGGCTTCTTGCACTTGTAACAACCATCCTGATCTTTGCTCCCAAAACCTGACCCTTTGAAGTTATCTCTCTTACCAGAGAATCTATTCTTACTTCTGGCCAGTTGTTGAAATCTTTTGATGATAAAATCTAGTTCATCATCATCATATTCTTCATTATAAGCTTCATCATGAGTGGTTTCTTTGAGCTTCTTAGTTTGAGAAGATTTATAAAATCACTCAAAAGAATTTAAAGCCCAGGTTTCAACTTGCTTTTTGGGCTCATCTCCTTTTAACTCCATTTCATGACTTTGGAGATTGATAATAAGATTCTATATACTTTTAGTGTTCAAGTATTTAGCTTTTTGAATAGTAGTTACTTTGGGTCTGTAATTGGCAAGAAGACTCTTAAAAATCTTCTTGACATGATCCACAGTAGTATAACTCTTGTTTAAGACCTGAAGTCCAGATACAAGAACTTGAAATATTTAGAACATGGATTCAATGTTCTCATCCCCTTTCATTATGAACAACTTATATTGTTGAACCATAAGATTAGTTTTGGCCTCTTGCACTTGTTGATTACCTTCATAGGTAGCACATAGAGATTTAAAGATAGTATGAGCAGCAGACTTATCAACAATATTTATATACTCAGAATTAGGTAAGGCATCAACAATAATCCCTCTCACTCTGTGATGTTTTCTATAGATCTCTTTTTGATCAGGAATGAGATACTTCCTATCATTGACCATTCTAACACCATTGATCTGAAAGTCAATGTCGTATTCTAATATGTCCCAAAACTCATCATCCAGACCAATGATATGAGTGTACAACTTACTTTGCCACCATTGAAATTCAATGGAGTTACCACTGAATGTTAGTGGTCTAGCAATATAACTATTTTGACCATATGTACTTTGATTTTGGTTGTTACTGCCACTATAAGAATCTCCCTCAGGACTAGTTTCAGGGGAACTACCAACCATAAGGAAAAAAGGGTAATTTTTCTCAAGATCTTTTATGCACCACTGTTGAGTGCTTAGCACAGACCGTGCTCTGATGCCAACTGAAGGTGAGAAAAATACACAAGAAGGGGGGGTTGAATTGTGTATGCCAAAAACACGTTTCACTTCTGAAACTGAAGCTTCAAAATCTGAACCACATTTAGAGTCTGATATCAGAATAAGTAATAGCAACAAAAATGAAATGATCAAAAGTAAATGTTAACAACATACAAAGATTATCCTGGTTCCTCTCCTCAATTGAGAGTAGTCCAGTCACATTGCCTCAACAAGAGCTTTTCACTATAACCAAATAGATTATAATTGCTCAAGCACAATTGCAAGAGACTTCAATACTCAATCACCCTAGAAAGAGACTTCTGATCAAGCAAACTTGCAAGAGACTCCTGCTCAATCAACCTAGAATGAGACTTCCTTTGCTGAAGTACATCGACAAGAGACTTCAATGCTCAAGCACACAGGCAAGAGATTTCCTCTACTTTAAACAAATAATTTAGTAGAAAATGTAACTACTATACTTTGATACACAATCAAAAGTATAAAATTTGTGCAACAATCACAAAGATTTTCAACCTTTATAAGATTTCTAAGATAATATTAGATAAGAAATCTTAAGATCTTATGCTATAACAGTTACAATAACACCTCATAGTTATGCCAAGATCTTTTATGCATTATGATGTTGTTACATTCCTTTGAATTTTCAGCTTTCTTTTATAGAGGTAGAGAAAGAGTCGTTTGAGGCTTGAATAACAACAAACTTATTGAATAAGTAGACCAAGAGAGACGTTGGATAGTTGTATCTGGTCAAAAGTATTGTCCACTGAATAAAAGCAATGTCCACAACACCTTTCAAATAACTAGGTATCAACCAAAAGGTAGAGCAGACTGAAGAGGTCACATCACCGTCCTTAACCCTTGCAAAACCAAACCCTAGTTAACTCTGTCAAGAAATCTTTTGCTTCGATAAGACTGGTCAACTTTAGTGCAGAGTATGGATCAGACGCTCCTTAACCTTTCAGGGTTTGAGCTGTCACTAGAGGCTGGTGTTAGAACAAGATTTGGTTCTGCTGGATATCTCTAAGTTTTGATAATAACAAAGTAGTATTTGTGTGAGAATAATTTTGGTACTCTAACGTTTGTTTTTCTAAAGAATTAACAAATAGGCTTTGACTCTGATAGAGAAGGCTCTGACTCTGATAGAGACTATGTGTAACGTCACTCTAGTTTGACCAAAATTCGCTTATGTGCCAAAGAAGCAAGTCTGCTTTTGATCTACTCACATTCAGAAAGATTCTATGAAGACTATATGTTATTGCTGCAATGCTCTCTTGGATTCTACCTCTGAGCGTGACTCTGATGATTTACTTCAAAATGATTTCTAGCTTCTAAAGTCATTATCTTCTGAAGACTAAGTGCTGATGACTCTAAAGACAAAGTTCTGCTAAACAACGTTCTGAAGACTCTGAAGACTTAAGTTTCTGAAGACCAAGGGTTATGAAGATTGAGTGCTAAAGACTCTGAAGACAAGGTTCTGGTGAACAAGTTCTGAAGACTCTGGAGACTCAAGACTTTGAAGACTCAGTGATCAACGCTTCTACTCATGCTTCAATCATCTCTATTCAGAAGCCTCTGGTGTACAGAAGATAAGATCAAACGTATATGAGGGAAAATAATACATAGTATGTATCAAACACATTCTATTCCACTACCATTCCACTACCCTTATTTGGTGGTACAAAGGACAACTTTTGTGTATAATTTTCTCTCAAGGATATTCCTGATCTGCCCTCCAACGAAACTCTTACTGACTATATAAGGACTTGACTACTTGAAGAAAATAGAGAAAGAATGAAGCAAGAACAGTAAAGCACTACAATACAAATCAAGAACATTGTTCTACTGTGTAAATTTTCTTTAAGTCATTTTTGTTATTCATAGTGTTTATATCTGCCTGTATAGAAGCAATTCTTTGTAAACATTTATTTTTCAAACAGTTGTTTGTAGTTCTTTAAGGGACCAGTTAGGTCAGAATCCTTAAGAAGAGACAATTGGTCTTTTGTGGTTGTTAGTCACCAGCAGTTGCTAGTGCAAATTGTAACTAGTTGATTATAGTGGATTAAGTCCTTGTGTATAAGGTGAAATCACCTTGGTGGGTGGACTGGATTAGCTTGATAGTTTTCAAGTGAACCAGGATATATTACGTGTCTTTCTCTCTAATTAGTATCTTTGTGATCTTTGTTTAAGTTTCACAAAAAGCTTTCATTTTTGAAAACCCAATTCAAACCCCCTTTTCTTGTGTTTTCTCACACCTTCAATTGGCATAAGAGCTCCGGTTCTAATTGTGATAAAAGTTTTTAAGAACACTTCACCGTATTCAGTATCGATCCAGTATTTGTGTGAGATATCATGGCCACTAACGCTAATCCTATTCCAGAAGAGAAAGATTACTACAGTGCCAAACTACCAGTCTTTGATGGTGAAAAGTTTGACTACTGGAAAGATAGAATTGAAAGTTTCTTTCTTCGTTACGACGTAGATCTCTGGGATCTTGTAGTTGATGGCTACACTCACCCAGTTGATGCTGCAGGAATAAAAGTGTCAAGAAGTGCTATGACCAATCAACAAAAGAAAGATTATAAAAATCATCACAAGGCAAAAACTATACTGCTAAATGCTATCTCTTATACTTAGTATGAGAAGATAACAAACATAGATACTGCCAAATCCATTTTTGATTATTTAAGAATGACTCATGAAGGAAATGCTCAAATTAAGGAGACAAATGTGCTTGCCCTAATCTAGAAATATGAGGCATTCATAATGGAGGATGATGAAACAGTTGAGACTATGTTTTCAAGGTTTCAAATGCTAGCCGCAGGACTCAAAGTTCTGCACAATGGATACTCAACTGCTGATCATGTCAAAAAGATCATCAGAAGCCTTCCCAAGAAATGGAGACCTATGGTAACTGCTCTAAAGCTATCCAAGGATCTGAATAGTATAAGTCTTGAAGAACTTGGTAGTTCTTTAAGAAGTCATGAGATAGAGCTGGAGGAAGGTGAACCTCAGAAGAAGAGTAAATCTATTGCTCTTAAGTCTAAACCTGAAAAGGCAAAGGCTTATCAAGCTGAGGAAGAATCAGAAGATTCTGATGAAGACTCAGAAGATGAGTTATCACTTATCTCCAGAAGGATCAACAAACTCTGGAAACATAGGCAAGGAAAGTTCAGAGGATCAAGAAGGAACAAAGGTTGTGCTGACTCAACATTTGGACAAAAGAAGCAGAGTTCTAGAAAAGAAGTCATATGCTATGAGTGTAATGAGCCATGTCATTACAAGAACGAGTGTCCAAAGCTTAAGAAAGACAAGAAGCCTAAGAAAAACTTTTCCAAAGCCAAGAAGGGACTCATGGCAACTTGGGATGACTCTAATTCTGAAGAAGAAGATTCTGATGAAGAACAGGAAAATATTGCACTAGTGGCATTAATAAATAACGTTGAAGTCTTTGGAGAACCATAAGACAAAATGCTATCAGAACCAGAATCAGACTCAGACTCAGAATCAGACTCAGACTCAGAGGTATTATCTAAACTCTCTCATTGTGAATTAGAGTCGTGTCTTTCAGAAATGATGGAAAGACATCAAACTCTTCAAAGTAAATACATGGATCTTAAAAAAATCCCATGTAATTACTTCTAAAGCTAGAGATAAGCTTAAGCAGAAGAATCCTTCTCTAAATGAAAATATTTTTTCTTTAAAAAATAGTAAATGTGCTTTGAAAAGCAAAATTTTCAAACTAGAAGAAGAATTAGTCTCCAATGTCTCTGACACTAGTTGTGTCAACAAGTATGATAGAGCATTCTAGTACTTTCTAGATAAAATCATTGATAGAAGCAAAATAGCTTCCATGATCTATGGAGTTAGCAGAAATGGCAAGAAAGGTCTAAGGTGTACAAAAACTTTTGAAATTGGTGAAAGTCAGCCTGTAAAACCAAAACCTCTCTATGATCATTTTGTGCCTTCTGGTACTAAGCTTGATTATTCTGGCTTGTGCAAGCACCTTCACAGACACAAAAATTTGATCATAAACCTAAGTATCATGCACAAATTCCACTTGATTATTCTATTGCACAGAAACCCAAAGTTGTGAAAAACTCTGGGAAAACTAACATAAGAGGATCCAGAAAGTGGGTACCTAAGGATAAGATAATCTATGTTATAGATATCCATAGCAGCTCAGTTGAAACACCAATAATGGTACTTAGACAGTGGTTACTCTCGACACATGATGGGAAGAAGGCATATGTTCCAAAGTTTGGAACTTAAGCCTAGAGGCTTCGTTGGTTTCGGAGGAAACAAGAAGGGTAAGATCATTGGCTCTGGAACTGTTGGTAATGGTAAACTTCCTTCTATTACTAATGTTCTTCTGGTCAATGGTTTGATGCATAACTTATTGTCTATCAGTCAGCTTAGTGACAATGGTTATGATATCATCTTTAATCAAAAGTCCTGTAAGGCTGTCAGTCAGAAAGATGGCTCAATCCTTTTTACCGAAAAAAGGAAAAACAACATTTGCAAGATTAAACTTTCTGATCTCTGTGAACAGAATGTCAAATGTTTAATATCTGTTAATGAGGAGCAATGGGTATGACATAGACGTTTGGGCCATGTTAGCATGAGAAAGATTTCTTAGCTAAATAAGCTTGGATTAGTCAGAGACTTACCAAATCTGAAGTATTCTTCAGATGCTCTTAGTGAAGCATGTCAGAAAGGCAAGTTCTCTAAAACTTCCTTCAAACAAAAAATGTTGTTTCCACCTCTAGACCGTTAGAACTTCTACACATTGATTTGTTTGGACTAGTGAAAACTGCTTCAATAAGTGGAAAGAAGTATGGATTAGTTATTTTTGATGGCTATAGTCGTTGGACATGGGTAAAATTCTTGAAACACAAAGATGAGTCACATTCTGTGTTCTCTACCTTTTGCTCACGAGTGCAAACAGAGAAGGATTGCAAGATAGTCAGAGTCAAAAGTGATCATGGTGGAGAATTCGAGAACAGATACTTTGAGAATCTTTTTGATTTCCATGGCATTTCCCATGATTTATCCTTTCCCAAAACTCCACAATAGAATGGAGTAGTGGAAAGGAAGAATAGGACTTCACAAGAAATGGCTCGTACCATGTTCCAAGAAACTGACATGGCTAAGCACTTCTGGGCAGAGGCAGTAAATACAACATGTTATATTCAGAAGAGGATTTCTATCAGACCTATTCTGAGTAGGACTCCCTATGAATTGTGGAAGAATAGAAAACCAAACATCTCGTATTTTCATCCTTTTTGATGTATTTGTTTTATGTTGAACACTAAAGAGAATCTTGGCAAGTTTGATTCCAAAGCTCAAAAGTGTTTATTGTTGGGATACTCTGAACACTCTAAACGCTACAGAATCTATAACACAGAAACACGGATTGTTGAGGAATCAATTCATGTTAGATTCGATGATAAGCTTGACCCTGAAAAGTAAAAGCTAGTTGAAAAGTTTGCAGATTTGAAGATTACTTTATTATAATCCAAGGAGGAAGATTCTAAAGAAGGAGACAAAGATGCAGAAACTACATAATCAAATACAACCTTACTAGAAATAACAAATAGTCCATCTCATCAGAAGAAGAATAGACTAAAGACTTCTCATTCTGAAGAATTAATTCTGGGAGACAAAGCTGATCCAGTCAGAACTCGTTTATCATTCAAACCTTTTGAAGAAACTCTTATGGGTTTGGTGTCTCTGATAGAGCCAACATCAGTTGATGAAGCTCTTATGGAGAATGAGTGGATTTTGGCCATGCAAGAAGAGATAAATCAATTCACCAGAAATGATGTTTGAGATCTTGTTCAGATACCAAAAGGTGTCCACGTCATTGGAACAAAATGGGTATTCAGAAACAAGTTAGATGAGAAAGGAGAGATCGTAAGAAACAAAGCACGACTAGTAGCACAAGGTTATAGTCAGCAAGAAGGGATAGACTATATAGAAACCTTTGCACCAGTTTCCAGGTTAGAATCTATTCGTCTCTTAATTTCCTTTGCTGTAAATCATGACATCACTTTATATCAAATGGATGTAAAAAGTGCATTCTTAAACGGGTATAATTCTGAAGAAGTGTATGTGCACCAACCTCCTGGTTTTGAAAGTTCTGAAAACCAAGATTTCGTTTTCAAACTCAAAATATCGTTATATGGTCTGAAACAAGCTCCCAGGCTTGGTATGAAAGGCTGAGTAACTTTCTTTTGGAAAATGACTTTACCAGAGGAAAAGTGGATACAACACTCTTTTGCAAAACCTTTAAGAATGACATTATGGTTGTGCAAATTTATGTTGATGATATTATATTTGGTTCTGCTAATACTTCCTTGTGCAAGGAATTTTCTAAGTTAATGAGGTATAATTTGAAATGAGTTTGATGGGAGAAATCAGATTCTTTCTGGGAATTCAAATTGATCAACGTCCAAAAGGAACATACATTCATCATAGCAAGTATGCAAGAGAACTTCTGAAGAAGTTTAAGATGTCAGAAAGTAATCCTGCAAAGACTCTTATGTATCCTACATGCATTCTGGAGAAAGAAGAAGTAAGTAAAAAGGTTTGTCATAAGCTCTATCGTGGTATGATAGGCTCTCTTCAGTATCTGACTGTTTCTCGTCCAGATATTCTGTTCAGTGTATGTCTTTATGCTCGTTTCCAATCAGATCCAAGGGAAACTCACTTAACAGCTGTTAAGAGAATCCTAAGGTATATAAAAGGAACAACTAACCTTGGCATGATGTATAAGAAAACATCAGAATACAAGCTTTCTGGTTATTGTGATGCAGATTATGCTGGAGATAGATTAGAAAGGAAAAGTACTTCTGGAAACCGTTAGTTTCTGGGTAACAACCTCGTCTCTTGGGCAAGCAAAAGACAATCAACCATTGCACTTTCAATTGCAGAAGCAGAATACATCTTAGCGTCTCTATGCAGTACTCAGATACTCTGGATGAAGAATCAACTAAAAGATTTTTAGATACACGAGAGTAACATTCCTATCTTCTGTGATAATACTTCTGTTATTTTTTTATCCAAGAATCCTATTTTGCATTCTTGGGCTAAACATATTGAAATAAAACATCACTTTTTACGTTACTATGTTCAGAAGGGTATTTTTCACTTAAAATTTGTGGATACAGACCACCAGTGGGCAGATATTTTCACAAAACCCCTTGCTGAGGATAAATTCGTATTCATTATGAAAAATTTATTTATAAAACCATGTCTAGAATGAGTAGATGAAATTTTGATGTGTCAAGTCACCAGAATTTCTGAAATAAGATTCTGACTTTAAGCAATTGTTTTTTATTTATTTAATGTCTTTCTGATTAACGATACTTCTACATGTTAGAGGATGTTTTGATCAGAAACTTGTCTAGTCAAATAACTCTTGGTATTCTTGACTTTGGGAACATCAAACGTGTTCTCGTAAACAGACAACTATGATTATCTTGTGACAGTTGTCCAATACCAAATCATATCTTATTGTCGAAGAGACACCTCAAGCGTTGTGATTTCGTGAGACTAGGTTTCAAGTAATTACTCCTTATTATTCCCAATTATTGTTGTAATCATGATTTGACACGTTGGGTTTAGTAACCTACTTAAGAATAGGTTAAATCTTTATGCCTTCCCCTATTACTATGCATTCATTAAGACGTTTGTGAGACAAAGATTTCTTGAAACTAAGTGTTTCTATTCTCTATCTTTATTCCTTGTCAGATTTTTTCCTTCCAATTTTAAATATACATTTATTCATATTTATTGACTGATGTCAAGATTTGAATAACGTATACCTAATCTGTGACCTTTTGGAAACTATTATACTCTTTTCCCATTCTTTGATATCCTTGTCTCTTACCCTGCTCTTGTCCTACGTCACTTGTCTAGGAAATGATGAATTTTCATTTCAGTTCATCTAAACTTAATTGCTATTTATTGTTGATACATTTCTTCTCTATATATATATATCATATTCCTCCTCATTTCTCTTCCTCAATCCTTCAAAACTTGTTTATCCTTCTTATCCTGTTTTCATCACTATGTCTATCAAAACTTTCTTTAATAATGAAGAAGACATGGAAATCATCTTTGAGAAAAGGCCTAACCTTCCCAGACTCAGAGACTCAGGCTTGAACATATCTACCAGTATGCAGATTCAAGGATGGTTTAGATACTGCACAATCTTGCATGGACCTATCTTTCTTGTCCTTGTGAAGGAATTTTGGAAATATGCAAGGATTGAGGAAGATAACAACTCTATCTGGTCTTCTGTTTATGGTATTTCGTTCATCATTACACCTACCTCCGTTACTCAAGCCATCAACTGTGTCTAATCTGGAGTCACTGTTGAAGATTTTCATATGTCCTACTTCTTTGTTGAAGAACTCATTGATATTCATGATGTTTCTCTTCATAGATATGAACCTTACAATCCTGAAGGGCTCCTTCCCATCGCCAAAATGTGGTTTCAACTCCTGTTGACCAACTTTCTACCCCAAGAAGTGGCCAAAGATGCCTTGTCTTATGATGATAGACTCTTTATCTACTTCATGATGTACAATGTCCGAGTCAACCTACCTCAAACTATCTTCAATCACTTGAAGTATTATGTTGAAATCTTCAGAAATCAGCATAAGTCCTTCATTCCTTATGGAAGAATTATGTCTGAGTTGTTCTTCAAGGCTAAAATCATTGGATTAGCCAAAATACTTGGACCAGAAAATGTTGTGGTTGAAGAAAGGTGTGAAAGTGTTGATAAGGTGGGGGATTTTTAATGCTTGGTGCGAGGGTGTTCTTGTTGGTCTTTCAGAATCTGTTCTCTCTTTTCATGTGTTCTGGTTACCGTTTTGCGTGTTTGTCTGTCTGTTGTTTTTAGTAGTTGTCTTGTTTTGCTCCTTACATATGTATTTGCGCCTCTGGCATTTTTAATCAATGAAATTTACCTTTTGTTGCATCTGTTACATCTTATTGCATTTCTTTATGACTTCTAACAAAGGGGGAGAAGTATTGATTTTCAATATACCTAATTTCTCTTGAATCAAACCCAATACTCCATATGTTTGCACCAACCATTATTAACCTTTTTTATTATGATAAAAAGGGGGAGTATTAATGGAAAATTATTTTGATAAAAATATCTTGTCTCTGAATCATAATTCTGACATTCTAACATCTTAAATGCACACAATTTTTCTTAGAATGTTTTTCAGGAACAATACTGATATTTAGGCAATCAGGCTCTGATTAGACCAATCAGGCTCTGTTATATAATCAACCTCCATTACTATTATAATCAGGCTCTGACTTAACCAATCGGGCTCTATTATATAATCAGGCTCTGATATTCTGAATCTGATAAGATTTTTATAATCAGGCTCTGGTATTCCAAATTTGATAAGATTTTTTTAAGTCTTAAATTCAGGGGGAGCTTGATAAAGGGGAGTTATTTCTAAACTTATTTTTGTCATTACCTATTCTTTATCTTTGTACAAAATTATTTCATCAAAATACATTATTTTGTAATTATAAAAAAGGTGGAGATTGTTAGAACAAGATTTGGTTCTGCTGGATATCTCTATGTTTTGATGATAACAAAGTAGTATTTGTGTGAGAACAATTTTGGTACTCTAACGTTTGTTTTTCTGAAGAATTAACAAATAGGCTTTGGCTATGATTGAGAAAGCTATGACTCTAATAGAGGCCATGTGTAACGTCACTCTGGTTTAACCAAAAGTCACCTGTGCCAAAGAAGCAAGTCTGCTTCTGATCTACTCACATTCAGAAAGATTCTAAGAAGATAATATGTTGTTGCTGCAATGCTCTCTTGGATTCTGCCTCTGAGCGTGACTTTGTTGATTTACTTCTGAAGGATTTCTACCTTCTGAATTCATTATCTTCTGAAGACTAAGTGCTGATGACTCTAAAGACAAAGTTCTGCTGAACAACGTTCTGAAGACTCTGAAGACTTAAGTTTCTGAAGACCAAGGGTTATGAAGACTGAGTGCTAAAGACTTTGAAAACAAGGTTTTGGTGAACAAGTTCTAAAGACTCTGAAGACTCAAGACTCTAAAGACCCAGTGATCAACTCTTATACTCATGCTTCAATCATCTCTATTCAGAAGCCTCTGATGTACAGAAGATAAGATCAAACGTTTACGAGGGAAAATAATACATAGTACGTATCAAACACGTTCCATTCTACTACCATTCCACTACCCTGATTTGGTGGTACAAAGGACAACTTTTGTGTACTATTTTCATCCATGCGTAACGACATTATTTCAAGTCTCCAACTCTCTCAAGGATATTCCTGATCTGCCCTCTAACAGATCTCTTACTAGCTATATAAAGACTTGACTACTTGAAGAAAATAGAGAGATAATGAAGTAAGAACAGTAAAGCACTACAATACAAAGCAACAACATTGTTCTAATGTGTAAATTTTCTTTAAGTCATTTTTGTTATTCATAATGTTTATATCTGCTTGTATATAAACAATTCTTTGTAAACATTTATTTTTCAAACAGTTGTTTGTAATTCCTTAAGGGACCAGTTAGGTCAGAATCCTTAAGAATAGATAGTTGGTCTTTGTGGTTGTTAGTCACCAGCAGTTGTTAGTGCAAAGTGTAATCAATTGATTATAGTGGATTAAGTCCTTGTGTATAAGGGAAATCACCTTGGCGGGTGGACTGGATTAGCTTGATAGTTTTCAAGTGAACCAGGATATATCGTGTGTCTTACTCTCTTGTTATTATCTTTGTGATATTTATTTGAGTTTCACAAAATGCTTTTATTTTTGAAAACCCAATTCAAACCCCCCCTTTCTTTTGTTTTCTCACACCTTAAGCTGGAACATCATACCAGAGTCTGAACCTTCAAATGCTGATAAACATGTTCAGAATCTGATTAGTATTGCTTCTTCACTTATGCTTTCAACATGATTAATTATTGATGGATACTTAGCTTGTGATCATGCACACTTGAACATATGTTATTATACCTATTTGTTCTTTTAAATACTTTGTTATCATCAAAACCCAAGGAGTATGAACAATCTTATTCCAACATTTATTAGATGTGCCACCCCCTCTTAAGTAAGCCTAATAACATGTTGGGATAAAGCCTAGTAACATGTGATTTTAAGAAAGTGATACAAACCTAAACATGCAAACTATATAGAAAAGTAAATGAGATGAGGAAAGATAATAGTGCACAAGTGTTTATACTGGTTCAACGCATTCGTCCTTGCTTTGCACCTAATCTTGTCTCAAATGTCAAACCATAGAAAATTCTTAGTATTCCACTATTTTGACAATTTTTATAATGTGTGTTTAATACAACCAAGGAACCAGATGTTGAAATTAAAAACAAAACTAATTGCTCTAGTCTGAATCTTTCCTTATTTTGTTGTACATAACAAACACAACAAAAATCTCTAAGACCATCACCTATGCTTGAATGTCCACCTACTCCGATTTAAGATATTCTTCAAGCATTCATTTTGTGATGGTCTTCACTCAACTCTACCAATCCCTTGTCTGAGTTCTTGGTTTATTTGAAGTAACATAAACTCCCAACTTTGTTTTGTAGCAAACTTCACTTAGTTCTACCGAAGTATTCAATGGAGAATAAATCTTTTATTTTTGCTCTTGCTGGAATGTCAATACCATCCGCACCACACAATATTGTCGCGGTGAGAATCGAAGACCATAGCTATTGAGTTAGTTAGGCTTCACAAATTAGAAATGTCATCACTGATCTTTAATTTACCCAAAGGAAGGGAAAAATGACGAATAAACCCATAAATATGCAATGCAATACAAAGCAATAAAGAGAATTTAAGGTTCGGGGGTTGGTTATACTAAGGGAAGGTATTAGCACCCTGAGTATCTATAGTACTCTATAGGAACCTCTTGTTTATATGTGTTATAAGTTAATTGTTTGCTAATTGGGATTGATTGGGGAGATGAAAAGAGAAATGTTTTTTTATTGTTTTTGTTTTTGGCAAGACACAAAGTCTTGTGCCTACGTACCAATAATGGATTAAAATCTCGTAGTTTGGGGTAGAAATTGAAAAGTGTTTGTTATGGTGGATTTTAATTTAAGAAAAGACAAGTTGTCATCCTACGGAGAATATTCATCTAGACCACCACAAACTTGTGGAAGAGGGATCTTTGCTTCACATTAAGAGAAGGGCTCCAACTTGGATTGCAATCAACAAGTATGCCACATACCTTCCTCAAGTGGAAAAGAATCAATCATCTTTCTCACCATGTTATGGGATAGGAGATTTATATCTCACTAAGGATGAGTAATGTCTAGTCTATCTTGAAAAGGTTTTAAAGTTGAAAAGTGGCAAAAGGCTTGAATTGAGTTTGTGTTTTTTAGTCTTTTATGAAAGAAGTTTGAGTATGCTTAAAGTGTTTTAAAGAATTTGATTAAGAAAAGAGTTTGACAAGATCAATGACCTAAGGTCAAGGTTTTTTTTTAATGAAAGTGGTTTTGAGATGTATAGGGGAAACCCTAATTGAAGATGTCTAAGTTGAAAGGTAATCCTAATGGATACTTCCTAAGGGATAACAAGTTCTAGGATTTTAAGGGGATATATATACAAGAAGATGCAAAAATACAAATTCAAATGACCAAGAAGTCAACAACAATACCCTTTCCTTAGAATGGATAACAATGATCACATAAACATGTATTGAATAACTTCATGAACAAAACATTAACATGGTTTAGACATAATGAACATGAACAAGACATAACAAAGGTTTACATAACATCACAAGGAACATCTCATGGATAAACACAAGACAAGAAAACATGCTTAGCAATGTGAAGTTAGTGAAGAAAATACTTGGAAACAAGTGAACATCACAAGACATTAGTCATGGTATACAAATATAAACAAAGATCACAAGGGTTATAAACACATAAGTGAAAGCAAGACTTAACCCCAAAAGAGAACAACATGCATACAAAATGAGGAGCAAGAGCATGCCAAGCATAAAATCTATCCTAAACCCTAGGAGATGTAAGCATGCTTAAACATTTGTGTACATGTTACTAATTCCAACATTTAGGCAAAGATGAACAACAAAGTCAACACACTTAAACATGATACAAGACTTGGAATGATATGGTATAAACACATAAACATTTATGGACCATTTGGTTCAAGAAATAATTCAAAATAAACATGAAAAAGTCCTAAAAAGCACATGAAAAAGGACATGTTTTCAACATAATAAAAATGGGTAAAATAAATGTTTTTTTAGAATTTTTTCACATGTTCACAAAATACATATAATAAATAAGAGGTGTGCAAAAAAGTCAGCCCAAAATAATAAATATAGTGAGAGATACGATTGAAATAAAATGAAGAAAAGTCATAAAACATTCAAGTGATAAAAAGAAAGGATTGCTGCCACTAGGGTTTGAACCCATGTCACCTGGCTTGCTACCTAAAAGGCTAACCACCATGCCATGTGCATCAGGTTGTCAAAATGATACGCGCATCACATTATATTTTATGTCAACATGGAAAATATGAAAAAATAAAATGACACAAAAGGAATGGGGTGAGGGGGATTCGAACACCAGCCTTTACGCATGCCAAACACTTACAAACACACACAACAACCACCATGGCGTAATGCCCATTCAGCATATACGATGAAATCAATAAAACAAATATTAAGAGAAGTTTTGAAACAGAAAATTTGTGCCATCTTCTTCATCAACATCAACCACCATTTTTAAGATTCTCAAGATGCCAACTTCTCCAAAACTCAATGAAATGTAACGTTGTAAAAATGAAAGTTGCGTGATTTTTCATGAGGAACACAATGGTACTAACTAATCATGTTACTCTTCAACACACAAGAAATGATCATGCCATCAATAATATGAACCCTAATATGTAAATCCATAATGAAATCATAGATAAAATAGATTCCAATCAATTGATAAAGGGAACATAACCTTCACATCTTGGCAAACAAGTTGGTAATTCAAATGAATGAATATGACATCATGATCACATGGTTCCAAGTTAGAATGCACTTACCTATTAGATCAAGGTCCAATGCCTCTTTCACCGATCGCAGAAGTTGTTTGTTGATCCAAGAAGCTTCTATGATCCCCTCAGATGCTTTGGGATGCTCACCTTGTATTGAAACAGTCTCAGAAGTCCAGCTCGAGTCCTTTTGCCAAGATGGAAAGTGTGAACTTGAACTTCAAGGAAATGATGTTACAGTTGTGAAATGATACTTGGAACACTTTAAGCAATGTTTATGGATGTTGTTTGAAAGGTTAGATGGATTGGAAAAGGACTGTATGAAGAGTTGAGGTATTTTGTGCAAAAAGTTAACCAAATGAGGGTTGAGGGTTGACTTTCTGAGCCTGAGGTTTTTTGATGTAGATGATGGTTGGAACATCTTTGTTATGTGTTTTATGGTGTGTGTGGATGGGTGGTTTGATGGTTTTGTGGCTATGGAGTGTTTTGAATAAGTTTGTGGAAATGGAGTTTTTTGCCAAAATGGAGGTTTCTTGCAAGTTCTGGTGTATAGGATTGCTCAAGTGTTTTTTCAGTGTGTTTAGTTCTGAGGTGTGATCCTCTATTAATAGATGTTCTACATGACTTTTAAGAACCATGTTTAGTTCATTTGGAATTGTGGTTTGGAGGATTCGGTTCCATTTGCACAAAAAGGTACCATTGATCATGATAAGGGATATGGCTGTGCTTTTCTGATGTTTAGATGTTTCTTCTGAGCATTAGGGGGCTAAGAATGATCAGAGGGAACCATTTAGAGGCTCAATGCACAAGTGATTTGGCAAAATTTACCTTTACAAGAATGGTCATGGCACTTTATGCAAAATATTCCATAAATGGTATGAAAACTTGGACAAAGCTTGGATCTCTCGTGTAATGCACCAAGAAATTATATAATTCTTAGATTATGGTGTGATTTAGAAGCAACATGACCTGCAAATCAAGATTATCTAGGTTTGGTTAGGGTTTGATTATGAAATTCACCGTGAAAATGTCCTAAAAATTAACTTCGAGGAGCCAACTTCATGTCTTCGAAACTCCTAGCTCAAGCATGATAAAATTGTGTTCTTGAACTCTTTGGAAAGCTTGAAACATCCTCTACAACTTTCATGTTGACCACTTTTCTCGATTCAATTGGTATCATGATGAAAAATGCTTGCAAAGTTGGCTTCATGACAAGGCATATTTGGTTGAAAAATTTTCTAAGTGTTTTTGTTCCAAAAGTATTGAACCCTCCATTTCATGGCCTCATATCTCTTAATCCATGAATCTTTTGGAAATCATCCCATAGGACAAAGTTGTAGTATGAAACAAGATCTTCACTTTGGTCTTTGGAGCAAAGAAAATGGTTGCTTGAGGAGGAAGTTATGGACTTGGAAAGTAGGGCAAAAATCATAGAATTTCATAACTTAGAAAAAATCATGGAACCCAAATTTTTCTAAATCTTGATCCTTTGATGTTTTCCTTGATTTTATTGATTTATCATGATCCAAATCACATGTTATCATGATCCTTAACTTGAGGAGTTCATGTTTGACCAAAAATCTCAAAAGTCAAACTTTGACTTTGAGGAACATTTGACTTTTCATCTGATGAACTTGAATTCTTCCATTGCTTATGAGTCACACTTCTTGAATCAATTCAATCCTGTGAATGGACTAATATGATGCATTTGAGGTCCTTGAAACATATTTTGAGGTATTGGATCATGCCTTGTTTCAAAAGTCAACCCATGGATTCAATCAGGTCAAAAACCTAATCTGAGTGTATCTGATGACTTGAGCCTTGTTGATCTTGATTTAATGAAACTTTTCACTTGATTGTTGATGAGGAGAGACCCTTGAGCAATATTGAATGAATTAGGGCTTGAGAGATTGTGGGTCCCATCATCCTTTGACTGGTCAACTCCTGAGCTTCTTGAGAGTCAAAACCCTAGCTATGATCAAAACACAACCACAAAGCACATATTCTTGAATTTAAGAGGGTTAGTAAGTACATAAAAATACACACATGAGATGATGCATGCTATGAAAAATGATACAAAAGAGGTGGAATCTTAGGGTTAAAAATTAGGTTGTGACGAATAAGATTCTTGATTTGGAACTCAAAAATGTCACAAACATTAAAAATGAATGAACCTACTTGTTATACCCCAAATTTTACCCCTTAGATGTCATAACATCTTGCACTTGCATTTAGGCTTCAATCATTTATGCATTTTTAACTAACCCATATCCTTGCTAGTCTGTTTCTTTTGTGAAAATCAGGATTGGCACAAGAAAGATGACAAGGTCATTTATCCAAATTCTCGCATACTTCAAAGTCTCCTAAGACACTCCTGGGCTCCATACAACAATCACAAATGTTCACTAGTTGATTGATGTTGGCACCTGTCCAAGAAAGCCAAATGAGGCTTTAAAGCTTCAACAATTTGTTCTTAGAGGCTAGTCATAAAGTTCTCCAGTCATGTGCCATGATCTCAAGATATTTGAATCAAGAGAAACCATCAGACCAAAAGTTGTGAAATTAGGGTTTTAGCCTGAAGAATCACTGAAGAAGTTTTGTCATGATCAATCAAGTTTTGATTGGTTCATCAACCAATTGAACTTACCTACATATAAGAGATATTATTCAACAAGAAATCAAGAGCATATGGCTTTCATCACTAATACAAAGAGTCACAAGTTCATCTTACCCTCAGATTAGGGTTTTGTCAGGAAAGTCAACCTGCCTTTGACTTTTGATCAAGGCATGTTCCCAAGCTTTGAGCCATGTTTCCATATGTTAATAAACATCCTTGGAGGCTAGCCGTTGTCATTTTAAGAGATTGAGGAAGCCAGATCATCAGAGATCATTCAGTGGAATTCCTGAGGAAATTAGGGTTTTTACTGAAAAGTCAAACCTCTGACTTTTGTTGTTATTGGTCCAAAATGAAGTATTCAAGTCACATACCATATTAACATGTTCAATCCTTGACTTAGAGCATGGGAGATCACCATTTGAAGGGTTTCTTGCAAGAAGGGCAAGGTTTGGTTTTTGAATTTTTCTAAGTGTGGAAGAATTCACTCCTTGTACAAAATTGGGAAGGTCATAACTTTCAAACCACACATCCAAATTTTGTGACTCAAAGCTCAAATTGAAGCTCTCATCTTGAACTTCAAAACATATTAGAGGTTCCTTATCGAAATGAGGCTTTATTTTTAAGTTAAAAGGCTTGGAAGTTCAAAACACTTAAGGACTTAGTGAAATTTCACTACATTTTGCCTTAAAAACCAGCTGACTTCACCTCCACTTTTCACCAAGATCCCTTTTGATCCATAATTTGGAGTGAACATGAAAGTTTTAGAGGATATTTAGGGCTTTCCAAAAAGTAGTAGAACTCCTGAATCCATGGTGTGAGCTGAGAGATTAGAATGGTTGAAGTTTGGTGTCTTTTCTTGAAATGCAAGTTTCACACTTAGGGCATAATGATGCATAATCACTTTTAATCACCAAAGGCCTCATCTTTCTGATGTTTAGAAGCAAGGGTAATGTATGTAAGACCTCTGCCACGAGCTACACAAGTTGCAAACTAAGAATACTATAGTTTATGTCAAGTTCATGCAAGTGGATGTATGAAAGAGACACTTTTTCAAAAGCATGGTCATTCCAACTTTCTATTACAGCTTGGAGCCTTGTTCCAATCAAATCAGACCACATCAACAATATAAACTCTATTGCTGACCATTTGATAGGGTGTGGGAAGGCTCATGCCTCAGCAAAGCCAGCTTGCACGAAGGAAATGTGGAGAAAGGGTGTTTTTGGACAAAATGAGAAATCTGACCATGCCTTCACTCTTTATTTTTTCTATAAATAGGGCATTGTTCCTCAGTGTAAAGGACATACAAAAAACCAAAAATCCAACCCTAAATACTTTTGAACTCTCAGAATCGAGTTCTCTTGCAAAATTGCAAGAACATTGTTCCAGCTCATTCCAATCGTGCACTTTCCAAATAAACTCCACAAACCACCTCCAAATACTTCACCAAGAACATCCAAACACCTGGAACTTCTCTGTAACACCCCTACCACCATCTTCCATTGGTGAACTTCCATTTGCAAGAAGGATCGGGTTGCATTATCCAAACACTTTCCAAAGCTTCTAGTCATCTGCATCTTCTCTCCAAGGATCAACAAGGTCCCAGAAGGTGTTTGTTATCATTTATAAGTGTTATAGAAGAAGCTTGGACTTTCTCCAAGAGGTAAGACTTCTGCCCTTTGAAACTCATATGTTCATGCATCATTTGTTTGCTTTTTGAATGTGAAAATGTAGTGTGTTTATTGCTTTATGATTCTGAATAATAGCTTGCCATGTTTGGTTGAAATCCTTCATGTTATAACATGTTAAAGTGTTATGTTGTTGCACTGTTGTGATGTGTTATACGCATTATTCCTTGACTGTTGGGATGAACTAATGATGTATTTAGAATCCTGGGAAGATGAGCTCCATTTTTGGGTTTTATATTATTGGATTTGGTTGAGAAATTGATGAGTTAGAGAGGAGAGAAAATCTTGCCATGGTTGTTGTTGTTAGGGCACGAGAGAGAATAGATAAAGGAGGAAGATGAGATGAGTGGAGAATCCAGTCAACATGACATGGCGCTGACTGGAGCTGAGGTGGCCATTTGAGAGTGTTTTAAAATAAAAAGAATCAAAGGCGTGTTATGTTTGGATGTAATAGCCACCCCAGTGGTAGAAACCTTCCCATGCCTTTCCCTTTCACCTGCCTTGCCTGGGTTCGATCCTGCGGATCAACTCTTTTGCCATTTTTTCTGATTTTTCGCTTGCCTTACTATTTTATTGAGTGTTAGCATCATGTTATCACTTCATACGAACAGCTCAGCTGGCAAGTGTTTTGAGCAGTAGGCTCCATGGCGTGGGTTCAAACCCAAAGGAGAGCATTTCCCTTATATTTTTACCACTTGTTTATTTTTTGTTTTACGGTTTGTCCCTCATCTTAAAATATTCATAATTTGCTCATTTTTCACTCTTTTTGACCCATTCTTTTTGCAAAGTGTTCCTTAACATGTCTATTTTATGATTGTGTAAATAAATTGCTAAAAAGAATCATTTTTGAAACATTTATTGAGGTTGAAAATAGAGGACCTCTTTTAGGGTTTTTATGAAACTTCTTGGGTTCTTTTGGTTTGTTACCATGTTTTCTTCCCTTGTCTTGATAGTTTGAAACCTAATACATGTTGTTTGAACCTTGCATGATGTTGTATGCTTTTGTTTCACCTTAATTCCTTGATGTTTAATGTGTTATTACATGTGAATATCTTTGTGAACTTTCTTGTAAAAGACCATGAGATCTCTTTAGATCATGTACCCTTTAACATGAGTTGTTTGATCAAATATGTGACATGTTTATGTCTTGAATATTTGAATAGTATGTTTGAACCATCCTTAAATGTTTAATGTCTTGAATTTGTCACTTTTGAATGCATGAACTTTAAGATGTTGTCACATTCTTATTGTTTACCCATACCACTCATGTTTGCTAACACCTTTGACATATGCTCCCCCATGAAGTGTTTTGGTTATCATCATGCTCATGTTTTCATCTTGTTTATGATGTTTACTATCTTTCAACTTTGTTAAGTTCTACCCAAGTGAGGTTAAGCTCTTTAGTTGTCCTCCTTAACCCTCTTTCTTCCATTCCTTCCAAAGGAAAAACTCTCTATTTGACCTCAAGGTCTTAGATAACTCATTTATCATCTTGGCCTCATTAGAGCCATCCTTCGCCCTCATTAGGATAAATCCTTGGCCTCATTAGAGCAACTTCTCCCCTTTAACCTCACTAGGTTCCCCTCTTGTGAGCAATATCATCATAGTTTGCTTACTTCCCTCTTTGGCCTTATTAGAGCCACGTACCTCATGACTTAGGATTCACCTTGAGTTCTTCAACTCTGTGTGAGCATCATCATTATGATGTTCCTTTCTCCTTTGGCCTTATTAGAGCCATTAAAACTTAGAAATATGCTAGAGTTCTTCAACTTTATGTGATTCTCATCATCATGAGTATTCACTTCCCCGTTTACAACTTAGACTTAGAGAGTTTTCAACTCTATATGAGTATCATACTCACTCCCCTTGGAACTTTGACCATAGTCAATGGTTCCTCATCTTTAGTTAGGTGAACTACGGTTGCTCTGATTCTTTAGTCTGGATACGTAGGCACAAGATGCGACGTCTTGGCAAGCATACTTAGTATACACCCCTAGGTCTTTACCTTTAACATTTTGGTCTTCACCATAGGTCTTTACCTCTACCCTTAGCAGATTCCCTTAGCAAGCAAACATAACGTAACACAAATACAAATAAGAGGCTCCTGTAGAGTACTACAGACACTTAGGGTGCTAATACCTTCCCTTAGTATCACCAACCCTCGAATCCCCGGTCTCTTAGTCATGTCTTCACATGGTGCAAAAGGGTTTTCTTTCGATCTTTACCCTTTCCTTTGGATAAATCAAAGCTCGTTGGTGAATTTTAAAGTTTTGTGATTCAAGTTAATTAATAGATTGACATCTGATTCTCACCGCAACAGAAATGGCGACTTCACTGGGGTAACATCTTTTAGAGGGTTAAACCACCTTGTTTTTATTTGTGTTATATGTTTTGCTTGCTTGATTGTACATATATGTATATATATCTGTCTGTTGCTTGGTTTCTTCTGTTTGGCAGGGTGCTACTTTTGAGTGGTGAGATAAGTCATAACCCGGACTTGAGATACACATATGATATGATCGTGGTGTAATCAATAGTTGGCTGTTGGGAGTAGTCCTAACAAGTTTGGCATATGATGACCACACTCAGTTGAGGCCCCTTTGGGATTATTGATGTCTGATGTGAGTAGTCGCATTGATGTCACTCTTTCCGACCTGGGAGTCCGTGAGACCGAGGACCGTAGTTACCCTTACCCCACTTGGCCTTTTTAGGACGTAGTGTGGTGGCTATGAAGGAGTAGTCCCAAATAGTTGATACGCGATACTACACTCAGACGAGTTTATCTTGAGAATATTGTTAAACGACGTGAGTAGTCACGTAGGCCGATAATATCCGAAGGATTTATCTATGACTCTGAGAACTTTTAGAACCCTGTTCTACAATTGATGAACCCATAGTACACTCCTATTGGAATGGGTAGACCATGACTCCACGCATGAAACCCTTAAACCTAGGACTTGTGTGTTGTGGATTGTGTGAACATATGTTTGTGTTTGTGTTTGTGCTTTGTGCATTGCATACATCTCATTGCATCCATTTTGGTTTTAAGGAACTCAGTCGTCTTTTCTTTTGTAAATCAAAGGTATCATGGATATTGAGAAAAGGAACACTAAGAAGTACAATTTCAAAAAGCCAAATTTGGTAGAGTTGAAGAAGCTAGCAGCCTTGGTATCTTGCCCTGAAAACTTCAGAAAGCATTATGGAAGATTGATTGGTATTCTCAGACCCAAGATGGAAGATGGTGTTCTTGACACGTTGGTGTAGTTTTATGACCCTCTTTACCATTGCTTCACTTTTCTCGACTACCAACTTATTCCGACATTAGAAGAGTATTCTTATTGGTTTGGTCTACCTATGAAAGAGCAAAAGCCTTTCAGTGGTCAAGAGAAGATCCCTTCACCAAAGGAAATTATTAATTCTATCCACCTAGAAGTATCGGAGGTCAAGCCTCACCTCACCACCAAGAATGGGATCAAAGGTCTACCTTCCAAGTTCTTGTTTGATAAATCCTTTTACCTAGCTAGGATGAATAGTATGAGGGCCTTTGAAGCAATCTTTGCATTCCTTGTCTATGGCTTGGTCTTGTTTGCTAATATTGAGGAGTTTATTGACATCAATGCCATTCGGATATTCTTAAGTGGGAACCATGTACCTACGCTGCTTGGTGATACTTATCACTCTATCCATCATAGGACTCTCCAAGGAAAAGGTACCATTTCATGTTGTGCACCATTGCTCTACAAGTGGTTTGTTACTCATTTGCCTCGAACATCACGCTTCAACGATAATCCAGACAAACTTCGTTGGTCTCAGAGAATCATATCTCTCACCCATACTGATATCTTTTGGTACGATTCAGCTTACGACAAGGGAGTCATCATTGATAGTTGTGACCCATTCCCCAATGTGCCACTCCTTGGAATCAGAGGTGGGATCGACTACAACCCCATTCTAGCTAGACGTCAGTTTGGATTTCCTATGGAAGAAAAGCCTAAGAATATCCTTTTGTCTGGTTTCTTTTATCTTAATGAGGAAGCCAGTACAAAAACCAAGAACAATGTTTTGAATGCTTGGGTAAAATTCCACAAAAGAACTAAGGATGACTTGGGAAAGAGAAATTGTGTGGCCTTGGAACCTTTCCTTCGATGGGTTCAATCTAGAGCTCGTGATCTTAAGATGTCGTATCTCCCTGAGAGACCTCCTCAGCCTACTGTTGTGTCTCCGTCCATCATTCCTATTGAGCGCATGGAAGAGTACCAAGAAACTCTAGCAAGGATAAAGCTTGAGAGGGACACGTGGGAAGGGAAATACCATGCCATCAATGCTGAAAAGATGGAGATGAAAGAGAAAGATGATTTGATTGAGTTGCTTGAGAGACGTGTGATTGACAGACCAGTGGCGCCAGAGAATTTATTTTTCTCTAGCACGCAACCCACTCCTAGCACTCATGAGTATTCAAGTATTCCACCGACATCGGGCGCTTGGAAAGGGATTGTTGACAAGTTGATCTTAGAGAATGACAAGATGAATAGACAGAAGAGGAGGCGTGAAGTGGAGCATCCCTAGATAGGGTTACTTTTTAGGCCTAGCTGTTGCTTTTTATCTCTTTGTATTTTGAGCTTCTTGAGATGTAATTTGAAAGTTGTAACTTTTCTCAATATTTAATGAAGTGAAGCTTATTGTGAAAACTGTCTCTTTTAAATTCCTTAAAACCAATTGCATTCGCATTACACCTTGCATTTTTGTTAAAACTATCAAGGAACTAATTTTATTTTGCAGATTTTGTAGAGATGGATTTTGGAAGAAAAGGAACTTGGCCGTACACCTTCATGGTTCCCGATCTTGAGCAACTGAAGGAGCTGGGAAGATTAATTGAGGATCTAGTGGCTTTTTTATTGAAGTATGGAAGAATCCTCTCGTTCCTGTAGCTCCAAAGGACTGAAGGACTGTTGGAGACTTTGGTTCAACTTTACCTTCCTCTTGATCGCTGTTTTATGTTTCCAGATTATCAACTGACACCAACCTTGGAAGAATACTCCGCCTTGATGGGTCTCCCTGTCAACGATTCTCCTCCATTCTCCGGCTTAGAGGACGAACTCAATGCAAAAGACATCGCCAGAGGAACAAAACTTAGGATGTCTGACGTTCAAACCCACTTGACCATAAAAGGGGGATTTGTTGGATTACCCGCTCAATTTTTGTTCGAGAAAGCCCGTCACTTTGCTGATAGAAAGAATACTGCACTCTTTGAGTCCACTTTCGCCTTGCTAGCTTATGGATTATTTCTATTTCCAAATGCTAGAGACTTTGTTGATGTTCAAGCTATTCAAATCTTTATGCTCAGGAACCTAGTTCCCACCCTTTTGGCTGATACTTATCATGCCATTCACTCAATGTACATGCGAGATGGAGGACAGATTATCTGCTGTGTTGCTCTCCTGTATAGGTGGTTTATTTTGCACCTACCTAGAATTGTAACCTTTTGGGATGCGGAGAATGGTACTATGTGGTCCAAAAATCTCATGGAGCTCACTCATGCTGATATCAAATGGTACGACCCAATCTATGGAGGAATTCTCATGATTCATAGTTGTGGGGATTTCCCCAACGTACCTCTTATGGGCAGAAATGGTTGTATCAACTATAATCCTGTTCTCGCTCGACGACAGCTTGGTCACCCAATGAAGGAGATACCTAATCTTGGTGATCTGCATAGGCTTTTTCTTGAAGGAGAGAATCCTGAGTTCATGCTCAGAGTTGCATGTGTCTGGCGTTGCATAAACAGACAGAGGTGGACCGCGATGGGGAATCCTGACTGTACCGTTACTAAGGCTTGTTTAGAATGGTCTCATGAGAAGGCTCTTGTGATGAGGATGCCTTATCCATGTCATAAGCCTCCCACTGATGAAGAGATGAAGTTGAAGAAGGCAATGGAGGAGTTGACCCTTGATAAGCCGAAAATGCAAGAGCAGATCAACAAGCTCATAAGGGAGCTCAATGGAGGAGAGGGACCGTCTGCTAGTGGATTTGATTTCTAGTTTCCTTTGATGTTGTGTTTCCTGTTGTTTATCTATGTAATGAACCTTGAGGGTGTATCACCCATGTTGTACTATTCGCCAAATTTGCTAATGAAAGAGTTTGTTTTGAGAAATATCCTTATATCTACAATGTTTGCAAACTTTTTAGTTCCCTGATAGTTTTATTTACATTTGCATTTCACATCATCTCATGTCATAACATGTGCCTTTTTTTCCTGTCGTGTCTCATTCCGTGATCTTCTATTCAGAAACCGTCATGCTGAATCTTCGACGCCGATACAACACACGAGCCCAAGCTCGCCAAAAGATGTCTGAACACAACTTTGAAATGGACAGAGTCAACAATGAACTGAATGATCTACGAGGAAGTATGGGGCAGATTATGGAAGTTTTACAAGTTATTAGGGCAAAGATGGAAATTCAGGCCACCGTAGTCTCTGAAATTATCACTCCATCCATGGAGCTTGCTACTAATATCAACACTGATCTCTTACCACCGTTTAGGTTGCCTCCCAGTTTTGTTCCACCACCAATTCCTACCACAACTCAACAAGTTGTTCATATGGGTAATGAGAATCCTCAAGTTATCCCAACTTTTGCTCCGCCAGCGGTGCATACTCAAGTACACCCTGTTTTTCACAACCCACAACCAGTTTATGACTACCCCGAGATGTCTGAAGAGGGGGACGAGCGACATGAAAGATTGAAAGAGAGTGTTGAGACTATCTAGAGAAAAATGAAGGCGATGGAAGGAAGCAATGTCTTTAGTACTGATGTTAGGGATATGTGCTTAGTTTCTGGTTTGGTAATTCTGCCGAAGTTTAAGATGCCTAATTTTGACTTGTACTCAGGTGAGACCTGTCCCAAGTCACACTTGATCATGTATTTTTGACGAATGGCTGCATATATGGACAACGACAAGTTGATGATCCATTGTTTTCAGGATAGTTTGAAGGGAGCTTCCACAAAGTGGTATTTGACATTGGACCAATCTAGGATCCACTATTTCTAGGACTTATGTGATGCTTTTGTAAAGCATTATAAATACAACATGGATCTGGGACCGGATCGAAGATAACTTTTGAGTATGTAACAAAATAATTCTGAATCTTTTAAGGAGTACGCGCAGCGATGGAGGGAGCTGGCCTCACAGGTAGAACCACCTTTGTCAGAAAAAGAATTGGCTGACTGGTTTATAGATACTGTGAAGCCTGAATTCTATGAAAGGATGATTAGCAATGTCAGTGCCAATTTCGCTGATATTGTTGCTATAGGTGTAAAAGTAGAAGCTGGGTTGAAAAGTGGAAAAATGGTCAGTTCTTCAGGCAGTTCAAACAGTACCAACACCAAGAAACCTCCAAACCACTTCCACAAAAAGAAGGAGGGAGAAACCAATGCCATCATGGCGAGAAGAAAAAAGAATCCAATGTGGCAACAACCAATGTATCAACACCAATCATTTCTGAATTTCGCTCAACAGCCGAGTTATCCAATGCAGTTTGCCCCACAACATTATGTGGCAGCTGTAACACCAACTTTCAATCACCAGTCCGCGCAGCAGATGCCAATATTTTAACAACAACCCCGTTATCAGCAAACACCTAGTGCTCCAACTTTTCAACAACAACCACAACAGCAGAGGCCACAAGCTTCTTCATCAAATGTTCCCTACAGAAGACAAGGTGTCAAACCTTCATTTCCACCCATTCCTATGACTTACACGGAAATTTATCCATCTTTGGTCCAACAAGGTTTAATTGTCACTAGACCTATGGGCCCACCTTCAGAAAAAGCCTTGCAATTCCACAATCCCAATGTTAATTGTGTGTTTCACCAAGGCGCTACCGGTCATGACCTAGAAGGTTGCCTTGCATTGAAACATGTTGTGAAAGGTTTGATGGAGAGGAAGGTTCTATCCTTCGCTGACAATCAACCCAATGTGAAGAACAACCTGTTGCCTACTCATGGGTCTACAAATGCCATCGAAGATGAAAAGGATGAGGTATTGATAACAGATGCATCAGAGATTAAAACTCCTGTCAAAATCTTCCATTCCAAACTGTTTGAAGCTGGGCTAGTGAAAGTTAACCATGACAAATGTGAAGAATACAATGCCAGTGCCAAAGGATGTCAGTTAGTGCAGAATGATATTCAGAGTTTAATTAATGAGGGTTTTCTACAAGTTTTCAGTAAGGTAAAGAAGGGAGAAGTCGTTGTGATAGAGCCTGTCTTCAACTTGCCTGAATCAAAAGAAAAAGTACCTGTTTTCAATGTACCAAGGGCTAGTTCTGTGGTCCATGTCTTTAACAAACCAAAACCGATTTTTAGTACATCAGAGCCTATTGTTGCTTCCACCACTAATCAGTCAAAACCAAGAAATATCAGACAACCTATTCCGTTCAGATTCAGGAATTCCAAAGTTGTGCCATGGAGGTATGAGGATACTATGGTTAACAAGAGATATGAAGAGGTGGTTCCAAGGAAAGAGATGGGAACCACTATTGGAGATGTGACAAATATTGTTGGGACTGGGAAAATGACCCGAAGTGGTAGAGTTTATACTCCTGTCTTCCAAAGGACTGTGCCTAAAGAGACTTTTACTTCGGTACATGCTAAGGATAAAGAGAAAGAGGTAGTTACTAATGAAGAGGATGCTGAATTCTTGAGAATTATTAAGAGAAGTGACTACAGAGTAGTGGACCAACTTCACCAAACTCCTTCAAAAATCTCCATATTATCTTTGTTGTTGAACTCACCCACTCACAGGGCTGCACTACAAAAAATACTGACTCAAGCCCATGCTGCCCTAAACATCACCGCCGTTTAATTCGATAGCGTCATCGCTAATATCACTGCCTGCAATACCCTTAGCTTCAGCAACGAAGAATGCCTAAGGGAGGTCGAGATCACAACCTTGCTTTGCACGTATCGATGAAATGCCAAGAAGATACTTTGGCAAGAGTTCTTATGGACACAAGTTCCTCTTTGAACGTATTACCAAAAAGAACCCTTGAAAAGCTGGCTTATAAGGGAGCTAAAATGAAGCCTACCTCTCTAATCGTCAAAGCTTTCGATGGCTCAAGGAGGCCTGTGATGGGTGAGATTGAGTTACCGATTATGATTGGCCCACATGTTTTCAATATTGTCTTTCAGGTGTTGGATATTAATCCCGCATACAGTTTCCTACTGGGAAGGCCATGGATTCATTGAGCTGGTACCGTGACTTCAACCTTGCATCAAAGGATGAAATTTATGGTTGGTGAAAAGCTGGTGATAATACATGGTGAAGAAGATATGATGGTCAGCAACCTGTCTTCCTTCCGTTATATTGAGGCTGATGAAGATGCTTTGGAAACTTCTTTCTAAGCTCTTGAGATATCCAATGTTGTTATGCTAGACATTGAAGAGTCGTTGGTCCCGAGTGTTCCATATTTTTCTTCTTTTAAGAGTATGCAATCTGCCCTAAAAGAAGGTGTCCCTGAAGGTTGGGGAAAGAAATACCAAGGGATGGGTTACAAACCAACTCATGGCCAAGCAGACGCTTCAACAACACGACCAAGGATTATCCAGGAAATGTTTGCCAGCAAAAAACATCAAGTCAATGCTATAATAGGAACTGAAGAAGACGAAGACATCAGCCATCTGGTTTTTCAGTGTGACGCCGCACTAGACAATTGGGAGGCTATTGAGATCCCTATATTGTTCCCTGAGCCAGTGTAATATGTTTGATTTCATTGTTTGTTTTCAAATCCATAGTCGTGCCCAAGGCTATTGGACTATTTTGTATAGGGCCACCGCTTTCAAATTTTATTAATCAATGAAGATGTTGTTTTGTTAAAATATTTTGTTTTGTTTACTATTTTTGCTCTTAAGGAAAAATGACAATATTTTCAAAACTACCAAAAACATTTTCTGTTTGCATTCAATTTTGTACATTTTAATAAAAAAGTCCCTCCATCATGCATAATCATCCATGAACCTGTTGTATTCAATGGCCCTACTATCACTATTGACTTTGATTCACCCATCTATCAAGCTGAGGATGAGGAAGAGGAAGGTTATGAGGTCCCAGATGAGTTGGCAAAAATGTGTGAGTACAAGTACACGACTCTCCAGCCGCATGAGGAAGAAATTGACACCATCAATCTTAGTACTGATGAAGACAAGAAGGAAGTCAAGATTGGGGCAATGTTTGGGGCAGAAGTTAGACAACGGTTAGTGAAGCTTCTCGAAGAATATGTGGATGTGTTTGCATGGTCTTATCAGGATATGCCTGGTTTGGATACAGATATTGTAGTTCATAAACTACCACTCAAGCCTGAATGCCCGCTAGTGAAACAGAAAATCAGAAGAATTAAACCTGACATGGCTCTCAAGATCAGAGATGAGGTCAAGCGACAATTTGATGCAGGATTTATGGCAGTCTCAAAATACCCTGAGTGGGTGGCCAACACTATGCCTGTGATGAAAAAGAATGGTAAGGTGCGAATGTGTGTGGATTATAGGGATCTCAACAAAGCCAGTCCAAAGGACGATTTCCCTCTACCGCATATCGACACTTTTGTGGATAACACGACCAGTTTTGCAGTTTTTTCCTTTATGGACGGTTTCTCCGGTTATAACCAGAACAAAATGAACCATGCTGACATGGACAAGACTACGTTCATTACTCCTTGGGGGACTTATTGGTACACGGTCATGCCTTTTGGTTTGAAAAACGCAGGGGCCTATCAGAGGGCCATGGTGACCTTATTCCATGACATGATACATAAAGAAATTGAGGTATATGTTGATGATATGATTGCTAAATCCCAAAGTAAGGAGGACCATTTGAATCACCTTCTGAAACTGTTCAAAAGACTCCAAAAATATCAATTGAGGTTGAATCCTGCTAAGTGTACCTTCAGTGTCAGATCAGGAAAGTTACTCGGTTTTATTGTCAGTCAACAAGGAATTGAGGTAGACCCGGACAAAGTGCGAGCTATTCAAGAGATGCCAGCTCCGCAGACCGAGACTCAAGTAAGAGGTTTTCTTGGACTTTTGAATTATATCTCCATGTTTATCTCCAACATGACTCCTACTTATGAACCAATCTTCAAATTGCTTTGCAAATACCAGACTATAGAGTGGAATTCCGACTGTCAGCAGGCCTTTGACAAACTCAAGAGTTACTTGCAAGAACCACCGATCTTAATCCCACCTGTTCCAGGGAGACCCCTCTTCATGTACATGACTGTATTTGAAGGATCAATGGGTTGTGTTTTGGGCCAACATGACGAATCTGGGCACAAAGAGCATGCCATCTATTACTTGAGCAAGAAGTTTACTGATTGCGAAAGCCGTTACTCACTACTAGAAAAAACCTGTTGTGCTCTAGCATGGGCCACCAGACGTTTGAGGCAGTATCTGATATGTCATACTACTTTGTTGATCTCAAAAATGGATCCAATAAAGTACATCTTTGAAAAGCCTGCTCAAACAGGAAGACTCGCCCATTAGTACATGCTCTTGTCAGAGTATGATATTCAATATGTCACCCAGAAGTCCATCAAGGGCAGTATCCTAGCAGATCATCTCGCAGATTAACCCGTGGTAGACTATGATCCTCTCAAGTTTGATTTCCCAGATGAAGACATTATGGTTGTGGAAGATTGTGAAGAGTCAGGCCCTGATGAAGGTCCTGAACCTGGTTCTCGTTGGAAGATGATGTTTGATGGTTCATCTAACTACAGTGGAGATGATGTAGATGTTGTATTGATAAGCCTTAATGGTGGGTATACCCCGTTCATAGCCAGACTCTATTTTGAATGCACAAACAACATTGCTGAGTATGAAGCATGTATTCTAGGGTTGGGAGCAGCTATTGATCTCAGAATTAAGATTTTGGAAGTCAGTGGAGATTCTGCTTTGGTTATCTATCAAGTCAAAGGTGAATGGGAAACTAGAGATGAGAAGTTGATCCCATACCGTGCTTATATTGTGGAGATGATCCAATACTTTGATGAAATCATTTTCCGTCATGTTCCACGATCGGAGAACCACATAGTTGATGCTTTAGCCATGTTAGCTTCAATGTGGAAGGTTAATTTTGTTAATGAAGCGCCACTCATCAGTATCGAGCGCAAGACTGCCTCTGCCTACTGTTAGTTGGTTGAAGAAGAGGTAGATGGGAAACCATGGTTTCACGACATCATGAACTATCTGAAAAATCAAAAGTATCCTGCCAATGCTTCAGCTCTTGACAAGAAAACTTTGAGAATGTTATCATCCAAGTTTTTCCTCAGCAATGATGTACTCTACAAAAGGAATCACGACATGGTTTTGCTAAGATGTGTTGATAAACGAGAAGCAGACCTGTTGATTCATGATATTCATGAAGAAGCCTTCGGTACTCACGCCAATGGGCATGTCATGGTTAAGAAGATCTTAAGGGCTGAGTATTATTGGTTGATTATGGAGACTGACTGCATCCAGTACGCCAGGAAATGTCATAAATGCCAGATCTATTGGCCTTTCTCTATGTGGGGCATTGAAATGATTGGGGCTATTGAGCCGAAAGCTTCCAACGGTCACCGGTTCATCTTAATGGCCATTGACTAAGCTTCCTCGTACACCAACGTGACCAGGCAAGTGGTTGCTCGTTTCATTAAGAATCAGATCCTTTGTCGTTATGGGATTCCAAACAGGATCATAACGGACAATGGGACCAATCTGAACAACAAAACAATGAAGGAGTTGTGTGACAATTTCAAGATTGAGCATCACAATTCTTCACCTTACCGCCCGAAGATGGACGGAGCTGTCGAAGCTACCAACAAGAACATCAAAAAGATCCTGCAGAAAATGGTCAAGACTTATAAGGATTGGCATGAGATGTTACCGTTTGCTTTGCATGGATACAGAACTTTGGTTCGAACTTCGACAGGGGCAACTCCCTTTTCTCTAGTGTATGGGACGGATGATGTTCTCCCCATTGAGGTAGAGATACCATCCTTAAGAATTATGATGGAAACCAAGCTTGATAAAGCAGAGTGGGTTCAAGAAAGATATGATCAAATGAACCTCATTGATGAGAAGCGATTGACTGCCATGTGTCATGGTCATTTGTATCAGAAAAGGATGAAGAGAGCTTATGATAAAAAGGTTTGTATTCGTGAATTCCGTGAAGGAGAACTTGTACTCAGAAAGATCTTTCCATCTCAGAGGGATGTACGTGGAAAATGGGCGCCCAACTATGAAGGCCCATTTGTCGTGAAAACAGTGTTCTCAGGAGGTTCCTTAATTCTTACAACAATGGATGGTGAGCATCTCTCACACCCTGTGAATGCTAACTCAGTAAGAAAATATTACGCCTAAAAACCCGATAAGTCAAAAACCAGAAATGGCGACTTAGGCAAAAAAGGGTATCTCGGTGGGTCATATAACCTATGAAGGAGACTCAGACAAAAGTTAGGGATTAAATAAAAAAGAAAAGAGCTTGCTAGGATGAAAACCCAAAAGGGCGACCTAGGCAAAAAAGAGCGTCTTGGTGTACTGAAAACCCGAAAGGGCGATCCAGACAAAAGTTAGGGACAAAAGGTGTTTCACTGAGTCAGAAAGGGTTGTCACTCATACCAAGGGATTCAAGACGAAGTTCAAGCTTCCTCGCTCTCATCAGCAGCAAGATTTCGAAGGATTCTTAGTCATTAGGGATAGTAATGGTCATTTGAATACGATGTAACCTTTTCCTATTGCCATTTTTCCAAATTGTAATGTTCCATGTAACTTCGCCATTGGTGGGTTATCATTCTAATGAAATCAGATTTTGGACCATTCTTTGTTTGATATTCATCATGTCTCCAATTTTTCTTTGTTATGCAAAACTTCACTTATTTTTTAATGATGATTTTGAAAGCGGAAAATTTTTGAAATAAAAATATTTTGAGAAAACACAATAAAAACATAATCTACTGTGACTCTTGGGATGATTTAGTGAAATCACATGCCCTTCCCCAATGAACCTCGTTGCGACGAAAGCATTGTTAAACCATCTGGCGTATGTTTCCCCAATGATACAAATTCAAAATCGACAATATTTCCTGGATCGGACACTTCAGTAATGACTGACTACCGCGATACAAAAGATTTCTCCCCTGTATCTTCCACAGATGTTTTGTTGAAAGTGGAAAATGTTTACCTTCTCCAGTATAAAGAAGATTGTTCCCTTATCAATCCCCAGAGTGGCTGTTCTCTTCAGATTTAGTGTGACTCATGGCAGTGGATATGTTATCCATCCACCGCTTTTTCCCCAGTCTGTCGCCTCTCATTAGAGTCGTCTCTTGCATATTGTTGAGCATTTGCATCATACCATATCATCGTGCATCTTTGTATTTGGTGTGTCTTTCTCGTGGGTCTTTACCTTCTTTACCCTTGACTCGCCCAAAGTTTGTCATCCGTGTCCTGTTGGCGTCTGGTCTTCACCTGCATGCGTCAAATTTGATTTCTATCCATATTCCCCAGGAAGTCTAGTCATCACTATGCAACCTCAATGATGTCTTATTTGAGATCTAACCTCTATTTGCAAGCCAATCATTATTGGTATTCGTTAAAAGTCTAGTGTCCACTGGCGTGCTTTTTATCCAATCATAATTGTTGTCCCAATCCAGTATTTACTGGCATGTTTTAGATCGATCATCATCGATATCGTTAAAGTCCAGTGATTACTGGCATATTTTAGATCCAATCGGCCTCAATATTATAAATTCCAGTGATTACTGGTATTTCCGGAGGGTTTGATTGTTTTCAGGTTGTCAAAGTCCAGTATTTACTGGCATGGGTTAAAAACTTGATTTTCTTTGGTATTGTAAGTCCGGTATTCACTGGCGTTACCCCAGAAGTGGTCAGCATTGATATCTCAAAGTCCAGTATTCACTGGCATGTTTTATATTGGTCATCATCGGTATCGTGAAATCCAATCTTTATTGGTCAGTCTTAACTGTATGTCTTTAAACCCAATCTTTATTGGTTAGTCTTAACTGTATGTCTGTAAATCCAATCTTCATTGGTCAGTCTTAACTGTATGTTTTTAAATCCAATCTTCATAACTGTATATCTCAAAGTCCAGTATTTACTGGCATGTTTTATATCGGTCATCATCGGTATCGTGAAGTCCAGTGTTTACTGGCATGTTATTCCCAAGCCCAACCATTATGGGCACCTTAGTTTTTATTCTCCAGCAGAGGTTTTGGTCATCACCAATATCCCTGTAAAAGTACAGTGTTTACTGGCACTTTGTCGAAGTCTGATCATCATCAGCATCCTAAATCTAGTTATTACTGGCACATTTTCTAAAAAAGTCCAATCATTATTGGCATCTTGAGACTGGTCATTACCAACATCCTTTGAAAGACCTTGTGATTATCATCATTTGACGCATGCATAGTTTGTGTTTGTCTCTGTCTTTTCATGTTTTTTCTTGGAGATCCCGTTTGAACTCTTCAGCATAAGAAATCCCCAGAAAATCGTTTGTTGGGTGTCTTTCCTTTTGTTCAAATTGATCCCCAGTGGAGATTATGTCTTCTTTCTGGTTTTATCCCCAAGAAAGAGCTTGCCTCCCCTTTTGTTATCCCCGATGTCGTCCGGTCATATCCGAACCTGTCGTCCATCTCCCTAGATCTTTCCCCAATGGAGAACACCTCTTTGACTACCATCTCCAGTGAATATCTGTGGGTTCCCCACATTTTATCTTCTTACCCCCAGTGTCTTTTTAGTCACTCCCCAATAAGTCTCTTCTATTGGTTGTTAACTTACATCCCCAGTGAATCTTGCTTGTGGATACTAGACCTTAATTCCTCCCCAGTAAGGCTCGCCTGTGGGTGTTTACTCCTTGTCTTTGGTATCTTGTTTTGTCTGCATTTTGCACCATTTGTGGCATCATATCATCATACTAGAAGTTCATGGCATGTCAGCATTTGCATGTCTGTTGTCTGTCCTTGGCATGGGCATTCCCTCTAAGGGCAAAATTTTCGGTTTGCTATATTTAAATACCTTTCACCTTGATTTCCTGAGGATTATTATTTCTCGTGCCATCAGGTAAAGTTATTTAAATAGGGGCAACTGTTATAACCCAAAATTTACCCCTTAAATGTCATAACATCTTGCACTTGCATTTAGGCTTCAATCATCTATACATTGTTAAATAACCCATATCCTTGCTAGTCTGTTTCTTTTCTGAAAATCAGGATTGGCACAAGAAAGATGACAAGTTCATTTATCCAATTTCTCACATACTTTAAAGTCTCCTAAGACACTTCTGGGCTCCATACAACAATCACAAATGTTCACTAGTTGATTGATGTTGGCACCTGTCCAAGAAAGCCAACTGAGGCTTTAAAGCTTCAACCAGTTGTTCTTAGAGGCTAGTCATAAAGTTCTCCATTCATGTGCCATGATCTCAAGATATTTGAATCAAGAGAAACCATCAGACCAAAAGTTGTGAAATTAGGGTTTTAGCTTGAAGAATCACTGAAGAAGTTTTGTCATGATCAGTCAAGTTTTGATTGGTTCATCAACCAATTGAACTTACCTACATACAAGAGATCTTATTCAACAAGAAATCAAGATCATCTGGCTTTCATCACTAATACAAAGAGTCACAAGTTCATCTTACCCTCAGATTAGGGTTTTGTCAGGAAAGTCAACCTTTGCCTTTGACTTTTGATCAAGGCATGTTCCCAAGCTTTGAGCCATGTTTCCATATGTTAATAAACATCCTTGGAGGCTAGCCATTGTCATTTTAAGAGATTGAGGAAGTCAGATCATCAGAGATCATTCAGTGGAATTCCTGAGGAAATTAGGGTTTTGACTGAAAAGTCAAACCTCTGACTTTTGTTGTTATTGGTCCAAAATGAAGTATTCAAGTCACATACCATATTAACATGTTCAATCCTTGACTTAGAGCATGGGAGATCACCATTTGAAGGGTTTCTTGCAAGAAGGGCAAGGTTTGGTTTTTGAATTTTTCTAAGTGTGGAAGAATTCACTCCTTGTACAAAATTGGGAAGGTCATAACTTTCAAACCACACATCCAAATTTTGTGACTCAAAGCTCAAATTGAAGCTCTCATCTTGAACTTCAAAACATATTAGAGGTTCCTTATCGAAATGAGGCTTTATTTTTAAGTTAAAAGGCTTGGAAGTTCAAAACACTTAAGGACTTAGTGAAATTTCACTACATTTTGCCTTAAAAACCAGCTGACTTCACCTCCACTTTTCACCAAGATCCCTTTTGATCCAGAATTTGGAGTGAACATGAAAGTTTTAGAGGATATTTAGGGCTTTCCAAAAAGTAGTAGAACTCCTGAATCCATGGTGTGAGCTGAGAGATTAGAATGGTTGAAGTTTGGTGTCTTTTCTTGAAATGCAAGTTTCACACTTAGGGCATAATGATGCATAATCACTTTTAATCACCAAAGGCCTCATCTTTCTGATGTTTAGAAGCAAGGGTAATGTATGTAAGACCTCTGCCACGAGCTACACAAGTTGCAAACTAAGAATACTATAGTTTATGTCAAGTTCATGCAAGTGGATGTATGAAAGAGACACTTTTTCAAAAGCATGGTCATTCCAACTTTCTATTACAGCTTGGAGCCTTGTTCCAATCAAATCAGACCACATCAACAATATAAACTCTATTGCTGACCATTTGATAGGGTGTGGGAAGGCTCATGCCTCAGCAAAGCCAGCTTGCACGAAGGAAATGTGGAGAAAGGGTGTTTTTGGACAAAATGAGAAATCTGACCATGCCTTCACTCTTTATTTTTTCTATAAATAGGGCATTGTTCCTCAGTGTAAAGGACATACAAAAAACCAAAAAGCCAACCCTAAATACTTTTGAACTCTCATAATCGAGTTCTCTTGCAAAATTGTAAAAACATTGTTCCAGCTTATTCCAATCGTGCACTTTCCAAATAAACTCCACAAACCACCTCCAAATACTTCACCAAGAACATCCAAACACCTGGAACTTCTCTGTAACACCCCTACCACCATCTGCCATTGGTGAACTTCCATTTGCAAGAAGGATAGGGTTGCATTATCCAAGTACTTTCTAAAGCTTCTAGTCATTTGCATCTTCTCTCCAAGGATCAACAAGGTCCCAGAAGGTGTTTGTTATCATTTATAAGTGTTGTAGAAGAAGCCTTGGACTTTCTCCAAGAGGTAAGATTTCTGCCCTTTGAAACTCATATATCCATGCATCATTTGTTTGCTTTTTGAATGTCAAAATGTAGTGTTCATTACTTTATGATTCTGAATAATAGCTTGCCATGTTTGGTTGAAATCCTTCATGTTATAACATGTTAAAGTGTTATGTTGTTGCACTGTTGTGATGTGTTTTGTGTATTATTCCTTAGTTGTTGGGATAAACTAATGATGTATTTAGAATCCTGGGAAGATGAGCTCCATTTTTGGGTTTTATATTGTTGGATTTGGTTGAGAAATGGATGAGTTAGAGAGGAGAGAAAATCTGGCCATGGTTGTTGTTGTTAGGGCACGAGAGAGAATAGATGAAGGAGGAAGATGAGATGAGTGGAGAATCCAGTCAGCATGACATGGCGCTGACTGGAGTTGAGGTGGCCATTTGAGAGTGTTTTAAAATAAAAAGAATCAAAGGCGTGTTATGTTTGGATGTAACAGCCACCCCAGTGGTAGAAACCTTGCAATGCCTTTCCCTTTCACCTGCCTTGCCTGGGTTCGATCCTGCAGATCAACCTTTTTGCCATTTTTTTTCTGATTTTTCGCTTGCCTTACTATTTTATTGAGTGTTAGCATCATGTTATCACTCCATACGCGCAGCTCAGTTGGCAAGTGTTTTGAGCAGTAGGCTCCATGGTGTGGGTTCAAACCCAAAGGAGAACATTTCCCTTATATTTTTACCACTTGTTTATTTTTTGTTTTATGGTTTGTCCCTCATCTTGAAATATTCATAACTTGCTCATTTTTAAATCTTTTTGCAAAGTGTTCCTTAACATGTCTATTTTGTGATTATGGAAAGAAATTTCTAAAAAGAATCATTTTTGAAACATTTATTGAGGTTGAAAATAGAGGACCTCTTTTAGGGTTTTTATGAAAACTTCTTAGGTTCTTTTGGTTTGTTGCCATGTTTTCTTCCCTTGTCTTGATAGTTTGAAACCTAATACATGTTGTTTGAACCTTGCATGATGTTGTATGCTCTTGTTTCACCTTAATTCCTTGATGTTTAATGTGTTATTACATATGAATATCTTTGTGAACTTTCTTGTAAAAGACCATGAGATCTCTTTAGATCATGTACCCTTTTAACATGAGTTGTTTGATCAAATATGTGACATGTTTATGTCTTGAATCTTTGAATAGTATGTTTGAACCATCATTAAATGTTTAATGTCTTGAATTTGTCACTTTTGAATGCATGAACTTTAAGATGTTGTCACATTCTTATTGTTTACCCATATCACTCATGTTTGCTAACACCTTTGACATATGCTCCCCCATGAAGTGTTTTGGTTATCATCATGCTCATGTTTTCATCTTGTTTATGATGTTTACTATCTTTTAACTTTGTTAAGTTCTCTCCAATTGAGGCTAAGCTCTTTAATTCTCCTCCTTAACCCTCTTTCTTCCCCTCCTTCCAAAGGAAAGACTCTCTATTTGACCTCAAGGTCATAGATAGCTCATTTATCATCTTGGCCTCATTAGAGCCATCCTTCATCCTCATTAGGATCAATCCTTGGCCTCATTAGAGCCACTTCTCCCCTTTAACCTCATTAGGTTTCCCTCTTATGAGCGCTATCATCATAGTTTGCTTACTTCCCTCTTTGGCCTTATTAGAGCCACGTACCTCATGACTTAGGATTCACCTTGGTTTTTTCAACTCTGTGTGAGCATCATCATTATGATGTTCCTTTCTCCTTTGGCCTTATTAGAGCCATTCAAACTTAGAAATAGGCTAGAGTTCTTCAACTCTATGTGATTCTCATCATCATGAGTATTCACTTCCCCGTTTACAACTTAGACTTAGAGAGTTTTCAACTCTATATGAGTATCATACTCACTCCCCTTGGAACTTTGACCATAGTCAATGGTTCCTCATCTTTAGTTAGGTGAACTACGGTTGCTCTGATTCTTTAATCAGGATACGTAGGCACAAGATGCGACGTCTTGGCGAGCATACTTAGTATACACCCCTAGGTATTTACCTTTAACATTTTGGTCTTCACCATAGGTCTTTACCTCTACCCTTAGTAGATTCCCTTAGCAAGCAAACATAACCTAACACAAATACAAATAAGAGGCTCCTGTAGAGTACTACAGATACTTAGGGTGCTAATACCTTCCCTTAGTATGACCAACCCCCGAATCCCCAATCTCTTAGTCGTGTCTTCACATGACGCAAAAGGGTTTTCTTTCGATCTTTACCCTTTCCTTTGGATAAATCAAAGCTCGATGGTGAATTTCAAAGTTTTGTGATTCAAGTTAATTAATAGCTTGACATCCGATTCTCACCGCAACACTACTCTAAGATAAATTCCACACTCCTTAATAATTAAGAAGTAATCAAATCATGGTAATCTTGCTAGAGGTTGAAGATGAATTTAGATGCAATAAAAAATTGTGAAAAATGTAGTATGAAAGCTAGTTTTAAGTTTTTGAAAATCTTTAAAAGTCGTAAAGTTATCACATCCATATGGAAAGAATGAAAAAAATGATTTATTCACGTGTTTGAGATTAAGCACTAAAAATGAACAAAAACACCCTTTTAATTCGAGTTAAGAGCAATAAGTATGATTCAAATCGAATGAGGAAATAATTTGAGTAAATAACTTAAAACTCAAATTTTGGACATTTGATTCAAGTCAGTGATTCCATTCAATGGTTTATGTCAGGGAATCATGTTATTTGAATCATGTTGACAAAATTAAAATCCATAATTTGATACGAGTTATTGATTTGAATCAACCTTTAGTGTGATTCGAATCAAGCTTGCTTTTGATTCGAATAAGGGAATCTTGTGATTTGAATCATGCTGGCAGGATTAAAACCTTATTTTCACATGCATATATTGATTCAAAAATCATGCATAACCTTGATTAGAATCACACATTAAAAAGTTTCTATTTTAAGAAAAGTGAAGTGTTTGATTGGGTTTAAATCTAGTATGATAGGAGTAATGCATTCACACGTTTCTTGACTCAAATATTCGACTAATAGCAATCATCGTGCATGGAAAGGCACTTGGAACAGATGGGACTTCACCCTAGTTAAAGGAATGTGATTTCGGCCTCTACCACACTCTGACCATTGAATCTGATTGAATGGTCACCTACACATGGCACAAGATCTCATGGAGACGATTTTAACCGCCAGTCTTATATAAATCACTTCATGTGTCATTTTAGGTATTCTCTCATTGATGCACTTAAACTCTTCCACATCAGAGCTCAAGTTCTTTTGATCAACACCTATCTGTGGTTCCTACACGAAACACTAATGATTAATTTTACAACTATCTTAAGTGAGATTTAAACTTTCTAAATTGAGTTTATTTTATATGTTTTTAAATTTTGAATTTGAAAAAAATCACCTCATTCGTTCTTATATCTAAGGGTGTGTTTATTTCAATTTATGAAATATCATTCCTTGGAACCTTATTCTCAAGATTCTCATTTCTATGAATAATATTCCTATCCAAGTGTTTGCTCAAACATTAAATTTCTAAGAATTTTTACAACATTTATTTAATTTATAAATTATAAAATATACAAATAAAAATAAATATCAGTAGTAGTGGGAAGTTATAGTTAGTTAAACTTAATTTCTATAGGAAACTGGGATTTTTGGCTTCCCACCCTTTAAGTATGAGAAACATTATGCGTAAAATATTCATGGGAATAAAAAATACCTAAGAATAGCTTTTAAAAACTTGAAATAAGTATGAGATTGTTGCATTTCTAATGTCGTATTCCCGAAAATATAATTGCAGTATTTGAAACAAGCACACCTTAAGAAAAAGTTAATTTTTTCTTACATATTAAGTAAATAGTTAGTTTTAAAATGTTATAAAAGTTAAAACAATATGTTTTTGTATTCTCCAAATCACCCTTGATGAAAATTTACCCCATAAAATTAAAATAATATATATCAAAACTTAAAAGTTACTCCAATATCTCAATTTAAGGATAATTAGATACAATAATATTAAATATGATATATAATGGATATGTGGAAGGTTTATGAGCATTTATGCCATGAGTCAGGTATGTCATCATCCTGATGGTCAGGTTTGGGTTATCCATGCATTATGGTAGGTCGGAAGTCACATTATGGGTTGTAAAACTATCTATAATAAACTCTGATAACCTTGATGCAAATGAGGGGATTGTATTGGACACAAGGTTGTTAGAGAGTATTCACAACACCTATCTTCATTGTAAAGAGCATAACTCTTACGTGTCATCTTGCTTTCTTTCAGGAATTGGAAGATTTTCTCCTTAAGGTGGTTGATGAGTCGAGATATGTACGTGCTTAGGTTCGGTTGTTACTTTTTCCTTGTTGCACTTTACAAGTGGTCAAGCCTTAGAATAGACGAGATCACACGTTTGGGAATCAAAAGGCTTTACAACATCATCACATTTGAAGTGCTTAACTACTTGGATGGATGCATACAGTCTTACCAATTTAGTTGATATTATGTTGGGTAGCTCTGACCAATATAAATTAGGTCATGAGGGAGTTCTATTATGGAGAAAGATGCAAATGTGGGCTCTAACGTCAAGCAATGCCTTCGTAAGATTGCAAATGGTCATTTCACAACGTCTGTGAAAGTGTTGGGGTCATCTAGTGTAGCCTCTATAATGCATATACTACGAAGTCTTTGGTGGCTAAACAACTATACAAATAACCTCCCTCAATTCCGGCCACCTTGCTCTTTAAAGCTTCTCTAGTGGTTGAAGTTAATATTATCTTCAGGTGCATTATGTCATTTCCCAAAGGGACTTTATATGATAGAGATGGTTTGCGAGCACAACATTTATTAGACACGCTGTGTGGAGAATATTTTGATGTGTCTAGAGATCTCTTATATGCAATCACTCTAGTTGTTAACCTATGGTTGGGAGGGAGATACCTGATGAGTTTGGCAGAGTTTATTGCATCTGCACCCTTGACACTGTTATTAAATCCTGATGGTGGGATGGAACCAATTGTTGTGGGTTCTATTTGGAGGCGGTAAGTATTCAAGGTTGCAATGAAATGGGTAAGTAAGAATATGGCACGATATCTCAATGACTTCTAGTTTGGGGTCGGGGTATCGGGTGGTGTTGATGCCATTTTGCACAGTGCCAACAGGGTGCTGAGTAAGCGAAATGGAAACACCTCTTTGACTATGCTCACGGTAGATTTCACGAATGCATTTAACCTGGTAGATTGATCAACCTTATTGCTAGAGGTGAGGGTGAGATGACCATTTATATCCATGTGGTTTGAATTTCTCTATGGTCAAAAAACAAGGTTATACCTTGGATACATGCATATCATGTTATCCACTAGAGTGCAACAAGATGACCCGTTATGGCCACTATTTTTTACCCTTGAGTCACACCCACTTACTTATCAGATTAATGACAATTGTAAGCTTCTTCTTCATGCTTGGTATCTTGATGATGAGACCACCACAAGGGATTCAGAGGAGGTGGCTAAAGCCCTTGACGTCATTTGGGAGACCGGTCCATGATTAGGCCTCAAATTTAATATTCATAAAACTTAAATCTTTTGGCCTTTGTGTGATGGTAGTAAACTTAGTGGGGAGTTGTTTCCTTCATACATTGGGAGGCTGATGGTGGGGATGAAGATGCTTTGAAGGGCTGTTAGTCGAGATGAAGGCTTTATCAAGGGATTATCTATGAAGAAAGTGAACAAGGCTATTAAGTTAATATATCCCCTGCCATAACTAAGGGATCCTTAAATTGAGCCTCATCTACTTCAATCTTGCATGGGTATCACGAAACTCTTTTTTTACTGAGAACATGTCAACCAATCATATGGAGAAGGCAACTATTTGGTTTGATAAAGAGTTGCAAAGAGTAGTTTAAAACATCATGGTTGATGGAGGTCTTTTCTCTGAGGACCTTCAATGGTAGGTGGCTTATTTACCTATTAGAGTTGGGGGATTGAGTTATACGCATTTGTGGCTTCTAGGGCCCAATCTTGGGTATTATAAGATCATATATTGAGATACAATGGGATATATGGTATGAACCTTGATATCAACAGAGCTTTGGATGGTTTTAGTGTTGTGGTTCCATATTTTGACTTTAGCAGTTTCACTAACAAGGACACCGTCCCTCCTAAAGCACAACATATTTTGGCGATTTCCCTTTTTACTAAAAGTGTTCAGGACATGGATGTAAAGTTTGACATGACCACGAGACATAAAACAGTTTTTGGTTGTTTACAAGCAACACATGCTCAAGATTTTCTCTTTACTATCCCTATTGATATTCTAGGTCAACATATGTCCCATGTAGAGTATTCTACCATCCTTAAATATTGACTCATAATTCCCTTATTCCATGTTGATGAGGTTTGCTCTATTTTCCACAAGGTGTGCTTAGAGACATTAAGGGAACATATCATTCATTGTAAGAAGCTTCCATAATTCAAGTATCGACATGATTTTGTTATGGGTGTCTTTTTTGATATATTTCGGTATGCCGAAGTATCTGTGAAGAAAGAGGCACCTGTGAATTTTTTAAATGACCCATAATATAGGAGATCGACACTTAGGCCAGTAGATGTTCTGGTGTATAAATGGGTAGGAGGGAAACATACATGTGTAGACTTGACTGAGGCTTCCCCACTGATGAGACTAATGACTAGAGGTTTTACTGTGGGGCAGACAACTCTCAAAACCGCATAAAGTAAAATGGTCAAGCATGAGAAAATGTGTTCCGACAGTCAACTTGCTTTCATACCATTTGCGTTCGACACTTGATTTTCTAGCACCAGAAGCAGTTGATCTTTTACAGATAGTGCAAAAGCTCATTCATTGTAATATTGAGTCTCGAAGAACAATATGTAATTTTTAAGAGAATTGATTCTGCTATTCAGAAAGAGGTAGCAGTAGACAGCTTGTTGCACGTCTGCCTACTATTTCTATATAAAATAAATAAATTTAAATATATAATTAATTTCTTTAAAAAAGTATGACCGATACCAAGCGAAATATACTTTTTAAGAGAAAATTTCTAAGCAAAAATATTAAAAAAAAAGAGTTGAGATCCTAGGGAGTATCAAAATCTTTATAATTATCTAAATAAAACAAATAGATGTAAAACGATTGTCCTCGAAATTTAAAAATCAATTACTATTTATTATTTATTACAACTTTCAAAATGCCAACATAAGTTTACGTTCAATTAATATCTCAAGAGACTATTTACTCACTATGTAGTTATTTCCAAATAGCAGTGAACTTTCCAGTTTATTCTATAATGTTTTTTTTCTAGATACAAATATTCATAATTGTTCATATACATGGTTGCCTACTTATTTTTCTTATGACAATAACATTTTTTCATGACATTAACACAATATTATGAACGTACCCAACCTGTAATTTGTTCTTAATGTTTCCATATAAAATACGAAAAATACTAATCTACAACATTCATTAACTTAATTAATATAACCACCACAACTAACATATAAGCCAACTATTACCAATTTGATAAATACCATTTTTTTATACCTTTCTATTTCCCATGTACTCCATTATTAGCAATACCATTAAATTTCTTACAATTATAACAAGGCCTTCATACATTCTCCATAACATCAACATAATACCAAACTAATAACATTATACATACCAATAGTAAAAACTATTCAAAACAAATAATTGTTTCCAACATTACACTGGCATATTTAAACATATCACTGACTCCACATTACCATTATCCAAATACTCCAACATATTTAACATAATTATATAAAACCCCAACCACTAAATACACCAAACTACCTTTCATAAGTCTCCAACTTCTAAATTGTTTCTCCAACCATTCTCATCGATCAAGCAACGACACATACAGCTGATCTGGAGGATAGCCAATGGTAAATCCTAGCTTATCCCCTCTTTTAAGCTTCTTATTTTTGGCATACTCGTACCATCCACTTCCAATAAACTTATCTTTCTATATAATCTTTTTGTTTCTCTCAGCACAATGCACCTCTCATAGTAGCTCTTACCAGTATCATCATCAATAAACTCAATAGCTTTCTGATTTTGGTATAGACACTTTTTTGTCACTTCTCTAGGGAAATGTTGTGAACATACACACAACAAAGGATTAACAGAGTGTGTCTTCTAACAAAATAATAACAATTCTAATTTTATCTATTAAGACTTACTAATACATTCTTTCTAGCTTTGTAGCCATAATTGATTTCTTTTTCCCAATAAAACTCATCAACTGTGTAGTCTTCATTTTCATCATTTGATTTAGAACTACTGTTGTGCTTATCCAGGTTGGGATCCTTGAATGCTTCCCACAATCTAATATGAACCTCATTCAATTATTCTTTTTTCTACTGCTTTAAGGTTCTCTTGCCTACATTACAATGATATAGATAAAACCATTTAACAGCAAATTCATAACAACAGAATGTACCCGTGTGTGCAACACATAATGTTGCTCAATATCTTTGTTATTCAGAACCTTAACATTACAACTTTGCCAATATCATGCCTTCCACATTGATTCAAACTACAGTAAACACCATCAGATATAGATTAAACATTATAAACTTTGGATTCTTTCTAATTATAATAACCTCTAAAACGAAGACTTCAAATCGAAAACACCATACATACATGCAAATTAATCTATCATTTCTTAACATTTCTTATACAATATTATATAACATATCTATGCTTCCTTATCTTTGAAATTAATATACGCCAACTGCTTATAAGGATAACAACAATCAGGATCAACATAAAAAAATAAAATTTCGCATGCAACATCATTCAAATAATTTATCTCCTTCTGCGTTTTGCGTGAACTTCTGCAACGCTTGAACATTCTCCGACTCCCTTGGATTTAGAAGTTCCTTCATCGTTCAAAGACTTTGGTGGTGACCGTTTTTCTTTTTGGGTCTTCTTCATTCTTCCAGGCGCCATTTATCCTTATTGCTAGATTTTGCTTATTCGTACAGTGATTTCATCTTCTATTGACTCAACTCTTCGTTTGTTTCAAATTCAGATGAAGATCTGGGACAAAAAGCACAAATTGATTATAATTCTTAAATATTTTTTATAATTATATAATCTATAACGATACAACTTTGTGTCTTCTTTAATTTTACTTCAAAGCAAGATATAATTTAAGACTTCCTTACCCGCTTGAGACATTTATGGGATATGGAAAACCATTTTTGTTTTTCTGCTTACCGTTCTAATTTCCTTTGACAAAGTGAGGTATTTGGTTTCTCAAAAAACCCTAGTGGTATTTATAAAACACTTACTTGAACCCGTTTTCTACTAGAAACAACCACAACTATTTTATACACGTGGAATTATTTCTACAATATGACTTATTCACATTTCTACTATCCAACATCTACTAAATTCCAATTGTTCCAATTTCTAATTTTATTTTCCAAAATTTTCAATTTCTTCTTTTATTTTTTTATTTCTTTTTAATATAGATTTTTTCCATTTTCAACACAACAACTACTTTTGCTCAACAATTTTTAAATAAATATCACCACTTATGTGATATACTCTCTAACATGGTTCCTAACAATTTCATTTTAATTCTATCTCAAATGATTTATTTATTTATTTTATTGCTTATTTTTTAAATTTCATCATCAAAAACTTTCTCATATAATTTTTCTGTCTTCTAAATCTTCTTTACTACTTTTTGCTTAGGTTTTTTCAATGTCTTCACATTATTTGTTTATATATTTAATGTTTTGCAATTTCATTCTTTACAACTCCACAACCATTTTCCATACTTACCTATACAAATGTTTAATTATATCATTTTTGTCTTAACAATTTAACTCTCATTTTTTTCTATTTGATTAACAATTACGCATCCATAGCTTAAACGGCTCAAACAGTCAGGTCTGTGCGTACGCACGAGTTTGTTACTAGTTATTTAAATAAAAGAAACAAATGTAAAACGATTGTCCTCAGAATTTAAAAATCAATTACTATTTATTATTTATTCCAACTTTCAAAATGCCAGCCTAAGTTTACGTTCAATTAATATTTCAGGAGACTATTTACTCACTATGTAGTTTGTTCCAAATATCAGTGAACTTCCCAATTTATTTTATTATGATTTTTTTATTTCAATTTTATTTTAGAGATGATGCTTTGTTTTTGCTAAATTATAGATATATATATTTATATTAAGAAAAACATAACCTAAATTTTTTAGTCCAATCACTCCGTGTAATTCAAAATGATAGAGTTCTTATATATTTTAATAAAAAAATATTAATTTCTAGTATATTTTTAAATGCATGAAGCAAATTTATATCAATATTATGATATTTTCTCTAGTGTCAATTTTGTTATATATTCGAGTCTTTAAACACAATACGTGAAAAAAAGGAAGTTCCAATTAGAGTATTTGGAAAACGTAGATTGGAATGAGTGTCCAACGTGTTTCCAAACAGACACATACTTTTATTATCGTGAGATTAATTTTCATTTTCAATTGATTTTGGTCGATACTTGTTCTGGACTGGACCGATGGTTATAATTGGCCCAATCCGCCTCTGCTCCAGAGCGGCCCAAGTTGCCTAAGTCCAATCCACAGAGGGGGGCAAAAGTTACCTTTTTGCCCCTCAAACCGGGCAAGAACGCAACGTTCCTCCCCGAATTTTGATGCCCGTCACGCACGGCTTCCTCGCTCCCCGAACAGTCAAGGGCAGGTGCCCGAAACCATGCCTGTGCCCGACACAACGGCTAGTTTTTGGCACCTTGCCCGACGTAACGACTAGTTTGGGTAGTCACCTATTCTTTGGGGGAAACAGTTATTTCGCCCCGAAAATAGGACTGTTGGCCATGCGCTGGGGGCTCTATATAAACCCTCTCGCTTGAGAGGGTCAGGTATCCAATATTCACCCTAAGAATTCATACTTTGTACTTGCTCCTTTTCTCTGACCCTTTCTTACTTGAGCGTCGGAGTACCTTGCAGGTACACCCCCCTCCTCTCCATACGACCAGCATCTCTGACGCACTTGGCGGCTTGATTCTACAGGATCTGATCCAGCATTCACAATCAGTGGCGCCGTCTGTGGGAAACTTTGTTCTCCCCATCTTTCTTTCCTCAGTAATCGAAGATCAAAACAATTCTCAAACATCATCACGATCATGGCCTCCCAAGATCGCTCCAAGGATGCTCTCCAAACCACCATCCTCCCCGTCAACAAATCTGACGTTGATGGCCAGTCATCTCTCCTCCGAGATGCCCGTTTTCTCAGGGATGGAGCCACTGTTTCCCCTTCCCTTACCCTTGCTGATCGCAACAACGATCAACCATCACTTGGCGTCCAACCCCGTTCCTGTTCCGCCCAATGTCGACCCGACGTAGCAGCCCTCTTGGAGGCGATCAACAAAACTAACTCCCTGATCATGCAGCAAAACGAAAGGATCGGGGCACTGGAAGAGTCTCGCCGTCCAAGATCCCCTCCTACGCGGAGGAACCAGCGACGATCAAGAAGTCCGCAGCCCCGGAGAGAAATCGACAGAAGGCTGCGCCAAGAGCCTGACCCTCGCGTAGCCCGAAAGCGCGACCAGATCTCCCTGCGTGACCAACACGCTCATGACCACAAGAGGACTCGGAGGAACGAGCTATCTCCCCCGATCAAGTCTAAAGGACGGGCCCGCTCACCTTCTCCTCGAAGGAACCGTTCACCTTCTCCTCGAAGGAACCGCTCACCTTCCCCGCGAAGGAACCGCCAACGCGAGCATCCCGTCCGGTCCCCATCATACACCAGTTCTAGTGACGACGACGAGCCTCGCGGCCCGTTTTCCCAGGAGATCTTGGCTACCCGTCTCCCAAAAGGCTTAGAGAAACCCCCGTCACTTGGCACATATGACGGGACCACCGACCCCGACGAGCACATCGAGAACATCGATGCGCTGTTAGACTACTGCGGCGTACGGGGCACCATCAAATGCAGACTGTTCCTGACCACGCTTCGGAAGGGAGCAATGACATGGTATAAACAACTGTCCGAGGAGTCCATTACCTCGTGGAGACAGCTGAGCAGGATGTTCTCACGGCACTTTACAGCATCTCGCCGCCACCCCAAAACAGAGGTCTCTTTGGGAGTCATAATCCAGGGTAAAGACGAACCTCTCCGCGCATATATCGAGAGGTTCAACAAAGAAGCAGTGCAGGTCCCGACGACGGACGAAATGAAGAAGTTTTTGCTCGAGCAGGGGCTCCGCCCAGGCTCCGAGTTTTCTAAAGCCATTGGCCTCGCGCCACCGAGGAACTTAGACGCCCTCCTCCTCAAAGCCCAATCACACATTCAGTATGAAGAGAAGGTTGCGGCCAGCCACGCCCGAGCATCGCTACGTAGGGTCTAATTTACAGGGATTCAACGGATCTGTAACCAAGCCGTGGGGATACGTCGAGCTGATCGTGACCTTCGGTTCAGCCAAAATAGCCAGATCCATTAAGGTGCAATTTCTGGTAATCGACTGCCCGTCGCTCTACCAATGCATTTTCGAAAGGCCGACTCTAACCGAGTTGGTAGCAGTACCCTCAACCGTCCACCTGAAGATGAAGTATTACACTTCGAAAGGGATGGTCGCCACCCTCCACGGTGATATAGAAGCTGCCCGGCGGTGTTTCGAAGCAGCTACAAAGGGGATCAACACCATTGCGCCCAGGCCAAAAGCGCCGAGCAAGCCAGCACTGCTAAGCAGCTCCGAGGAGGCCAAGCCCCTGCCCCAGGTCGACTCTATCGACCTCGACAGTCGCTTCCCCGAGGACCAACAAGAGGAACGAGCAGCTTCAGCGGACCCGTCCATGTCATCCAACAGCAGCTCCCATCCGATGCGCCCAATCCCGGATGGCAACTTTGAGATAGTCCTGTTCGGCGAAGACCCCCAACGAGGAGTGAAGATCAGAGCAGACCTGCTTGACATCGCGAGGAAGCAGCTCAAAGCATACCTCCGAGAGAATGCCGACCTCTTCGCATGGAGCGCCGCAGAAATGCCCAGCTTGGATCCATCCGTCGCTTCTCACCAGCTGACCATCGACCCGGCCATCAAGGCCGTAGTACAACGTAGGAGGAAGCAGTCTCCGGAGAAAACGGAGGCTGCTGAAAAAGCTGTAAAGGACCTCCTCGAGGCCAAATTTATTTCGGAAGCCAAGTACACCAATTGGCTGTCCAACGTTGTATTAGTTAAAAAATCTAATGGAAAATGGCGCATGTGCATTGATTATACCGATCTCAATAAGGCATGCCCGAAGGATGCCTACCCCCTCCCCAATATTGATAAACTTGTTGATAATTCTGCTGGTTTTAAACTTTTATCATTCATGGACGCCTACTCGGGCTACAATCAAATCCCAATGGCAATGTCCGACAAAAAATATACGACCTTCATGACCAAATCGGGCAACTATTACTACAACGTAATGCCCTTCGGCCTGAAGAATGCCGGAGCAACGTACCAACGAATGATGAACAAAGTGTTTCGAGGAGAAATAGGCAACATGCTCGAAGTCTACATGGACGACATGATCATAAAATTCCACAAGGAGACCGATCATACTGCCCACTTGAGAAAGGTCTTCAAATAGGCCAGGAAATACAAAATGCGTTTTAATCCGGAGAAATGCACGTTCGGCGTCCGGGTAGGTAAATTCCTCGGCTTTTACTTAACAGAACGAGGAATTGAGGCCAATCCCGACAAATGTCGGGCGTTCTCCGAATTTCCTATGCCCAAGTCCAAAAATTCCATCCAGTCCCTCAACGGGATGCTCGCGTCATTATCTCGTTTCATGGCCAAGTCCGCCCAGCACGCCCTGCCATTCTTCAAACTCCTCCGCAAAGAGGAAGCATTCGAATGGACCGAGGAGTGCGACAAGGCCCTTCTCCATCTGAAACGGGCACTCTCAGAGCCACCGGTCCTCTCTTGATTGGACAACGGCGAAACGTTATACTTATACCTGGCCGTCGCGACCGAAGCAGTGAGTGTCGCTCTCATCCGCGAGACGCCTGACGGGCAGAAGCCCATCTATTTCACGAGCAAAGCGCTGCAAGGACCAGAGTTAAGACACCAACAGATAGAGAAGGTGGCACTGGCCCTCATCAACGCAGCCAGAAGGTTAAGACATTACTTCCTGGCTCACACGATCGTGGTTCGAACAGATCAGCCCATAAAGCAGCTGCTCGGACGACCAGATATGGTCGGCCAAATGCTCAAGTGGTCGCTGGAGCTGTCCGAATTTGACATCCAATACGAAGGCAGAAAAGCCCTCAAGGCCCAAGCTCTAGCCGACTTCGTCTCCGAGATGACGTTCGCTGACTCCCCCGCGAGCAAAGCGCGTAAATGGACCATCTTCGTCGACGGTGCCTCAAGCTCGGCAGGAAGCGGTGCGGGCATCATACTGGAGAGCGAAGAAGGAATTATCGTCGAGGTATCACTCACGTTGTCTTTCCCAACCTCCAATAACCAGGCGGAATACGAAGCCTTCCTCGCTAGGCTACGCCTTGCCGAGGACCTGGGCGCACAAGAAGTCGTCATTTGCACGGATTCACAACTCGTGGCCCTCCAGGTCCGGGGTGAATACCAAGCCAAAAACGACAACCTGACTGAATACTTGGCCCTGGTAAAGAAGGAAATGGCGAAGTTCACAATAGTGGAAGTGAAACATGTTCCCCGCGAACATAACGTGCGGGCAGACGTGCTATCCAAACTAGCCAGCACGAAAAAGAAAGGTGGAAACAAGTCCGTCATACAGGAAGTACTTCCTCGACCCAACATCGAGAAGGCCTCCCCGACACTCGACATGCAAGTGATCGGCGACAACAACTATTGGATGTGTGAGCAAGCTTTTAAGTTTTTGTATGATAGCAAATTGTGTGATATGCATGACATAAGATTAGTATGCATGATTAGTTGGTACATACATATGATTTCATACCTATACTATGTTTTAAAAGACAATGCAAATTGATACATATCATCATTGAAATCATAAAAACAATTTTCCTTATGTATGTATCGATTCATGTCTGTCTTGCATCGACACATTCCTTTGTTAAATTCACAAAAACAATTTTGCTTCAGTATGTATCGATTCATACGAATCTTGTATCGATACATGCTCCTTTGGAATTGTGCTATGTATCAACTCATTCGCATCATGTATCGATGCATGATTAACTTTACATTCTGGAATTTAACAGTTACAGTATGCATCGATGCATATAACCATGTGTCGACTCATGTATGTGTTATAACCACTATGTATCGACTCATACGATTTTTGTATCGATACATAAAGCTGCTTGTTGCTTTTAACCATTTTTGTTTTCACATATAAGGGGTTATGACAGTTCAGTTGGTTAGAGAATTTGTTGGAGTGAAAATTGGGCAATCAAAGCAAAGGCAAGTTTGGTGTGCATCAATTCTGTGAGCAGCTTTAGAGACCTGAAAGATACTTTGGCTTCATCATCTTCTCAATCACTTTAATTCAAGAACATCAACACATAATCATTTTTGTTCTTCAGATTAAAGGATCTTCGAGATAACGTTTAGTGGTACGATCAAGGATCTAGCTGAGTTGAAGATTCAAAGGGGGTTTCGAGGAAAAACCATCTGGTTTGTCCTTCAAGAACTGGTGTGTTCTTGAAGGTTTGTTAGTCACGTTTGCAGAACATATTCAGCCACAGCGTAGGGTTTGGAAATTTGGTAATTTCGCAAATAGGTCGTGGTACCGGTGAATTGTTTGTAATTCTTGCAGAGGAAATTCTTGATTAAGCTCAGATCAAGTGGAGGTTCTTACAAGAAGAAGATCTTGGGGTTTAGATTTCTGTCTTTGTATTGTAATCTTATAAACAACGAATTCAGCATTATTGATATAACAGGTCTCAATTTCAGTTTGAAATTGAGAGGGAGACGTACCCACACGCGAGGACGAAAGTGGGGAACTTCCTTACCAAATCTCTACGTATTGTATTCTGTCCTTATCTCTCTTTACGTTTTCAACAATTTTGTGACTCATTTGGTGTATTGTGTCTTAACGTTTTATGATACAATAGTGGTAAGAAAACTTTTATCAAATCACCATTATTGTTAATCATTGAACACTCACACGCCAAGTGTTTGACAAAACTGTCAGCTGAGTTTTTGTTCATTGGAAATAGTATTTGTATGATAAGTGCATTTGATTCGATCCTAATCTGGTGTTAATAAATCTTTGTCATCCTAATATAAATCCAGCATTAATTCGTGTGTCCGATTTTCTAGTAGCTGGTTCAGAATAGACGGAAGTCGATTCGGGATCGTAATTTTCCGCTAACTTTCAAAAACTCTGATAAGTTTTTTAAATCATTGAGTTTCAAGGAGGTGATCTATTCACCCCCCCCCCCCTCTCGATCACTGGCCACACCGTCTAACAAGTGGTATCAGAGCGTCGGTTCGCTGGTGTTTTGTGGCTGCTTGTAATGATATGGATTCTGAACCAAAGGGGGCGTATAATAGAGCGCCTGTTTTCAACGGTGAAAATTATGGCTACTGGAAAGACTGCATGCGAGTTCACATAAATTCTATGGATAGGAATGTGTGGGCTGCCATTCAAAATGGTGCTTTTCAAATTACTATGAGAAATGAGGCTGGCGCCATAGTTCCTAAACCAGAAGAGGATTACGATGAGAAAGATGAGAAAAAGTGGTCATGTGATTGGAGAGCTCGAAATATGCTAATTTCAGCACTTGGTGCTGATGAGTATTATCGGGTATCCCATTGCACGACAGCTAAAGAAATGTGGGATGCTTTAGAAATTGCCTATGAGGGTACTACTGAAGTTAAACAGTCCCGTATTAACACACTTAATCAAGAGTTCGAGCTCTTTCGCATGAAACAAGGAGAATCTATCTCTGACATGCAAAAGAGATTCGTTCATCTCATCAATCGTTTGAATGCACTTGGAAAATCTGTCTCCAATAAAATAGCCACTAATAAAATTCTGAGATGTCTTAGCAGGGAATGGCAACCTAAAGTAACAGCTATTAAGGAAGCCAACGACCTCACGACGCTTACGATTACAACGTTATTTGGCAAGTTGGAAGAACATCAGCAAGAACTGGAAAGTCTTGAAATATTTGAGAACAAGAGTAAAAAGGAAAAGAATAAAAACAAAGAGAGTGAGAAGAAGCCAATAGCTCTTGTGGCCTCTAGCTCAAAGTCCTCACAAAAAGAGCAAAGTGACAATGATTCAAGTAGTGACGAAGATTCGGGTGATGAGGAAATGGGACTTTTTGTTAAGAGATATAATAGATTCATTCGAAAGAGTGGAATCAAGCATTCCGACAAAAATCTCATTAAGTTCCGAAGACAATCTACAGAGTCAAAACAGGAAGAGAATAAGAAGCATAGAGTAAAAGGATCTTGCTTTAATTGTGGTAAATCTGGACATTATAAGACAGAATGTCCTATGAGGAAAAAGGATAAAGGAAAAGCTTCACCAAAAAGGTTCAATAAACAAAGAAGAGCTTATATTGCGTGGGAAAGTGATAGTGATTCATCAAGCTCACAAAGTTCAAATGATAGTGATGAGACAGCAAATCTGTGTCTTATGGCTCACACCAAAAATCAGTCCCACCACAAGAAGCAGATCAACGATAAGAAAGTAAGACAAGCCTACTATAGTAATTTTTCTTCTATGTCTTTTTCTGAACTGAAAATAGCTTTTGAAAAACTGCATAACGAAGCTTTAGATGCTTTTAAACGATTATCTTCCGATAAACAAATTTTTTCGTTCTTGGAAGGTAAAGTATACAAAGCTGAAAAAGATTTAGAAAGTTTGAAAGCTAGTATTGCAGAAAATTCAAAAGATATCAATATTAACGAATGTAGTAAAATTAGGTATTGTGAAGCTTGTCATATTTGGCAACAAGAGGTTAACACTCTTAAAGTCAAATTGGAAAAAGCTTTACAACCCAAGGTTACTTATGCCGTTGATTCTAGGTTGTTTAAGAAGTCATTAAATCCATCATATGCCAAATACTCTTTTATTCCAAAGGATTTAATGAACAAACATAAACAAATACATCATCATGGCTTATGTCATTATTGTTGTCGTGCTGGTCATACCATTGAAAAATGCAAGTTTAGGAGATTTCTTGTTCCTAAAGGCATTTATTAATGGAAGCCCAAAGGCAACCATGTTACCATTTACCCACATGGACCCAATGAAAATTGGGTACCTATTTCTCTCTTTTGATATTGTAGGATGAGTGTCTTGCATCCGTAGATAGAAGATGGTTTCTAGACAGCGGGTGCTCAAGGCACATGACGGGTGATATATCGCTTTTTATAGACTTCAAAGCAAAGAAGAAGGGATATGTTACTTATGGAGACAATAACAAAGGAGCTATACTTGGCAAAGGTAGTGTAGGTAATCCCTCTACCACTACTATTTCTGATGTCCATCTAGTAGAGGGACTTAAACACAATTTGTTAAGTATTAGTCAATTGTACGACAAGGGCTACAAGGTTTCTTTCACAAAAACTTGCTGCATAATTGAACATACTGAACAGAATATTGTGTTTAAGGGTGTAAGAGTAAACAATATCTATATGCTTCATCTTTTTTATGTATCTTTAACAAGCACTAAGTGTCTAGTTGCCTTGAATGATGATTCTTGGCTTTGGCACAGACGTTTAGCGCATGTTAATTTCGATTTGCTTAATAAGGTTGTATCCAAGGATCTAGTAGTCGGTCTTCCAAAAATAAAATTTTCAAAAGACCACCTATGTGACGCGTGCCAAATGGGAAAGCAAACAAGGATCTCTTTTAAGTCCAAAAATGTAATTTCAACTTCACGACCCCTTGAGCTTCTCCATATGGATCTCTTTGGACCTTCTAGGACAAAGAGTCTAGGTGGAAATTATTATGGTTTCGTAATCGTTGATGACTATTCTAGATTTACTTGGACTATATTCCTTCATAGCAAAGATGAAACTTTTTCCGCTTTTAAGAGTTTTGCAAAACTGTCCCAAAATAAAATGAACTCCAAAATAGTTACAATTCGAAGCGATCATGGAGGTGAATTTCAAAACCACCTCTTTGATAAGTACTGTGATAAGTATGGTATTGAGCATAACTTTTCAGCTCCTCAAACTCCACAACAGAATGGCGTTGTGGAGCGCAAAAATCGCGTTTTAGAAGAGTTGGCAAGAACAATGCTAAATGAGGGTGGATTACCAAAATATTTTTGGGCTGATGCAATTAGTACAGCCTGTTATGTTTTAAACAGGGTTTTAATTCGTCCTATTTTAAATAAAACCCCTTATGAGCTTCTAAAAGGAAGAAAACCAAACTTGTCACATCTTCACGTATTCGGTTGTAAGTGTTTTGTTTTGAATAATGGTAAAGAAAAACTTGGGAAGTTTGATGCAAAAGCGGATGAAGGTATCTTTCTTGGATACTCACAATCAAGTAAGGCATATAGAGTGTATAATAAGCGTTTACTTTCTGTTGAAGAATCTGTCCATGTTTCTTTTGACGAGTCTTATCCGAAAAATGTCGGAAAAGGTATTTCTTTTGATGACGCAGGTGTATCTACAGAAAACATACTCAAAGAAGCTGTTTTGGAAATTGATCAGTCCAAAACAGAAGACAATGAGGAGGAGGAAGATACCAGTCATGTAAAAGATAAGGAAGAAGGGCAAGCTGAAGTGAATGACCTTCCACCAGCTTGGAGATCTTCGAAAGACCATCCTATTGACAACATTTTGGGAGACATCTCAAAGGGAGTAATGACTCGTTCTAGGATAAGTAATTTCTGTTCTCACTTCGCTTTTGTTTCTCAAGTAGAACCTAAAAATGCCAAAGAGGCCTTGATTGATGAATTTTGGCTAATGGCCATGCAAGAAGAGCTTAATCAATTTCAAAGAAATGACGTTTGGGAACTTGTTCCTCGTCCGCGAGATCATCATATCATAGGTACTAAATGGGTTTTTAGAAATAAGCTTGATGAAAATGGAGTGATAGCTAGGAACAAGGCACGTTTAGTGGCACAAGGGTATAACCAAGAGGAGGGCATAGATTATGAGGAAACTTATGCTCCAGTTGCTCGCCTCGAAGCTATACGTCTCTTGCTTGCTTATGCGTGTTCTAAAGATTTTAAGCTTTACCAAATGGATGTAAAGAGTGCGTTTCTAAACGGTGTCCTAAATGAAGAGGTATACGTCTCACAACCTCCTGGTTTTGAGAGTGCTGAATATCCAGATTATGTTTATAAATTAAAACGAGCTTTGTACGGTCTTAAGCAAGCCCCTCGGGTTTGGTATGAAAGACTTAGCAAATTTCTACTTGATCATGGATATTCAAGAGGTAAAGTGGATACCACCCTCTTCATTAAACACAAGGGAAAGCACATTCTTTTAGTTCAAGTTTATGTAGACGATATAATTTTTGGTTCAACTAACATACACTTGGTCGAAGAGTTTTCCAATGTTATGCGGGGGGAATTTGAAATGAGTCTTATGGGGGAGCTAAATTACTTCCTCGGCCTCCAAATAAAGCAGCTTGATGAGGATACAGCTGTGTGTCAAACAAAATACTGCAGAGAGCTGCTCAAGCGCTTTGGAATGAGCGACTCAAAATCAATAGACACCCCTATGCCTACCAACGGGAATCTAGATAAAGATAAACACGGTAAGAGTGTAGATGTCAAAAAGTATAGAGGTATGATTGGGTCTCTCTTGTATCTTACTGCGTCTAGACCTGACATCATGTTTAGTGTGTGCATGTGTGCACGATATCAATCAGATCCTAAAGAGTCACACTTGAAAGCTGTTAAGCGTATATTTAGATATCTTCATGGAACATCTAAATATGGGCTCTGGTATTCCAAAGGATGCGATTGTAGCTTAGTAGGTTACTCCGATTCTGATTTTGCTGGCTGCAAATCAGATAGGAAAAGCACTAGTGGTACATGCCACTTATTTTCAAACTCTTTGGTTAGTTGGCATAGCAAAAAGCAGGTGTCAGTCGCATTGTCAACTGCTGAAGCTGAGTACGTTGCAGCCGGTAGTTGTTGCGCTCAGATCTTGTGGCTAAAGCAACAACTACAAGATTTCGATATTCAACTCAAATGTATTCCAATAAAGTGTGATAACACAAGTGCTATAAATCTTACTAAGAATCCTGTTTTACACTCTCGCACTAAACACATAGAGATTAGGCATCACTTTCTTCGCGATCATGTTGAAAAAGAGGACGTTGTATTTGAGCATGTTGATACTAAAAACCAACTTGCTGACATTTTTACGAAACCATTAGCAACGAAACCATTCTTCAACATTCGTCGTGAATTGGGGATTTTAGATCTCTCCTCATTGATGTCTTAAGCATGTTGGTTCTTATTTATGTATGTCTCACTTTGGTTGTTGAGATTTGTTTTTAGACCTCACTCATACTTCATAAGGATACATCAAAAGAGGTAATATCATTCCTTTCTATATCTCTTTGGAACTATTTGATTTGTGTATGTTCGAACAAAGTTTTTTTTTGTATATGTTGTTTGAACATAAATGTTTGATTTGTGAATTATACTTGGGCATCATTATCATGACATAACTCATATTGCATTGGCTTAGAGCTGCTAACAGGTTTCTATACTCAACAGGTAGTCAAAAATTAAGAATATTAGTTTAGCATCAGTATGTATCGATGCAACAAGTGCATGTGTCGATACATTCTAATTTCCGGTCGATACATTCGTGCTATGAGTCGATTCATGTCTTTTTATTTCACATTTTTCAAACTTGTTTCAGTATGTGTCGATGCATCTGTATTTTGTGTCGACACATAGGACATTTTCAAAATAATTAATTCGTGAAATGAATCGATACATAACCCTTTGTATCGATGCATACTGATTCTTTTACAATAAATGCATGTTAAATTCAGTTGTGGATCGACACATCAGCCAATTTTAAAGGGTTAATTCACTCTAGACTCTTTTCTCCTCTCATACCCACACGACTAACCCTAACTTCTTCAAACATCTTCATCTCCAAAACCCTAATTCACTTCCTATCTTTCATTCATCTTAACTCCTCTACAATTCATCACCATGCCTCCAAGAATCATTCCGGCTAGACAAAGAGGAAGAGGAAAAGGAAAGGAACCCATTGGGACGTCTCGTCAGTCTCCACAACCTCCAAAAATCCCTCCTAGCGCTCTAACTCTTCTTCATCCTGCCATCGCTGAGGAGTTTGAGGCCTCTTTCAAGACAAGGTTAGTTATGAAACCCCATGTCTTTAATAAAACTGATGCATCTGCCCTCCATCTCAAAGATGTTGTTGATCTGTTGAATGCACAAAACCTTAGTACATTTCTGAGCATAAATGATGATTATCATGAAGACTTTATTCGTATCTTTTATGCCGGTCTGCAATCTGGTAGAGGCTATATGTTCAAATGTTCTATTGGGACCATAACGTATACTTTTGAAGCTACTGATTGGGACAAAGTGTTTCAAATTCTGTTTGGGGTGCCTGGACTGAAGAACTGGCATGACCAAAGTTTTGATACTGACTTTAAAATAAGGGACTATGTTGCATCCATTTCAAAATTGGATAGACCTCTGGGTGAGGATGAATTACTCACATCTGGTATGATTACAAGCATACCTAGAATACTTCACTGGATTGTCTCGCACATCTTGCGTCCAAAGTCCGGTGGTCATTCTAGGTTGGACAGATCAGATATTCATCTTGTGTACATTCTTCAAAATAAGGTCTCACTGAATTGGCCAAACTACTTTGTGAAACGCATGTTTCTTATGCGTAACAGTGCGAAGAACATTACACTTGGTTATGCTGCCCAGATTATGAGAATCATCAAATACTGGAATATAACCACACCTTTAGTTCCCCTCATATCTCCCTCTTCTGCTCAAGAGTTCAACACTGCCACTTTATCTCATATGGGATACCGGTGGGATAAGGAGCGTCAATGTTTTTATTTTCTGGAAAGAGGATCTAAAACAAGGGTGTATAATTTTGATGTGCCTTCTGAACAAGTGTTTGTGACTGAAGAACAAATGGATGAAGAAATGAATGATGCAAATGAAGAAAATCAGCCTGAAGCAAATGCTAATACTGGCTGGGGTGATTGGGTGCCACAAAGGTGGTCTCCAACAAATTATGAACCAGGTCCAACTGTTCCTCCGTTCTCTGGCACTGCCTCCTCTTCAACTGCTCCTGCGTATTTGACTCAAATGTTTCAGCAAATGGAGCTTGCTAATCAAGCCCGTCATGAACAGGCGCTTGCTTGGCATAACCAACAAAATGAATGGCATAAAGAGCATCGTGAGTGGCATGATGAGCACACACTGATGTATCATAATCAGCATGCTTGGCACACGGACTTGGTTAAATGGCATCAAGTTTTTTACAATGAAATGTCTGGTTTTATGGACGATTGTCGTGCCAATCCTGGTATCATGGACAGGTTCAGAAGTATTGAAGTTCAGAACCGGTTCAGGCGATATAGTTTCATGGGCCATAATCCTGATGAGATGCCTCCTCCGCCGCCTCCACAAAGCTTCAGAGATCCTGATAGAAATGATGAGGAGTCCTGTGGAGGCCATAACCCTTTTTAAGCCATCATTATGTCATTTCATTGCATTTCATTTCATCATCATGTTGCTCAAGTTTCTTTGTTAAATTGTTCAAACTTTGTATGCTTTGGTACTGCTTATGTAACTCTAAGTACTTTCCTCACAGTTTAATGCTTATTTCTTTTACTTCTATTTACTTGTGTTAGTTTTGCCATTTCTTTGTCATTCTTTGTGAATGAGTGTTTTATGTTAAGCCTCTTTCTTGGTGATTGTGAGCTTCTATATCAATTTTGCTGTCTATTGCTACATCAATTTTACTGTCTAGCTTTAGGACTATTTCAACAGACTGTCTTTTTCTTCCTTTTGATGTTGACAAAGGGGGAGAAGAAAGACAACAAGATGTTGACAGCCATGCACAAACTCAGGGGGAGTGTTCTATCACACATCTTGCAAATTTGCCGTCATCAAAAAGGGGGAGTTTGTGAGCAAGCTTTTAAGTTTTTGTATGATAGCAAATTGTGTGATATGCATGACATAAGATTAGTATGCATGATTAGTTGGTACATACATATGATTTCATACCTATACTATGTTTTAAAAGACAATGCAAATTGATACATATCATCATTGAAATCATAAAAACAATTTTCCTTATGTATGTATCGATTCATGTCTGTCTTGCATCGACACTTTCCTTTGTTAAATTCACAAAAACAATTTTGTTTCAGTATGTATCGATTCATACGAATCTTGTATCGATACATGCTCCTTTGGAATTGTGCTATGTATCAACTCATTCGCATCATGTATCGATGCATGATTAACTTTACATTCTGGAATTTAACAGTTACAGTATGCATCGATGCATATAACCATGTGTCGACTCATGTATGTGTTATAACCACTATGTATCGACTCATACGATTTTTGTATCGATACATAAAGCTGCTTGTTGCTTTTAACCGTTTCAGTTTTCACATATAAGGGGTTATGACAGTTCAGTTGGTTAGAGAATTTGTTGGAGTGAAAATTGGGCAATCAAAGCAAAGGCAAGTTTGGTGTGCATCAATTCTGTGAGCAGCTTTAGAGACCTGAAAGATACTTTGGCTTCATCATCTTCTCAATCACTTTAATTCAAGAACATCAACACATAATCATTTTTGTTCTTCGGATTAAAGGATCTTCGAGATAACGTTCAGTGGTACGATCAAGGATCTAGCTGAGTTGAAGATTCAAAGGGGGTTTCGAGGAAAAACCATCTGGTTTGTCCTTCAAGAATTGGTGTGTTCTTGAAGGTTTGTTAGTCACGTTTGCAGAACATATTCAGCCGCAGCGTAGGATTTGGAAATTTGGTAATTTCGCAAATAGGTCGTGGTACTGGTGAATTGTTTGTAATTCTTGCAGAGGAAATTCTTGATTAAGCTCAGATCAAGTGGAGGTTCTTACAAGAAGAAGATCTTGGGGTTTAGATTTCTGTCTTTGTATTGTAATCTTGTAAACAACGAATTCAGCATTATTGATATAACAGGTCTCAATTTCAGTTTGAAATTGAGAGGGAGACGTACCCACACGCGAGGACGAAAGTGGGGAACTTCCTTACCAAATCTCTGCGTATTGTATTCTGTCCTTATCTCTCTTTACGTTTTCAACAATTTTGTGACTCATTTGGTGTATTGTGTCTTAACGTTTTATGATACAATAGTGGTAAGAAAACTTTTATCAAATCACCATTATTGTTAATCATTGAACGCTCACACGCCAAGTGTTTGACAAAACTGTCAGCTGAGTTTTTGTTCATTGGAAATAGTATTTGTATGATAAGTGCATTTGATTCGATCCTAATCTGGTGTTAATAAATCTTTGTCATCCTAATATAAATCCAGCATTAATTCGTGTGTCCGGTTTTCTAGTAGCTGGTTCAGAATAGATGGAAGTCGATTTGGGATCTTAATTTTCCGCTAACTTTCAAAAACTCTGATAAGTTTTTTAAATCCTTGAGTTTCAAGGAGGTGATCTATTCACCCCCCTCTCGATCACTAGCCACACCGTCTAACAGGATGACCCTAGTCTACAACTATCTCGCCAAGACGAACTCCCGTCCGACCCAAAGGAGGCCAGCATAGTCAGGCGAAGAGCCTGCTCTTATGACTTGGTCGAAAATAAACTCTACAGACGGGGATTCTCCATTCCGCTGCTCAAATGTGTCGAGGAGGAAATGGTCACACATATCCTGCGCAAAATCCACGAAGGAATCAACGTCCAACATCTTGGCGAAAGGTCCCTTGCTCGAAAGGCTCTCCATGCAAGATATTACTGGCCGACCATGCAAAACGACGCGAAAGAACACGTGAAGAAATGCGACAAATGCCAACGGCACGGGGACATGTACCTGGCTCCGCCTAACGAGCTCAAGGCTATGTCCTCCCCGTGGCCATTCGCCTGGTGGGGCCTGGACATCCTAGGACCCTTCGTGGTAGGATCAAGTCAGAACAAATACCTCATAGTGGGCGTGGACTATTTCACAAAATGGATAGAAGCAGAAGTTCTAGCCAAAATAACTGCCCTCAACATCCTGCGTTTCTACAAACGAAACATCCTTGCACGTTTCGGTATTCCCCAAGCGATAGTAACGGACAACGGGCCGCAATTCACGGACATGAAGTTTTAGGACTTCGTCGCCCAACTGGGCACGAAGCAACACTTCACATCCGTCGAGCACCCCCAAACAAACGGGCAGGCTGAGGCAGCTAACCGAGTCATCCTTCGAGGCCTCAAGCGAAGGCTGGACGAAACAAAGAAGGCATGGGTCGAGGAACTACACAACATGCTCTGGGCATACCGTACAACTCCACACTCAACAACTGGGGAAACACCTTTCCGCCTAGCATACGGAACTGAGGCTGTAATTCCCATCAAAGTTCACGTGCCCTCTAGGCGGACAGAGTCGCCCCTGGACGAGGAGATGAACGACGAATCTTTAAGAGAAGAGCTCGACCTCGTCGAGGAAATAAGAACCAGGGCAGCCCTCCGCGAAGCCTCACTAAAACAAAAAATTACCATCAAGCACAACGCTAAGGTGATACGACGAGAGTTCAACGTGGGAAGCCTCGTTCTAAGAATAAACCACAAAGACTCTCACGAAGGCAAACTAGCAGCCAATTGGGAATGACCTTATCACGTCCGGGCAAAGACGGAAAATGGGGCCTATTACCTAGAACATCTCACTGGGGAAGAACTTGCTCGACCATGGAACGCTGAAAAGCTAAAACAATATTACAGCTAAATCCTCGGTTCGACCCGTCGCGACGACGAATGTCAGCTACTGACCACTATGTGCGTCTAGGTACAAGCGTCGCATACGATTAAAGCATAACCCCGCTCAATAACGAGCCGGATGACTGCTCGACAGTGGTCCTCGATCGAGCATCGCCGTCGTCAAAGTACCATGATTGGCAGAACCCCAGCTCGCGATGGGACGTTCACACCGCGAGCTCAGGCCTCAAACGCGACCTGAGCTCCGCTCCTCGGCCAGGATATTCCCCGGCCGTTCGACCAGTTCCCCACACTGCTGAACATATCTATTACGAGCAATCCCCCCAAAATATTCGAATTAGTCAAATACCCCCTAACACGGGCGGACATACATTCGCAGCGAGCATGCATACAACGCTTAGCAAAAACAAACGCAAGTAAAATCATGCAGAGGACAACGCCAGAAATATAATAGGTTAACATAATGGGTGACCAAGAGGGCCACAATTGTGCTTAATTACACCAAAAGGGGGCCAGGCCCCCCCGAAAAGAAAATAAATTACAATGGTTCCATGGCACGCAGGCCGGACAAAATACAACAACATCAAAATAACAACCTCCTCACTCATCAGCATGCTCGGCAGGCTCTGGCTCGGGTCCCTGATCCTCTGCAGGTTGATCCTCGGGGGTACTTCCAAGGAGACTGTCGGGCACGACGATACGGCCATCCTCAACATGCGCCAAGTAGTGAGTACCCTCGGCAGAAATTTCAAGCCCAGGGTTCACCACCCGCAGCTGAGCCACGACGTTTCTGAAGGACTCCTCTGCAACGGCGATGACATCATCTTCGGCCAGCAGCATACGAGTAACCATCTCAGATCTAGTCTTCAAATTTCTCACATCTTCCGGCTCGTCGACACCCGGGGCATTGACCGCCCTCAGCTCCCTGATCAGCTCCTCGACAGCTTTTTTCTCTGCGTCAGCGTAGAGTTCTCCTCCTTCAGCCTGGCCGCCTCCTCTTCAGCCTTCTTACGAGCCTCGCCAGCACCCTTAACCTCTTCCTTGAGGGATGCCACAGAAGCACGGGCAGCATTGAGTTCGGACTCAGTTGCAGAGTCCCCTTCAGCATAAACAACTGCCATCTCTAGCATCCTGATCAAGGCAGAAGCGTCTTGGGCCACCAGCGCCCTCTTGCTCGGGCGATCCATACCTTCCAAGCGAAGAGATTCTGCCCAGGGAATGACTAAAGAATTACCTTCGAAAAACCTCCTATCAAGGATGCAGGGAGGAAGCTCGAACTTCCTTTTCTCCGCTACCCGAGTAAGGTCCACGACATCAGTTATCCTTGGCCACTTGGGACGCCCGGCTAAAGGCAGGGGAGATTCCCGGGAAGCAGGAGTGGGAGAAGTGGAGGTCCCCGCAACAGATTTCGCCGGAGGAGGGACACGGGCACCAGCAAACCGAGATTTCGGAGGAGCCGTTCCAACTTTGTTCCTCGCCAGAGCATTCCTCACAACCCGATCATGAGCCTGAGGCATCTCACCTGCACAAACAAAACACGAACGCGTTAGATATGAGGAAAAGAAATAACATGAACAAAATCTAAATAACTAAGACTACCGAGCAGCTTCTCAGCATCCGCGGGAGTCTTGCACTCCAGCAGTGCCTTAACATTGATGAATCTACGCTCAACTCTCTGTCTCCCGTCCTCCTCGAAGATCGGACTGCCCCTGCTCGTCCAGCACTCAGCAAGCCGGAAGGAGTTGACCCAGTTCACCAGTGCCTCATACGCTGCGGCGTCCTGCCCGAACAGCTCACTCGGTTGGAAGACATAATCACTGGGCTCCTTGGTGAAGTGGTCGGGTGACCAGTGGATGGGGAACTTGTAAAGTCTCCGCCCAATATACTTCCCTTCCTCGTCGTGCAGCTCATTCCCATCCTCGTCAACCTCTATCTCCCAGACGTATGTGCTGTCCTGAGCAGCTTCAGACAAAGGTTCGACGACATAATAACGTTCCTTGAACGTCCTTATTGACTTCGAAAAAGGCTTGAACAGCTTGCGGGGCTACTTCAACGAAACCCAGCCGTACTTCCTCCCCAACAGCTGCTGCTGAAGATGCAAGACAGTGAAGAACAAAGGGAGAGTAGTCCCTATAGAAAGATGCTCGCACACCAACTCAAACGCCCGGATAAAGGCCAGAGAGTTCAAATGCAGCTGTGTGGGGGCCAACCTCAAATGCTCGAACACTGACTGCTGGAAATCGGTGAACGGCAGCCTCAAGCCCAGCTCCTTGAAGGCATATTCGTACATCGTAAAGCGGTTCCTGAAGTTTGTGCAGACCTGCTCATTCTCAGAAGGGAAGTGCACCTTCCACTCTCCCTCCGACTCGACTTCAGTAAAAACGTCCCGCACAAGCTTGGACACGTGCTCAGCAGGCTCGGCCACCTCCCATTCCTCCGCGGAATCATCAGCAACATCCTCGTCCATATCGTCCCGAACCTCTTCTTCCCCGACATCACTTGGAGAGCTCGAAGCTGCGAGCTCGAAGCCGTCGAGCTACTGTTGTCCGAGGATCTTGTTTCCTCCTTAGAGGTGTCTACAATAACTTCTTTATCTGGCCCCGTCGCCATGTCGATCACTTGAAAAGCAGAGAAGAAAGTGAATTCGACAACAAATCAAATCCACCCTTCCACCGCTAAGTCAAGTGAAAGGGCGCGCAAAGGGCTGAGGACAAGGTCCTCGGCCTAAGCCCTAACATCAAATATGGAGCTGAAACCTCCCCGCGAGGAGACGCTCGAAACGAATCATCCCCCAGCGAGGAGCTTCCCCGCACTCATACCCAGTTTCCATTTGAAGCTTCGCCAGAAATCGCAAAGCTTCACCGGAATCTGGGAGCGTTCTACCGGAAACCTCATCATCCGCCCAGAAGACAAAAAGTCACGACAGTTACACAAGCGTCGCCATCGCAATGACGCCATCAACCAAAACATACTACTAACTTCGGTGACATGTTAGAGGTAGAAAAATGGCACAACCACCATCCACCACCAATAATCGCCGGAGACTCACTCGTTTTGTCCTCTAAAGCTAGCCCTAACCGCATGCAATCTACCATTAACAACTAATAGAAGTAGAACAAGCAAAGGATCAGAACACTTACTTATTTTGAGTAGAAGAAAATGCTGCTCGGAAGCTTGTAACGGTGGTCGGAGAGCCAGAGAACGGTGTCGGGCAAAAGCTTGAAGGAAGCAAAGAGAAATCGGAACTAAAAAATTCCAAATGGAACGATCTTCCCCCTTTTATACAAAGGGGCACGTGCAAACACGTGCTCGTAGGCCATAATGATTACCCACTAGCCATCATTGCCTATTAACTGCCACACGGAGCTCGAGACACACGTGACAACCCAATGTTTCCAATTCTGTCTGACCATTAGTCTCCCCGAACACCGGGCAATAATGTCACGACCACGAATCTCACGGACATCTGGGGTCACGAGCACTCTGAGACAATCCTCTTCGTCTTCATACGACGACTCCATACTGGCTCCCCGGAGCAACAAGTAGTCCTTAAGTCATCACTCCCATGCTCGGGAGCAACGACTTGGGGGGCTCCTGTTCTGGACTGGACCAATGGCTAAAATTGGCCCAATCCGCCTCTGCTCCAGAGCGGCCCAAGTTGCCTAAGTCCAATCCACAAAAGGGGGCAAAAGTTACCTTTCTGCCCCTCAAACCGGGCAAGAACGCAATGTTCCTCCCCGGATTTTGATGCCCATCACGTACGACTTCCTCGCTCCCCGAACAGTCAAGGGCAGGTGCCTGAAACCATGCTTGTGCCCCACACAACGGCTAGTTTCGGGCACCCTACCCGACGTAACGGCTAGTTTGGGTAGTTACCTATTCTTTGGGGGAAACGGTTATTTCACCTCGAAAATAGGACCGTTGGCCACGCGCTGGGGGCTCTATATAAACCCTCTCGCTTGAGAGGGCCAGATATCCAATATTCACCCTAAGAATTCATACTTTGTACTTGCTCCTTTTCTCTGACCCTTTCTTACTTGAGCGTCGGAGTACCTTGCAGGTACACCCCATTCTCTCCATACGACCAACATCCCTGACGCACTTGGCGGCCTGATTCTACAGGATCTGATCCAGCATTCACGATCAATACTAATTACTAGAACAAAATTATTTTCTTTAGTATCATGACGAATTTGTTGTGACAAGATAGATACTAATTAGGTTTTCCAAAGACTTTCATTGGTCAATAGCAAGTTTTTAGTAATCTTCAAAGGTATTTAAATTTTGTTCATCGTCATATTTTTTATGTAGCAAAGAAAGATTATAATCAACGTGAAATGAGGATTTTCTTCTGCTAAAATTTTCAAGCTCAATATCATATATTGCTATTTTAGTAATACATGACTTTTAGCTCACGAGTATCTCATTAGGTTTTTTTTTTTCTTTTAACATTGGTTGATCAACCTCTGTTTCGACTGAGCTATGTGGTATAGTTCATGGTTTGAGAATGATGAGACATTTGAGTTTGTCTTCCTTAATTGTCGAGATGGATTCCCTTATTGTAGTTAATATGATTATCTATTGGAAGATTCATAATCTTCATTTGTATTCTCTTCTTTTGAAGTGTTATTCCCATGAATCAAATAAATTGGAAGTGTAAGATCAAACATATTTACTGATAAATTAATCGTTATGCATACGACATTGTAAATATGAGTCAAAATGACGAGTTTTGTTTGATAGAGTTTTCAACTCGTCACCTTTTTTAATTTTGTTGATGTCTGACAATAATAAATTTAACGATTACATTAGAAATTTGTGGTATTTAAATTGATAGTCAGAGTGTAAGTCAGATTGGTAATCAAAGATAATTAAAATGATGGTCAACAATAATTAGTAGTTGAGAATAATCCGAATGATAATTAATAGAGTGAAGATCCTTTTTGATTCCTCACAAAAACTACCTAACTTAAATTAATTCACAGTGATAAAAAACCCTATTTAATCTCTTACAAAATTTAACCGCGTCATATTAGTCAATCTGTTAATATTTTTCCCAAACCAATTTTTTGTCATACTTTTAAACTATATATGGACTGCCATGTGTATTATTTATGCCACATGTATTTTTTAATAATTATGTGGACAACCACGTTGGATTTTATTTTTTATTTTTCATTTTAGATACTAAATTGATTTTTATTTTTTAATTTCAGTTTTATTTTTAAATAGTTTAAAGTTGACAATATAAAAAAAAAATCCAAAACTTATTCCTAGAAGGATTTAAATCCAAGGACAATTAAGCCACATTATATACTTTTACCACTAATCTGATGTAAATTGGTGACAGATAATTTCCATAATTTGTAGTAATATTAAACAATTTACAATTTAAAATCTAAATTTTAAACAAAAGTTCAAAATCCATGGGGCCTCAAACCCAAGTTCATTTAGGTTAAATGATGGTCACTTTATCACTAGATCAATCAATTTTTATGGTTAATATTTTTAATGATGAATAATTAACTTTATAATTAAGAATAAATATTTACTTATTTAATTATTTCAAATAACACTCAAATAAATATTTAATTATTTCAAATAATACACAAATTTAAAAATAAAATCAATAAAATGTAAATCCCAAATATAATTAATCAAATAGAAATAAATTGATTAATATTTAATTGATTTACTATTAAATTAATTGACCATTATTTGATTTGAATAATTTAATACATTAAAAAATCAATTGCTTATTTAATTTGAATTAATTAAATATTTCAATAATTAATTAAATTTATGTCAAATTAATTGATTATTATTTAATTTGATTTAATTTTAAATAAGTAAAAATTTATTTGTGTATTATTTGAAATAAGTAAATAAGTAAACAATAATCAATTAAAACATTTATTTAATTCTAAGTATTTAATTAATATTAAATTAATCTAAATAATTAAATAAATTTTAAAGCATTTAATTAATTTAAATTAAATAATAATAAACTAATTTAATATTAATTCAATTTAATATTAATCAATTTAGTTTTATTTGATTAATTTTTATCTAGGATTTATATTTTATTATTTATATTTTTAAATTTGTACAATTTGAAATAAGTAAAGATTTATTTGTATTATTTAAAATAAATAAATAAGTAAATGTTTGTTCTGAATTATTTAATTAAGTATTCATCATTAAAAATATTAATGAAAAAACTTTTTGCTAAAGTGACTACTATTTAACTTAAAAGAACTCGAGTTCAAGACTCATGAATTTTGTAGTTATTTGTTTTAAATTCAAAATTGTTTAATTGTTATAAAATAAGGAGAAAGAATATAAAATAGAAGAGAGAAAGATTAGAATGATTATGTATTATTTCATTGGTCTATCATATACAATAATATTGGTTCTATTTATAGGACATCATATAAACATTATAATAAATACAAATTGATTAAATAAGGAAAGAAGTTATTGAGAGACAAATCATCCAATTATTCATAACACTCCCCCTTGGATGTTTGTTTTGGATATGCCTCGTTAAAATCTTACTAGAAAAAACCCAGTGGGAAAAAATCTAGTGAAGGAAAAAGAGTACAATATCCTTTTAAAACAAATTTATTTCTCCCCCTCAGCTGAACGATTATTTCTTTGATGATGAAGACCAATCTTTTGTACTAGTTGATTAAAAGTACTACTTGGGAGTGACTTTATGAAAATGTCTGCAAGATTGTCACATGAACGAATTTGTTGGATGTTTATATTACCGTTATTCTGAAGATCATGAGTGAAAAAGAACTTTGGAGAGATATGTTTTGTTCGGTCTCCTTTAATGTAACCATCTTTCAATTGAGTGATGCATGCAGTATTATCTTCATATATGGTCGTCGTATTTATTTTTCCTGAAGACAAACCACAAGTATTTTGTATGTGTTGGATTAAGGATCTCAACCAAATGCATTCTCGACTTGCCTCATGTAGTGCTAAAAGTTCTGCATGATTAGATAAAGTTGCTGCTATTGTTTGTTTCACTGATCTCTATGAAATTGTTGTACCACCACATGTAAACAAATAACCTGCTTGTGATCTACCATTGTGAGGATCCGACAAGTAACCTGCATTTGCATAACTTGTTAATTTGAGTTTGGATACTTTGGTATAAAACAAACTCATGTCTATTGTACCTCTAAGATAACAAAGTATATGCTTGACTTCGTTCCAATGTCTTCGTGTAGGTGAAGAAGTGTATCTTGCTAATAGATTGACAACAGTTGATGTATCTTGCAAGGTACATTAGTGCTCCAATTGCACTGAGATATGGTACTTCAGGACCAAACGACTCTTCATCCTTTTCTCGAGGTCTGAAAGGATCTTTCTCCACATCTAATGATCTAACAACCATTGGAGTAGACAACGAGTGACATTTGTCCATATAGAAGCATTTTAACATTTTTTTCTATATAGCCTTCTTGATTTGCAAATATTCCTTTGGCCAAATGTTCAATTTGCAAACCTAGACATAATTTTGTCTTTCCTAGGTCCTTTATCTAAAACTTTTTATTTAAGCAATTCATAGCTTTTGGAAGCTCTTTAGGAGTTCCAATAATATTTATGTCATCCACATAGACAATTATTATTGCAAATTCCTTTCCTGATCTTTTTATAAAAATACAAGGACAAATAGAGTTGAGACGATTATACCACATTCATCCATATTGTTTCAGCCCATAAAGAGACTTGTTCAATCTTATGGAGTAGCTTTCTCGAGATTTGGAGTTGTGTGCATCAGGTATATTGAACCCTTCAGGGAGTTTCATGTAAATTTCACTATCAAGTGAACCATACAGATAAGCTGTTACAACATCCATCATGTGCAAATTGAGCCCTTCATGTGCTACAAACCTAATTAAATATCAAAAATTAAATTGTATCCACTACAGGTGGATATGTTTCATCGAGATAAATTTTAGGTCTTTGTGAAAATTCTTGAGCAACAAATCAAGCTTTATACCATTCTTATTTTGCTTTTTCACAAAAACTCATTTATATTCAATTGATTTCACATCTTGAGGTGTTCGAACTACAGGTCCAAAATCGAGTCACTTGTAAAGTGAGTTTGATTTTTCTTCAATTAAATATGTTCATATTGGCCAATTCTCACTTTGTCTACAATCTTTGATAGACTTTGACTCATCCTCGTTATCATTTATCATCTTTAGCGCTATATTATACACAAAGAGATTGTCCATATTGACTTTATTTTGGTTCCATCATATTCCATTCATGACATAATTTATCAAGATCTCTTAATTTTCATAAATTTCAGGTACCTGGTTAGTTCTTCTGGAACTCAAAATTAAATTATGTCAAAGTGCTCTTAGAGTTTTCATATCCTCACTTAGGTCATTTTTAACTTTAGTTTTTTTTCTTGGTAGAGGACTTTTAACATCGGAACCGACTTTTCTACCACGCTTCAGGCGCAGCTATAACTTATTTGCAATATTATATTGTCCAATATGAGAATCCACTTTGAGTGGAGTATTAGCAGGTAATAATTTGTTTCATAAACTTTGCAAATGAATTGTGTTTTGAACTTTTAGGATCAAAATGATATAATAATATTTTATTTTAAATTGTTCATTTGAACTTCTGGTTCACACTTTCAGCTGCTTATTCTCTCCCCCTAATATTGAGAAAATTAATTTATAAATTGATAATCAGCCTACTGGACTTCAAGCAAGTATCCAATTATTGGACCAAGATAAAACCTCAAATACGAGATTCATATAAAATGCATTTTCTCAACATTCTTTCAAAACTCATCTTAGCGTACTATATTGAAGCAATTGAATAATTATAACACATCCAAAAGTTTACTTAGATGAGGAGTATTAGATTATGACCCTAAAATAATTTGTTAGTTAAGGGGAGAATTATCATGCACTAACTTGTTTGCTTAATGTGAATAAATATCTTAATACCATACTTTGTGTGTTTCAAATATCTAATTTAGAATTGGTGATCTCACTAGTATCAACTATATAACTAACTTTAGACGTCTAAAGAATGGATCTTCAAGTCCATTTTTTTATGAGCATGTTCTTCAAGATGTTCAATATTAATTTTAGTAATATATGTGATACTTATTAAGGAATTTCTGAAAAATTCAGAAAACAAGATCTTAGTTTAATTAGTTTAGAAAATAATTTCACAAACTTCTAGCTGTGAATAGACATATGCACGATCTTTTAGTCGATGTAACAATTAATGTCATAAAAACTCAATTTCTCAAATTTTCCTTTAGGAACACACAAATTTTATTGGATTGAAGAAACTTCTGGTTTTTCAAAACTAGTTCTCACATCATAATACATCTGAGATGACCCAACCGATTTTGCCAACAACACACTTAAGTGTGATTTGTAAACATCTGGTTTACCGTAATACATATGATTTTATTCTTCTAATTTGTTTCAATCTCTAGTAAATATAAAATAATTTGTATAAAATATATATTTTTCAATATTAATAAATTTACAATTATTAATATTATTCATGCAGTCCTTATGAGAATGTCAATTTTTCTAAGATCCATGAAAATCGTCATTGATACTTTTCTGATCAATGGAGATAGAATAATCATTTTCTTATTAATCATCAAGGGATAATCATTCTTTGATGAATCAATAAAAGTAATTCATTCTTTGAACAATCCTCTATGGATCCTTTATAATATATATAATTTTTTTCGAGAAGTAGATCATAAATCTTTAAACAATGATAAAGATAAACACTTTTCGTGCAATCCTCCGGGGATGCAATATAAGTTCTTCAAGAACTATATACATTATTGTTTTTCAATCATTCACGGATCTTGATTAGTTGTTCAGGAACTCTATAATAAATTATTATGTTGCTCTCCTTCAGGGATGCTTGATAAGTTCTTCAGGAACTATATAATAAATTATTATTTTTTTATCCTTCAAGGGTATTTGTTAAGTTCTTCAAGAACTATATAACAAACACATTATTTTATAGTCTTTCAGAGATATTTTAACATTATTTATCCAATCCTTCTGGGATGCATGAAAATCATCGTTGATTTTTTTCTTCTAATCAATATATCAATACATAATAGGCAGAACTAGAAATATATATTACAAAACAAAAAAATAATAATGTTACCTTCTAAATCTTGAAGCTTCATATAGTTAGACCTTGTAAATCTTGGAGCTTCATATAGTTAGACCTTCATTATCAAATTATTTGTATCACTTCTTAGACAATTAGTTAACAATTATATGACAGAGTTTCGTGCTGATAACTTGTTATAAAATAAGGAGAAAAAAAATATAAAATAGAAGAGAGAAAGATTAGAATGATTATGTATTATTTCATTGGTCTATCGTATACAATAAGATTGGTCATATTTATAGGACATCATATAAACATTATAATAAATACAAATTGATTAAATAATAAGAAAAGAAATTATTGGGAGACAAATCATCCAATTATTCATAACATTAACATAAATATAAATTATGGAAATTATTTGTCACCAATCTGCATCGACCTAGTGGTAAGGGTATAGGAAGTGATTTAATGGTTCAATTTGAGAAAAAAAAAATCAATTTGAGAAAAATTTCAAGAGAGGGACTATCTTCGCTCTAATCTATAACAAAAGGGAAAACATGACTTTGGTGTAGCCTATTTTCTTTCCAATTATACCCTTTCCAAATTTTGTTTTGAATTTTAAATTCTCTTTTTAGTAACCATTATAGGTGGTTTCCATATATCTTTTACTCTATTATTTTATTTTATAATTAATTTAAATTAATATAAAAAATACTGTTTATATTTTGACCTGTGTGTGCATTAATAAAAGCGGACAGACGGGCACATGACGCTAGTTGTTTATAATGGCGTTTTGATCATGATAAAACGCAAAGGGAAAGGTGGTGTGCAAAGTAGTCTATGTAAAAATTCGATCTAAAGACTACTATGAAACAGACCAATTTGTTAGCCCAAAAATGATATGGTTCGGTTCGGTTCGGGTCACATTGGACAATAATTTTCCGGTTCAAATATAATAACCGCTCCAACCGGACTCGTGGCTCTCTCTACGTTTCAAGCTTTGGATATGTTGATAGTTGATACGATAGTTCCGCCTTTAGAATTAGAAGAAGAAGCCATGAACATCATCAAAGCTTGCAATTTTCGCACAATTCAACTATAACAAGTTTCAGAGCTTCAATTTTTTTTAATGTCTTACACAACTTTGCAATTGTCAATCTCTTCAACTGCATTCAATTTTTCTCTGAAGGTGAAGAAATTGAAGAGAGTTAGACCTAGTTGTTTTCAAACCCTATGTTGCTCTGAACATTCCAGTTTCAAAGATGATGGTGATGCTGATGATAATGGAGGGTCTGTTACTAACCTCTTTACTTGTTAATAATAAATGTTGATCATCAATAATCAAAATAATGACCAAAAGTCTCATTAAAATAGTTTAGTTGGTAATTATATAGGAACATTAAGGGCGCACAATCGTATCGAGAACTCCCACTTGTTCACTTTAATAAAGTGGTATTTAGACACTAAAACTACTTAACCAAAAAAGAATGACAAAAACACCATAATGACATGTGTTAGCTTTAAAATAAAAATGAAAAACAAAATTATTAAATATATTTTGATGGTTTCAAGATTTAAATCAAACCTATTTTTAAAATAAAAAAAAGAAACAATTCACTCAAATTTTATTCAAACATATTTTATTTTTTAAAATTTAACTTGTAAAATAGAGATACTACCCCAAAATAACAAATAGCCATTAAACTGTATAAATTATGCAAAATAATTATATTTTCATTTATGTAAAAGTAAAGCTTTTTTATACATATATTCAACCAAATAATTTTAAAATAATTTTTTAAAATTAATAAAAAAATCTTAATAAATATTTATTTAAGATAATTCAATTAAGGCATAAATATTATTATTTTGTTAATTTGAGATTAAGCATGGTAATATAATCCATACCGATAAATACACACGCGACCTCATCTCAAATCGACGGGAAAAATCTGTTTTGATTGAGTTTGAGTTTAGATTTGAGTTTTCTCCGTTTATAAAATATGAGAACTGATTTGATAATGAAAACCCAAATACCCAGTCGAATCCTTCAAACTCGTTCCATTTATTTTATTATATATATTATTAATTAATTTTGATAATTTATATCGTCAATATTTTAATATTTTAATTTGTATTTATTTTTTTAAATATTCAAAATTTATGCATGAATATTTTTGAAATTGATTTATTTTAATATTTATAATGTAATTTTATTTTTAAAAAATAAATATTTTTATAAAAATTGATCTCACGTATAGATATAAACGGAGACGTAACGTGGATATCCAAACCCAACTCAATTCCATTTAAAACGAATTTTAATTTTAATTCTCTATATTATTCCAAAAATCGTCCCAACCCGACCCGAATGCCTATTTGAGAGTATACTTTGAGATATATATTTACAAATATTACCCCAAAAATCCATTATTATCATATTTAGCGTCGTTGCAAACTTTTCAAAAACCCAATGTCTCTGCCATTGAATCAAAGAATCAACCCGAATATTTCCTCTCCCAGTCGCTCACTATCTTCCATCTTCGTCATCTTCACCAACCAATACCGATTGCTTCACAAGGTATATCCAGTTATCACTTTTTCTTCAATTCAAATTGCTCCAATCTTTCTTCATTACTTTTTTGAGACTTTTTTCTAACAATTGGACCGAAATTCCAAGGGACAATAAAATAGGGTTTTTCTTCACGGGGTTGTGTAAAATTATCTTTTAAAAAAATGTTATTGCTTTGACTTTTTTTACAGTTTGAGGAATTATTAGCATGAATCGATGGAGTTTAGTTTATCTTTGTTTTTTACTTGTTACAGATTTTGATGATAAATGTTTCTCCTTTTGATCCTTTTTTATTTTCTTTTGTAGTGATTTGTGGTGAAGTTTAGGTTTTGGACCGGTTTTGCGTGAAGGTAGGTTTTGGGATTTTTAGGGTGTTGGTAATGTAGGTTGTGTGAATTGAATTGGATCATTAATTTGTGAGTTGAAATGAGTGTGGTGGGATTTGACATTGGTAATGAGAACTGTGTTATTGCTGTGGCAAAGCACCGAGGGATTGATGTTTTGTTGAACGATGAATCGAAACGGGAAACCCCGGCTGTTTTATGCTTTGGCGAAAAGCAACGGTTTTTGGGGTCTGCTGGTTCTGCTTCTGCTATGATGCATCCTAAATCGACGATATCTCAGATAAAGAGATTTATAGGCAGGAGGTTTCGTGACCCTGATATGGAAAGGGATCTGAAGATGCTTCCTCTTGAAACTTCTGAGGGACCGGACGGTGGGGTTTTGATTCATTTGAAATATTTACAGAGGACTCATACGTTTACACCAGTTCAAATAATGTCTATGCTCTTTGCTCACTTGAAGACTATGGCGGAAAAAGATTTGGAGGCACCCGTCTCGGATTGTGTTATTGGTATCCCATCGTACTTCACCGACTTGCAGAGACGAGCTTATCTTGATGCGGCGAAAATTGCTGGGTTGAAGCCTTTGAGATTGATCCATGATTGTACTGCAACTGCCCTTAGTTATGGAATTTACAAAACGAATTTTCAAAGTGATGGTTTTACATATGTTGCATTTATTGACATTGGTCAATGCGATACTCAGGTCTGCATTGCAGCGTTTCAGTTTGGGCAAATGAAGATACTTTCGCATACTTTTGACAGAAGTTTAGGTGGGAGGGACTTTGACGAGGTTCTATTTACTCATTTTGCGGAAAAATTCAAGGAACAATACAGCATTGATGTGTATTCTAATGCCAAGGCATGCATTAGGCTGCGTGCAGCATGTGAGAAATTAAAGAAAGTTTTGAGTGCAAATCCAGAGGCACCGCTAAATATCGAGTGTTTGATGGATGAGAAAGATGTTAAGGGCTTTATCACACGGGAAGAATTTGAGAGTCTCGCATCGGGATTATTGGAGAGAATTTCTAAACCTTGCAGCCAAGCATTAATTGAAGCAGGCTTGAATGCAGAGAAGATTGTTTCTGTAGAACTAGTTGGTTCAGGTTCTAGGATTCCAGCAGTAAGTACATTATTAACTTCTCTATTCAAAAGAGAACCCAGCCGAAAGCTGAATGCAAGTGAGTGTGTAGCTCGTGGTTGTGCTCTACAGTGTGCTATGCTCAGTCCCGTATACCATGTGAGAGACTATGAGGTTTGTGTGTTTTTTAAGTCGATTCTTATTCTCTGTTTATTTATATTGCAGATTAGAATCAGTGTTGTTTAGGGGCGGATTTTTTTGACAACTGCCATAGGCAATTTGTGAAGGGATTCTCGCCGTGGTGGCGCCAGAGGCCGCAATGGCATGCCTATATAGCGGATTTTTGGCCTTCTGCCATCGACACTACTGATTAAAATTGGGTTTATAGATTCGTAGAAATGTAATAATTTTCATATAACCAAGTTGTTGCCTAGGTTTATATCCTTAAAAGGGTTATTTTAATATTTTTAGTCTTGAAATTATCTTCTGTTGTTATTACTCTATTGATGGTGTAAAATAGAATTTTCATTATTTTTGTTTCTGATCAATGTTGCCTCTTTTCGTTATACTGTTCTCATCAAAATTAACACAATTTGTCATGATTGTTCAGGTCCAGGATATTAGTTCTTTTTCATATGGACTTTCATCAGATGAAGGTCCAATTTCTGTAGGAAATAATGGTGTAATTTTCCCAAAAGGCCAATTTATTCCAAGTACTGCAGTTCTACGACTCCAGCGAACTAGTTTTTTCCATCTGGAAGCTTTCTATCCGAATGAATATGAACTACCACCTGGAACATTTCCCAAAATTAGTTCCTTCATGGTATGCGCATATTTTATCTGTTATATGTTTCCCTTCACTCCCCTCATAGCTAGTAATTCCATGTTCTCCAAGAAAGTACTATATGTGATATTAATTCAGCGTGCATTATCTGCATGCATACAGCTTGTTTTATGCTTACACATTTGTTGACTACTTATTTTCAGATTGGTCCTTTGCCCGAATCTCATGGTAGTAAGACTAGAATTAAAGTTCGAGTTCAACTAAATCTGCACGGCATTTTCAGTATTGAATCAGCTACAGTAAGTAACAACTTTCATTTTTCCATTTTGTGTTAAGAATTGAGTTGCAAAAGATCTACTTAACGCACAAACTTTTGTACCGCGTCAGTTGATCACAGATCACGCTGATGATGATCCTTCAAATTACGATGCAATGGATGTTGATCCCGTGTCTGAAACATCAGATAGTACCAATTTTGTTGCCAATAGCGCTGAAGATAGTAACAATCAGTCCGAATCTCCACAAAGTTTTGTAAGTACTGTCATGTTATTCCATGCGTTGAAGATATGACTCATTTTTATTTTGTTTTAGTAAATGACCGTTTTGTCGTCGTACCATTTTATAGGCTGATTGTTCAAAAAAAGATAAAGCTAACAGAAAGCTTCCTATTCCGGTGAATGAGAGTATCTATGGCGGAATGACAATGGCAGAGATTTGTGAAGCCCATGAAAAAGAACTCTTGTTAGCCCAACAGGATAGAACTGTGGAGCTAACCAAAGAAAAGAAGAACACTTTGGAATCCTATGTCTATGAGACAAGGAGTAAGGTACATGTTCAAAATCTAAACGAGATGCAATCGTTGCTGGTTTCTGTTATATGAGATACATTTGAAGATTTTGTTTTGTTTTCGTTATAGCTTTTAAACACATATCGGAGCTTTGCAAGTGATCAAGAGAGGGATGACATATCTGGGAGCTTGCAAGAGACTGAGGATTGGCTTTACGAGGACGGTGATGATGAAACCGAACACGCTTATACTTCGAAACTTGAAGACCTGAAAAAAGTATTTTTTTTAGCTTATCTATTTACAATGTTTCCCTTTTTCGTACTTCTTGTTTCTAATCTATTATTTCTATAGCTGGTGGATCCAATTGAGAATCGCTACAAAGACGATGAAGAAAGAGCGCAAGCTATAAAAGAGTTATCAGATATCATTTCAGAGATTCGCCACTTTGCAGGTTCCTTTCCACCCCAAGATAAAGAACTGGTAAGATATAAAAGACGACTCCGTATGTTATTTTTATTGTGATTCTTCTCTTGAGATAAGCTTTTAATTGACTTGTTTATTGTTTCAGATCATCAATAAGAGTAATGAAGCAGAGCAGTGGCTAATAGAGAAAGTGCAACAACAAAATTCTTATCCTAAGAATTGTGACCCAATATTATGGTCGAGTGATATTAAGAGCGTAGTAGAGGATCTAAAACAGTATGATGCTTTCTCGTTCCATTTTCCTTTTTAGTAGTTTATACTTGTAGTTTTCTGGTTATATTATTTGATTTGGTTGATAGATTGGATCATTAGAAAAGTAAACACAATGTGCACTTGATATAAATAGATACATCAATCTCTAAAATTTAGGAATTTAGAAGTGTCACTGTGTTACTAAATTGTGGATATGAATATAATTCTATGAAGTTGAGAGGTTATCTCTCTAGTGAATCCAAGCATTTCAAGCTACTATTAGGGAGAGCCTATGCTCTTTGGCCATGAATCACTCTGACATACACTGGGTAATCAATCTGGCTACTTTGCATTGCAATGTCCCTCTTTGGTGAAGTTTGTAGGTGTAGAATCCTTATTAAAAATCAATAAATAATTCACAGGTTGTTCAAGGAAATTGAGACCTGCCACACAACAACAACAACCAAGCCTTATCCCACTAAGAGAGTCAGCTACATGGATCAACTTTCGCTATAATGTTCTATCTAGGACCATGTTTCTATCCAAATTGTTAATCTCGTTTAATAACTTCTCTTATAGTTTTTCTAGGTCTTTTTTTCTCTACCTCTTGTTGTTTGACTCCTCTCCATGTGAACTACTCTCATTACCACAGTATCTACAAGATTTCTCTCTAAATGTCCAAACCACTTAAGCCTATTTTCCACTATATTTTCTACTATAGATGCTACCCCAACACCCTTTCTAATATTGTCATTTCTAATCTTATCCTTCATAGTCTTACCACACATCCAACGCAGTATTTGCATCTCTGCTGCACTTTATTTTCGTGTTGATTCTTAACCACCCAACATTCTGTCATTTACAACATATCAAGTCTTACCGCAGTCCGATAAAATTTTTCCTTTAGCTTGAGCAGTACCTCTGCACCTTGCCTCCAACGTGGTCTTTTGTGAGCGGATTAAGATACAAAGATTGGTTATCATTTAGTCCAAGAAAATAGGGTTCTCTAGAAAATTATTACCGCAAATCCCTTTGATGTAACATAGACATACACAATAGGCGTAGTTGTCTAATAAATATCTACACGATATGAAATTGAATTGATCCGATATGCAACTTCTTTTTTTTGTGATCATTCTGAATTATACTGCTATTGCAAAACATTGATCATATGTTTCTATGAATGTGTTTATCACTATTCTTCAGTTTTATATCGAAACTAATTTATGTGCTATGTTGATGGGTTTTCAGAACAGCGCAAAGGATGGCGAGATCCAGGAGGAAAAATTCAGAAGACAAAGACAAAGACAAGATGGATACTTCCAATCAGTCATGAAGACATTGATGGTGGGAAGGAGAGAATTTTTCATCACTGATACCTTCTGACAAATATAGAAAAAAAAAATCAGCATTTTCTTCCGTTTCTCATTTTCCCCCTCCTATGCTCGGGATTTGAATGGCGCAAATTTAAGTAGATAGAGTTATTAACGATCATTTATTCTTCTGAGTTTTCTAGAGATTTTCTATTTTTATTTTGATGTTTTCAATTATCTTTTCTGATGTGATATAGTATTTTCGACTTTTCATCACGGATAACTTGTGCTAAAAAAATTCACCAAGTTCAATGGTCTGTGTTGGTGTCTGTGTGAAGCTTGTATCTTACAATAACTATATTTACTCTATAGAATTTATTTATGTGCGTGTTATAATATCAATAAAGTATTGTGAGTTTTCATATGGTACTTATGATTATGTCTATAAACAAAAAAAAAAAGAAAAAAAAAAGAGGGAGCATATCCTCACTCGAGATATTCTCTTGTTGTACTATTGTTTATTTGTTTCTCAACTCGAACGTTTGAGAGGTAAAACAACTAAAATTTTCTTATTTTGGTGATGGTTATTAGATGAACAAATTTATAGAAGATATCATCTTTATCTTTTACCATAAGATCAAATATGTTGATTTAGTTTGGAGTTATCAATGATACTAATTTGGACTGGGTCTGTGGCTGACTCATCGTCGATCACAACTCAATCCAGTTTTATATCGAGGACGGACCAGAGTGCTGGCCTAATCCGTTGAGGCCAGTAGAGAACACGTTTTCCACGTGCCCCTCATCCGAGGACACATCATCAATTTGACCTACACACCTCGTGGAACTATTATGTCATTCGTAACGGGTAAGTCCATCCACTACCCGGGGAGTGCAGAGCGGTTGACCCAGGACGATGAGCACGAGCTGCTTGTCCCTACTTTCACGTAGGAATCCTGGCAGTCATCCGTTGTGGGCTTGAACACTCAGCCTATAACGGAGACCATTGGCCAAACACTGAGGGCTCAATAAAAACCCTCTTCTGCAGGAGGGCCAGATATCTATTCTTTAATCCTTTCTTACTTATCTTTTCACCTGAACTAACTTAAGCATCAAAGTGCTTGCAGGTACACCCTTTTTTGTTCGTCGACCGTTTAAGACCGCAGACGTGTTGTTGGCTACTCACATATTCTGATCAGCTGTTCGGATCAGTGACATTGTCTGTGGGAAACTTGTTTCCCCATCTTTTCTTTCCTTGAAACCAAAAGATCAAAACAAAAACCTCAGAAACCGATCATGGCCGGTCAACACGACGACAACAACAATGGTCATGAAACCGTCTTCTCTCCCGTCCATAATGCTGACAACGACAATGGTATGTCATTTTTGGAGGAAAGCACTCCACTGAGGAGAGATGGGCGCACCGCCTCCCCCTCCTTCAACGATGCGCCCGACAACGACGTCCAATACATTGAAACTCGCAAAGCCCAGAAAGCTCCAGAGAAGACGCCGAAGAAATTTCAACCGATTTCGTTACCACCCAACGTCGACCCAACCATGGCGGCCTTATTCGCGACACTTAACCAAACCAACACGTTGATCTACCATCAGAATGAGAGGATCAGAGCACTGGAGAAGGATCGTCGTTCATGCTCTCCGTCGCGGAGACACCAACATTATGAGTCATGAAGCTCGTCGCCACGACGACCAAGCCGCCGCCCGCAGTTAGAGAGGCCGCAACCCCTAAAACGCAACCGTACTCCTCCCCGCGAGTATCGACGCTCCCAGAGTGCCAAGAAAAGAAAAGCCAGTGGGCGACCAGATGACCGTCGTTCGCCTCCGCACAAATCAAAGGGTCGACCAAAAGACTCGCCGCCACGCCGCGACGACAGTCCTCGGCGAGAGAAATACAACCTCTCTCCACCACGCTCACCGGTTTGGAGTGACGAAAACGACCCCCACGGGCCATTATCTAGAGCAATCATGGACGCTCCTCTTCCTGTCGGACTGGAAAAACCACCAAACTTAGAAACATACGATGGAACAATGGATCCCGACAAACACATCGAAAACATCGATGCTTTACTCGATTGTCGCGATGTCAGAGGCGCCATCAAATGCAGGTTGTTCCCTACTACTTTAAGGAAGGGTTCCATGATGTGGTACAAGAGCCTCGTCGACGAATCCGTCACTTCCTTGAGAGACATAGGGAAGCAGTTTTTGAGGCACTTCACCGCTTTTCGTCGCCATCCAAAGTCTGAGGCAACGCCGAAGCAATCATGCAAGGGAAAGACGAGTCCCTCCGAGTCTACATCGAGAGGTTCAATCGGAATCCATCCAGGTCTCTAGACCGATGGCACAAAGAAGTATTTGCTCGAGCGGGGATTGTGCCCCCGTAGTGACTTCGCCAAAGTCGTTAGCATTGAAATGCCCGCATTGCTGGATGCCTGTTCGAACGGGATTTCCGGGGAACAATCTCTAGCCTCTTATAAAAGTTTACGTGCAAGATCGGCTACAAGAATCCTAGACTATGTGTTAAATAAAAGTTGGACGTTTGAACACTTAGGTTTGGAAAGGGTAGATGAAATGATACGATTGGAAGATTAAACTAAATTAATGAGAGAAAAGTACATAGAAATTGCAAAGGGGAAACAAAACAAAAGAAAGACAAGATTTGTAAAATAAATTGCTTAAGTGTAAAAGCGGACGCATGCATACATTTGCAGAGTTTTGAATCGTTTCTCTCACGCTGGTACTTTTAGTATGTTCTCTTAATGCTACAAAATGCGACCTCTAGAACTGAAATTCACACTTCCTTAAATAGGCCTAAAAAGTGACGGTTATTCTTCTGCCCATTGTCCCTGGTCTGCCACGTGTCCACCCACGTTGTCCACTATCTTTGCAACTTCCCACGTTTTCGTCCACTAGAAGTTTGTTTGTTCACTTGAAGCTTTTACTCATCCTTCGACTTCGACTGGGATAGCCTTCTGTCGAGCATGCCTCAATGTCCTCCCGACCGGTAGGCTGTTGAGGATGATTCGACCTGGTTTTGCAAGGTATTCCGTCGACCCTACTTTTGCTTCCTTGGTCGAAATTTGTCAGCCAACAAATTGCCCCCATAAAAGGCCACTTCGACCGAGACTTTCTTCGACTGGGAAACTGCCGTTTTAAATTCAGCCAAATTTCGGTTTTATGTCACGTCTGCTGACATCACGCGTCATGATGAAAACTTTTTGGCGCTTGTGATTTCCAAGAAAAACCCTCATTATTTGCCATGATTTTAGCTACTCAATAGATCGCCGGCTTTCAACTACCTCCACTAAATTTCCCGCTACAGTGGAATTAAACAGTCATAAACTGCTGTCGACTACCACTTGTCACCGTGGCTGTTTGATTCTTGGTGTCTATAAATATAATTTTCACCAATTTTCTTCTTTTCTTCTTCGCTTACGTTTTTCTGAGACTCTAGCATTCTTACTGCGTTTTCAAAAACCTTTCACCCTCTTCACCTCTCATCTTCTAACATTTCAATGGCTTTCGTTATTCTAGTCACTGGTAACTACCTTCTCGCTTTCACCCTTACTGATGAAAAGGGCTTGCCAATCGTCCCTCAACCATCATCTACTGACAAAGTTGTGGTAGAAAACTGGCAACATCAAATGTTAATACCCTTCGTGGTGGCTGACAACCTTCTGGCTTTTCATGGGCCATACCCAAGTGCAAAAACACACCCTAAGCACGTTCAAGAGTTCTTTCCTTGTTTCACTCCTGCTACCCCGCTTGTTTTCGAGAAAAATGGTACCATCGACCTGAAATTTATGGATCCCAATGCTCGAGTCTTCTGGTTGATGCCAACTCCTGGCAACAAAGAGTATCTGGCTTGGCTCAACAAAGTCCAGAACAAACGCAAAGCCCAATGGGAGAAAGCTGACATATTCGACGCCATCCAGATCTCGAGATAAGCGCATAAAGTCAATCCCTTCCAGCTCCTTCCGTCGATTTATTTCTGGGAGGGTTCAACTAACACCTTCCACCTTCCGTGTGGCATGATGACGCCCACTCTCTTCGTCGTGGCGACCATTACTGGTTTGTCTCCTCTGGGTGATACTTTTGACCCCACCCTCTCCACTGAGACTTCATTCTCTATCAGTCACGCCGCCTTCAAATACTACATCGTGGACCATCATGTCAAGAACTCAGAGGAAGTCTCCGACGAGGAGCACATTGCCTTTCTGGCCCTCTGACTTTCTTACAATGTGTTTTGCCCTAGGTCTTTACAAATAGCGAAGAGTTACATTACCTTGGAGATTCAAATTCATGAAGGCCGACAAGTCTCTTTGACGAAACTCCTGTTGGTCTCTCTATACCATTCTCTAGGGCTTGCTTAGCTGAAGCTAAAGTTGTTGCATTCCACCCCAAAATGTTAAATCGGTCGGGCCCTTTTTTTGTTGCTGCAACATTGGCTGAATGCCACCTTTGAGTATAAACTTGGTGCTCCTGTGATAGAGCGTATTATGTATCTGACGCAGGATCGACTCATCGAAGGTCTGAGGCTGGAATTGACCACTCATCAGGAAACTCCTGGCAAATTTATCCTCATGAAGTACATTAAGCTGTTTGTTAACACCACCACCTTCATTGCTGAACTAGTCCCCTTCGCGGATCGATGCTTTAGACTTGGTTTAAAGATCCTTTCCCTGGTGTCTCCCCCAAGTCTGCGGCTTTGTCGAATGCTGTGTGGAGGGCATTTCTTACTCCCACCATGTTGTCTTTCAGGACCGAGACTGGGTCTAAGGGGTATAGTTTTATGAACTATCAACCCAATTTGGTGTCTCGACAATTTGGCTTAAGCCAAATGCTGCCAAGGTCTTTGGTGTCCCGCTCGACAGACATCGTGTGGCCTGGTCGAATTCTGAATGCCGACGGTCACATAACGTCTCTTAAATTCCACAAGGCTCAACACCTTGAGCTTCCTGCATTTAATTTTCAGAATTCTTTCTTCACCACCAAGAATTTCGACACATGGTGGTCAAGCTACCATTGCCAGTACTTCGACGGTTCTGTCTTCCTGCAAAAGCTACACAATGCCTTTGCCGTTTTAGGCGGAAAACTCCCACATGCATAGCCAGTCAAGGAGGCTCCTTCCGAAACAATCCAAATCTTTGAAGCTGAGGCTACTCCTCAGAAGAAGGTAACCTTCTTTTTCCCTGACTCTTTGTTTGAGAATCCACCCATGTTAACCATTTTGTATACTTGTTCTTCAGTGTCGGAAGCGTGCTTCAACAACTATAGCCGCTTCACCCCAACCTTCCAAGAAGACGAAAACAACTTCCACTTCAAAACCACATGTATGCCAAGTGTTTTGATGTTGCATGAATTATCACTTCGACGGGCCTCTGACGTTTCTTATTGCTTAGGTCGTGGAAGAAGTGCTTCCTGAAGATGAAGCTTCTGAGAGTTGTACTCACTCTCAAGTCTTTCCTTCTGTCATGACTTCTACGCCTATTGCTTTGACGAAGAAAAAGCCAATCATCTGTGTCAAGAAGATGGCCTCGAAGTCCGTTTCTTCGAGTGACCAAACCGTTGGTCTTTTTATCTCGACTCCCCCGCATGAGGGCTTGACTCCGACTCCACCTTCCCAGCCAATGACACCTGAGGTACCGACCGTTTCTGTTGTTCAGCTTTGCAATGCTTTCTTGATATTAACTTAGGAATTCTTCTTGTAGGGACCCCCCGCTGAATATTTGACTGAAACTTCTACCCGTCCGAGCCCCCCAAAACAAGATGAATTTCAAGGTCTCTCAGGCGAAGACACCCAAGGTCTCGACACTCAAGCTAACGCAGATCAGGAACCCTCGACGGCTGCTGCTGTCGAGCTTAGAACCCAGGCTGACGCGACTCATGAGACTTCAATAGCTGCTGCTAGCAACATGCCTAGGGAAGACGATCCAAACTTATGATCCTCTGTCGGTGGTTCCCTTGACCAACCTTTGTAAAACGACGGCTCCAACAGCTCTCTTAGTCCTTGTGAGATTCTGGCCATGAGGGAAAAGAATCTAACTGAGACTCTGAGAAGGCTTCAAAAGCTTCAACAAGTGTCTACTGATTCTGGGCCTTCTGCCTCTGTCCCTGTCCCTCCACAGAAAGTGGACACCGCTGTTGCCCTTAAACTCCAACAACTCAAGTCCTACTTGTTTGAGAAAGAGTTCTTGATCGTGGTTGAAGAAGAATCCATGTTATGGGCTGACGTGCTTAAACTCATTGACGAGATTTCCCAATATTCCATTTCTGACTCGTTGGCTCAGTACTTGATTGAGTTTGAAGCTTTCTTCAGTCATCTCAACAAGGATTTTGCCCTTCGACACCATGCTGATTTCTAGATCAAGACAAAGCGGAATGAGATGAGGATGGAGTGGGATCAAAGCAAGATTTGTGAGCAGAACATCATCACTTTCATGTTTGATCTCGAACATCAGACTCCAATAGTAATCTGAAGGAATTTAGCTTTGATGTTGTACCCTTACTGATTGCAGAAAAATTTCTACAGGCAGCACAACATCATGGCTAAATGTTAGATGAAAAGGCGTCGAACCTGTCGCCTCCTTGGGCGACGTTCGACAAGCCCATAGAACTTGATCCAGCGTCTTGTGCAAATTCTTAGGTTTCTTGGCAATGTGTTTCAAGATTAGCCCAATGATCACTTTGTTAGCAGCCTCGACCTGTCCATTCGCCTGGGCGTAGTAAGGTGTGGAAGTGACTAACTTGAAACCCATTTCAGCTGCGAACTCTTGTACTTTTTGTCCCACGAAAACTGACCCTTGATCCGTCGTGATAGTTTTGGGGATTCTGAACCTGTAAATAATATATTTTTGAATGAATTCCATCACAGCTTTGTTTGACCTTGACCAACAGTACAACTTTTATCCATTTCGTGAAGTAATCAATCCCCACTAGGATAAACTTTTGTTGTTTCGATGACGTTGGTCGGATCTCTTCTATGATGTCCAATGCCCAACCTGGAAATGGCCATGGTTTGATGATTGCGTGTAATTCGCTGGCTGGGGCATGTTGAATATTCACATGCCTTTGACACTCCTGGCACCCCTTAGCGAAGTCGATGCAATCCTTTAACATGCTCGGCCAGTAGACACCTTGTCAGAATAATAGCCACTTCATTTTCTGGCCAGCTTGATGAGCTCCACAAGTACCACTATGAACCTCCGATATTGCTAGATATGCTTCTGTCTCACCCAAACATTTGAGTTACACGCCTTCAGGAGTCTTTTCAACAGTTTGTTGCCCATACGGACATAACTTAGAGCTCCGTACTTAACTTTCCTGTCGATGGTTCTGACCGGATTTTCTAAGTACTCTATAATTAGCTTCCACCAATTTAACCTCGCCATGTTATCAATGGCGAATACTTCCACACTGTTCAGGATTTCGCCCACAACTTTCGTCTCATTGTCCGTTGAGGTCAACACGTTAGGTGTCGGTGAAAGATTTAACACCACTTTTCCGCTGACTTCGGCGAAGTCTTTTAGCTTGTCGCTCGACACCTTATACCCAGATGCAATTTGGGCTAATTCATTGGCCTCTTGATTCTCTATTCTAGGCACATGTTCGATGCCGACGACTTCGAACTGCTTTAATAGCTAGTTCTCCACTGCAAAATACACCAGCAAATGCTCATTGATGCATTTGTATTCTTGTGTGATTTGTTTAATCACTAGCTCCGAGTCACCCTTGATTTCAACCTTTTCTGCCCCCAAATCTTTTAAGGTTTTGAGGCCAGTGATCAGGGCTTCGTATTCTGCTTCGTTGTTGGAGCATCTCCCGTTTACCTGACATTTGAACTTTAGTTGGAATCCCTTTTGGAGATACTATTAGGACCCCCACGACAGTCCCGTTTTTATGACTATACCCGTCGAAGTATGACTTCCAAGGGTTTGTGTCGATCATGCTTACTACTAGCTCGACTATTGGATGGTCCACAATAAAATCTGCCACAATTTGACCTTTCATGGCCCTCAAAGGCACATAAGTCAGAGAGAACTCCGTTAAGGTGAGTGCCCATTTCCCAATTCGACTATGTAAAATGGGTTTAAACAACACATGTTTAATAACATCAAAACGAGACAAAACATAAACTGGTTTTATATATTGCTTTAATTTCATACATGAGAAGTATAAGCATATGCACAACTTTTCAATCATAGTGTACTTAGTTTCAGTGTCTACTAAGATTCGATTGAGGTAGTAGATTGTTCTTTCGACTCCACTATCATCCTCTTGAGCTAACATACTTCCTATTTTCGAATCGGATGCAGAAATATATAATTTCATATTCTTATTTCTACTAGGAGGCAATAAAATAGGAGGCCTTGTGAGATACTCCTTGATGGTGTCAAAAGCCATTTGTTGCTCTTGTCCCTAGTGAAAGTCATTCTCCTTCGTGATTTTTAGTAGTGGCGAGAAAACCTTCGTCCTTTATATGAACCTTCTCAAGAAGTTGATTTTCCCCAACAAAGATTGTAGCTGTTTCTTCATCGACAGAGGCTTGAGATCCAAGATTTCCTTTGTTTTGTTCTGATTGATCTCAATGCCTTTTTTTGTGTACCACGAAACCTAGAAAGTCTCTTGCATGTACACAGAAAGCACATTTTAGTGGATTCATTTTTAATCCATATTTTCTCATTCTCTCAAAGGAGCATCAAAGATGGTCCAAATGACCATTTTCAGATGAAGATTTTACCACGATATCATCAATGTACACCTGCATAAAATTTTCTATAAAGTCATGGAACATGGCGTTCATAGCTCTTTGATAGGTTGCTCCGACTTTTTTTAAGCCGAATGGCATCACAACCCATTCATATGTTCCCAAGGCCCCTGGGTATCGAAACTCCATTTTGGGTACGTCGTCTTCTGCTATGAAGATCTGGTTATAGCCAAAATATCTGTCTAGAAGACTGAGATATTTGAAGCCTGCGGCTGAGTTGACTAGCATTTCTACCACTGGCATCGAATACTCATCTTTTGGAGTCGCATTATTCAAGTCCCTAAAATCTATATAGACTCGAAGCGTACCATTTTTCTTAATAACGAGTACAATATTTGCCAACCATTCGACTTACCTCGCAGTTCTGATGAACCGGCTTTTGAGCAACCTTTCGATTTCTCGCTTAATCTTCACTGTGACTTTTGGGGCAAATCTTCGGGGATGTTGCTTCACTGGCCTTTTTCCTAGCTGAATAGGAAAACGGTGTTCTACCACGCTTCGACTCAGACCAGGCATCTCTCCATAACCCTAGGCGAAGCAATCTTTGTATTCTCTCAACACCTCGACTAACTTCACCTTCATTGTTGACTCGACTTTGGTGCTTATATACGTCTCTTTGTAACCCCATATCCAAGATCTATCTCCTCGAGTGGATCTTGTGCTTGCATCCTTTGCAATTTGTTTAACGGGTCTTTTTCAAACCCTAAAGGCTCATTGTCGTAGATACAATCAAGCCTCCGGCTTTCCGAAGCTATTGTTTGGCCTTGTTGGCCATTTATAAATTCCACATCTTCGGCCTCGACGACCAAATTTTGCAGTTCCTCAGTTTCTAGTGCCGCTATTCTTTTGTTTTCAGCCAAGTAGGCCGAAATTCGAACCAAGCTTTCTGACTCAGTGGTCATCTTCACCGACCTCATTCCACCCCGTAGGTGGATTCACCTAGGGGCGTGCAAAATAGCTGGTTATGTGATCCAAATCCATAACCAAATCCAAATCCAATTAAAATATCCGGATATAATTAAATAGTTATTAACCAGTTTAATTATTAGTGGTCGGTTATCCAACCATATTTTATTTTTGGACCCAGTTATAATCCGGTTATTATCCAAAATCCAAATGTTTTAATTTTTTTTTTCAAATAAAAATTTAATTTTTTTAGGAAAAAAATATTTTTTTTAACGAAAAAAATTAAAAAATTAATTTTTTTTGAAACAAATCTCCTGATAAATAATCAGAAGCATAATGTTATTAAGATAAATGTCTTTTTAGGGTATATTCACGTTTTTCCCTCAAATATATAGCGATTTTAAGCGGTATTTGAAAAATTGCACACTATGAAAATACACACCAAACAAAATAAGATTCTAAATTTGATCTAAAATGGTTAATGTTGTCAATTGCGAATCACAGAATATTATTGTTTGTTCAGCTAAACTGATTTTGTTATGTTTGACAAAACTGAATGATGTAATATGATACTAAATCACAACATAACAACTATTAGTACAACTACCTCCACAACACAAGGCTAATGAGTAACACAAATTTAAGGATTATGATCATAACAAGAATACATGCTGAATAGGGTGGATAACTATTTTGCCTGCTATAGAATTCTCTTCACTCTAGGACTGTGTAGGAGATGGAGATGTTGGAGGTTTGAGATCTGGATACTGCAAGTCAAGAAAAAATGCAAAGTTTGAATATTAAACAAAGAAAAGTTGCAAGAAAATTGGCAACAAGAAGCATACATTAATCAGCATTGAAGTGAAAAATTCAAAAGGGCGACAACATAAGACTTTACATATGGGTATGGTGAAAGCGGTTTAGGTTGCTCCAGAATTGATTTTGCCACAGTTTCAGTTTTCCGCACCGAGTTTTGAAAAAAATTACAATTTTTGAAAAAAATTACAATTTTTGAAAAAAATCAATTTTTTTGAATTAAAAATTAAATTTTTTGAAAAAAAATCAATTCTTTTCTTAAATTAAAAAAAAAAATATTATTATTTAAAAAAAAAATAATTAAAAAAAAACCGGTTTAAAACCGGTTATATAATCATAACCAAATTTATAACCAGATTTGATTGAAATGTGGTTATGGTTATGAATCCAAACCATTAAACTGGTTTAAAAATGGTTATGGTTTTGTTTATAAAAATAACCAACCATGCACACCCATAGATTCACCTCTTCAGGCGCCATCGCCTCTTTAGTGTCCCAGATAAACCCATAGTCTGGATCTAAACTCAGGAAACAACTTGGATTTTTGACAGAGGTGTAAACTTCTGACTTGTCGTCGCATGGTGCGACTCTAGTGATGAATGCTAATTTGTTGTGAATTTGAGTGTGAATAATTAGCATTCATCGGCTTAATTCGTTTTCTATTTGTCAATAAACCTCAACTTTAGTATATATTCGGTATAGTTTACATTATAGTGTATATATTGCGTTATCGTGTAAATATCATTGAGTTTAATTGTTTTATCTCATTTTTGTAGGTATTCAAGTATTGATATTTATTCATTGTTAGATCGAGTATTTAATAAGCTTTCTAACGCTTCAAACCGGGCAAAAAACGGAGTTACGGTTCAAAAGTTACGAAGAAAACAATGCAGGATTTTTGCTGTCCTGTCAGCGCTCGCCCCATGCTCGCCAGGCGAAGCAGGGGCGAGCCAGAAGAGTGAAATTCACTGTAGAGGCAGTAACAAATGCCTCCTTGGTTCGTGTAATACCCCGTAAATTTATAAACGCTCTGGTGAATATTATTATGATCAACTGGGTTCCGGGGTACTCTGAGTAATTATTTGATAAAATAATTAGAGTAAACTGACGAACTCAGAGTCGATTAAATTAATAGTATTTAACGTTGAGTTTTTATAATTTGATGTATTTGAGCTAATTTTGGACATTTAGTAGTGTTACTAAAAATGATAGTTTCTATACTATCTATTTTCTTTTCATTTTCCTTGGAAAAACAAACAAAAGATAGAAAGAAGGAAAAACAAAGGAAAAGGAGGAGAAAGGAAAAGTGGAAGAAGGAAAAGGAGAGAAATTTTCCAAAAGCTCAAGAATCATCATCAATTCATCTGTTTTTCGTTTAATCGTCTCAGTATCAACCTCCTCGTCTAGTAATCCAGGTGGGTTCTAGTTAGACCCTTTAGAGTAGAGTTATTTTGAGTTTAGAGTTAGATTGGAAATTGGGAAAAATGGGTATTTTGGTATAAAATCATGAATCTAACTGTTAAAATTCAATGTTTGATTATATGTTATGCTGGTTGTGATGTTATAACATGTTTTGATGCATTTTGATTGATGAAAATGGGATTTGGGGTTGATTTTGGATCAACCCGTAGCAGAAGAAATTCTGCAGGAACCTCTGCATTTTTCTCTGCCCATACGCGTATGGAGCATGTCAATACGCGTATGGGGCTTGTCATTACGCGTACGGCAAGGGCAATACGCGTACGGCAATTTTAAAAGGAATTTTCAAGGAAAAACGTTTCTGCCCATACGCGTACGGCTTTGGGCAATACGCGTATGGATGGCCAGGCATTTTGAGCAATACGCGTATCGCTTGGGCAATACGCGTATGGCTGGGCGAGCATTTGGGCAATACACGTATGGGTTGTGCCAATACGCGTACGGCCAGGAGAGTTGCTGAAATTCTGCTGTTGTGATTTATTTTTCCGATCGATTGTTTACAATGCCGTAACTTTTTGTACGTAACTCGGATTGGAACAATTTTGATACCATTGGAAAGATAATAAAATGTACTTTCTTATTACTTTGGTTTTAAGATTGACGGCCGATCTAATTAAGTCGGGATTTCTGAAATAGTGTCATTTTATCGACTTTTATCTGTTAGTTGTGTGTAATTATTATTGACAACTTATGCATGTTAAAATATGGACTAGGCAGGGTGAGGATTATTACCAAAACTGTGTCGGAAGTGTGATTGTTCCATGTGTGGCAACGCTCGTGCATGAAAGGCCGAGGCGTGTGCATTCTGTTTATCAATAACCACAGTTGTGCGGTGTAGTTCATGAGACTCGAGCACCTCCTCTGAACGTTATACACAACTACTTGGCAGGTTTGAGTCCCGTGTTAAGTACGATTGGAGCCTACGGGTAAAGAGACTTGTGACGGTGTACGGGCCGTGAGAAGTGACGGATCACGGTGTACGGACCGGTGATCCCGAATCCAATCGTATGCCAAGTAGCTACAAGGATCCATGACTCGGATCGCCTTCTAGACGTAGAAGGGTACGGGAAAAGGGGATACCTTGGTATTGGTTATTGATATGTGAGTTCTTGAGTGTACGGACTCAGAACGTACTATGGTACTTTGTGAATCCTTGAGTTTGCAGGCTCAAGAGGTACTTCGGTACTAGTGTGAGTTTACAGGCTCACCGTGACGGTTACTTGTGTGTGTGTACTCATGGTCTTTCCCCTTTCCCCTTGGACATGAGTTAGGACTTTGTTAGAACCTTGTAAAGCCGAGAGGACTTTAAGATAGGGAACTCACTGAGATTTGATGTATCTCACCCCACTGTTGTTGTTTACATCACAGGTTCTGCAGGTTCAGCGAAGGGTAAGGACAAGGTTATTTGACTTTCCTTACGGATCGTGGTTTTGTGATGGCATGGCTTCCGCTATGGCGTTATGTTTTGAGATCATTGTTTTGATCTAGTTCTTAGTTTTTATCATTTTGGAACATCTTGTATATGTAATGCCTTAGACTTTTAGGTGTTTTGTATTAGAGGCATTTATGTGTATAATGTGTTAACTAGGAACTTATTATGTTTCAGTACCAAAAGTGAAACTCATGTATAATATGTGATTTGATGCATGTATTAGTATATGGTCTTTACAGTTGGTATCAAAGCAGGTCGTATCCTCGACCTAGCCATGAAATAGGATAAGTTTTCTTTCCGTTTCATATGCGGCGTGTCGCCATGGGTCTTGTCTGTTATATTTATGGTATTGAGTCTGATCAACTTAATCCTATTTGTATGGAATTCAGGAACATGGCTGATAGACGCAGAAACAACCGTGGAAGACCAAGGACTACTCTAGCTGGGACAGTTCCACAAGGTGATGAAGGGAATGCCCCGTTGTACCAATTTATGCAACAGATGCAGCAACAGCAGAATCAGTTCATGCAAGGAATGATGCAACAAATGGCTGATGGTCTGCATCCTCCAGTGGTTGTTCCGGAAGTTACAGGAGGAACCTACAGGGAATTTGTTCGTATGAATCCTCCGGAGTTTCAAGGAGGGCTAGATCCGGTGAAGGCACACGAATGGATAACAAGTATGGAACGGATTTTTCAGATAGTTCATTGCAGTGAGGGGAATAAGGTGGTCTTTGCTTCTCAGTGGTTGAAGGGTCCTGCCATGAGGTGGTGGGAGAGCGCTTCAGCCTTGATGACAACTCAGGAGGTGCCGAAAGTGTGGGAACAGTTTAAGGTAATCTTTATGGAGAAATATTTTCCGAGTTCTCTAAGATCTCAAAAGGAGTTTGAGTTCCAACAGTTGAGACAGGGAAATTTATCAGTGGCTTCTTATGCGGAACAATTTGAGATCATGGCTGACTATTCTAGACAGGCCACGTATGCTCCTGATGAGAGGTGGAAGATAGATCAGTTTCTGTTTGGGTTAAGGGCTGAGATTTCACACAGCGTGTCTCAACGGGAATTTGCTACTTATGCGGAAATGTTAAGACAACGTTATGTGGCGGAAAATAGCTTGAAAAAGATACAAATGGAGGTGGATTCGAACAGGGTAACTCAAAGTGACCGTGGAAGGTCGAATCAACAGTTTAGGCAAAGGCAACAGTCTTCCAAAGGGAAGCAAGTACAGGGCTCTAGAACTAGTGTTCCTCCGGTATGCCGTACGTGTGGGAGAAGTCATTTTGGTAGGTGCTATTTGGATGGGATACGGTGTTATCAGTGTAACAAGATGGGTCATGTAGCGAGAGTTTGTCCTCAGAGTAGGAATCAGGCACAAGGGAAGACTACAGGTCGAGTTTATACTCTGGATGCAAGGAAAGCCAAGGGTGACAATTCCTTGATTGCGGGTACGTGTTTTGTTAATGGTCAACCTTGTTTTGTTTTATTTGACTGTGGGGCTACACATTCTTTTGTGTCTTTGAGATGTGTGAAGCGACTGGGGTTGCAAACTATTCCTTTGTTTCCTCCTATGGTGGTTACTACTGCCATGGATGAAATGGTTGAAACACCACTGATGTGTGAGAATTGTGTGTTGTCGGTGAATGAAAGAGTCTTCCAGATTGATCTTATTTGTCTGCCGCTTGAGAAAGTGGATGTTGTTCTGGGAATGGACTGGCTTTCAGCTAACTCGGTTTTTATCGGTTGTGAGGAGAAGCTAATTATTATTCCATCTGCTGAGACTACTCCGAAAGATGTATTATCAACGATTTTAGAAGGTACGGTGGGAATGGTAAACTTCTTGTTTGAGAAAGAGAAATCTGTTTTATTGGTTCTTACTAAGGAAGGAAGTAGTGAACAGCAAGTTCTGAGTATTCCAATAGTGTGTGAGTTTCCTGAAGTGTTTCCAGAGGATGTTTCTTCTCTTCCTCCGGAGAGAGAAGTTGAGTTCTCTATTGACCTGGTACCGGGAACGGCTCCTATATCCGTTTCTCCGTATCGGATGGCACCGCTTGAATTGAGAGAATTAAAGGACCAATTGGAGGACTTGATGTCTAAGCATTTTGTTAGGCCTAGTGTTTCACCGTGGGGAGCTCCAGTGTTGTTGGTAAAGAAGAAAGATGGGGGAATGCGTTTGTGCATTGATTATCGTAAGTTAAATAAAGTCACCATTAAGAACAAGTATCCCTTACCAAGGATAGACGACTTGTTAGATCAATTAAAAGGAGCCTGTGTGTTCTCAAAGATTGATTTACGGTCGGGTTATCATCAAATTCGAGTGAAGAGTTCCGATGTGCCAAAGACTGCATTTAGGACACGTTACGGTCATTATGAATTCTTAGTGATGCCTTTCGGTGTGACTAATGCTCCAGCTGTTTTTATGGATTACATGAATCGAATATTTCAGGCGTACTTGGACCAATTTGTGGTAATCTTTATTGACGACATTCTTATTTATTCTCGTACTCCACAAGAGCACGGAGAACATCTGAGAATTGTCTTATCGGTATTGCAAGAGAAACAACTTTTTGCTAAGTTGAGCAAGTGTGAGTTTTGGATGTCGGAAGTTAATTTTCTTGGACATATTATATCTCAAGGTGGTGTGGCAGTGGATCCATCGAAGGTAGAAGCAGTGATTAATTGGGAGAGACCGAGAAATGTTTCAGAAGTCAGAAGTTTCTTGGGATTGGCCGGTTACTATAGAAGGTTTATTAAGGGCTTTTCTCAATTGGCCTTACCAATGACGAAACTTACTCGGAAGGATGTTATTTTTGAGTGGGATTCAGGTTGCGAACAAAGTTTTATGCATTTGAAGGAAAGTTTGACGAGTGCTCCAGTATTAATTATTCCTGATCCTAACAACTCTTATGAAGTATTCTGTGATGCTTCTAAGAGGGGATTAAGGGGTGTTCTGATGCAAGGTGGTCAAGTGGTAGCTTATGCTTCTCGACAGTTAAAAGTTCATGAGAAGAATTATCCAACTCATGATTTGGAACTAGCTGCCGTAGTGTTTGCACTGAAGGTGTGGCGTCATTATTTATATGGTGTACGCTTTGAAATGTTCAGTGACCACAAAAGTTTGAAGTATTTGTTTGACCAAAAGGAGTTGAATATGCGACAAAGAAGGTGGATGGAGTACTTAAAGGATTATGACTTAGAATTGAAGTATCATCCAGGAAAGGCGAATAAAGTAGCGGATGCTTTAAGTCGGAAAATGGTTCATAGTGCGGAATTGATGATTTTGGAGTATTCATTGTTGGAAAAGTTTAGAGATCTTAATCTCCAGTTTGTGTGGACTCCGAATGGTGTAATTATGGGAAATTTGAATGTCAATTCTACTTTGAGAGTTGAGATTCAACAGGCACAATTGTTAGAGGAAGAGTTACAAGAATTGTTACTTCAACCGGGTTTTACACAAGCAACTGGTGGGATTGTTTTGTTTAATCAACGGATTTGTGTTCCGAAAGATGAGGCATTGAAAAGGAAGATTTTAGACGAAGCTCATAAAGGTACTTTTACGATACATCCTGGTTCTTCGAAGATGTATCAGGATTTAAAGAAGGATTATTGGTGGCCTGGGATGAAAAAGGATATAGCGGGATATGTGTCAGAATGTGCGGTGTGCCAACAGGTGAAGATTGAACACCAAAGACCGGGCGGTTTGTTACAACCTTTGGATATTCCAGTTTGGAAGTGGGATAGTATTTCTATGGACTTTGCAGTGGGTTTACCCCGTACCCAAGGTGGGTATGATTCTATTTGGGTAATTGTTGATCGACTAACGAAATCTGCACACTTCTTAGCCGTAAAGACTACTTATAAGGAAAGTCATCTTGCAAGGTTGTTTATTGCTGAGATTGTGAGATTGCATGGTATTCCTTCTAGTATTGTGTCCGATAGAGATCCGAAGTTTACTTCGAGATTTTGGAAAGTGTTCCAACAAGCGATGGGTACGAATTTGCGCTTGAGCACGTCGAATCATCCTCAAACGGATGGTCAGACTGAACGAACAATACAAACGATGGAGGATATGTTAAGAGCTTGTGTGCTAGAGAGTAGAGGGAATTGGAAAGAACTTTTACCGTTAATTGAGTTTTCATATAACAATAGTTACCATGCGAGCATCGGTATGGCTCCTTATGAAGCATTGTATGGGAGAAAGTGTAGGACACCTTTGTGTTGGGCTGAAATTGGCGAAGATAGGATTTTGGGACCCGAGATTATTCAAGAGACTACGGAAAAGATTCGAATGATCCGCGAGAAGGTTAAACAAACACAAGATCGTCAAAAGAGTTATGCGGACAATCGTAGGAGACCTTTGGAATTTGAGGAAGGTGACCATGTATTTCTGAAAGTTACTCCGAGATTGAGATTGAAAGGACCGTTTAAGTCGCGAAAGTTAAGTCCGAGATACGTGGGACCGTATCAGATTTTAGAAAGGATTGGTGAAGTTGCTTATAGATTAGCCTTACCACCCTCTCTATCCGAGATGCATGACGTTTTTCACGTATCTCAGCTTCGTAAGTTTATTCCTGACCCTCTTCAGCCAATTCTACCCGAATCAGTGGAAATTGAAGCGGATTTGACTTTTGAACCACAACCGAGTTGTATTGTGGGAAGGGAAACAAAAGTGTTAAGGAACAAAGATATTCCACTTGTTAAGGTGCAATGGGATATGACGCATCCGGGCGATGCTACTTGGGAACTAGAATCGGAAATGCGAGATTCTTATCCAAATCTGTTCAGGTAATATTCTTAATTCGAGGACGAATTTCTATTTAAGGGGGGGAGGATGTAATACCCCGTAAATTTAAAAACGCTCTGGTGAATATTATTATGATCAACTGGGTTCCGGGGTACTCTGAGTAATTATTTGATAAAATAATTAGAGTAAACTGACGAACTCAGAGTCGATTAAATTAATAGTATTTAACATTGAGTTTTTATAATTTGATGTATTTGAGCTAATTTTGGACATTTAGTAGTGTTACTAAAAATGATAGTTTCTATACTATCTATTTTCTTTTCATTTTCCTTGGAAAAACAAACAAAAGATAGAAAGAAGGAAAAACAAAGGAAAAGGAGGAGAAAGGAAAAGTGGAAGAAGGAAAAGGAGAGAAATTTTCCAAAAGCTCAAGAATCATCATCAATTCATCTGTTTTTCGTTTAATCGTCTCAGTATCAACCTCCTCGTCTAGTAATCCAGGTGGGTTCTTGTTAGACCCTTTAGAGTAGAGTTATTTTGAGTTTAGAGTTAGATTGGAAATTGGGAAAAATGGGTATTTTGGTATAAAATCATGAATCTAACTGTTAAAATTCAATGTTTGATTATATGTTATGCTGGTTGTGATGTTATAACATGTTTTGATGCATTTTGATTGATGAAAAATGGGATTTGGGGTTGATTTTGGATCAACCCGTAGCAGAAGAAATTCTGCAGGAACCTATGCATTTTTCTCTGCCCATACGCGTATGGAGCATGTCAATACGCGTATGGGGCTTGTCATTACGCGTACGGCAAGGGCAATACGCGTACGGCAATTTTAAAAGGAATTTTCAAGGAAAAACGTTTCTGCCCATACGCGTACGGCTTTGGGCAATACGCGTATGGATGGCCGGGCATTTTGAGCAATACGCGTATCGCTTGGGCAATACGCGTATGGCTGGGCGAGCATTTGGGCAATACACGTATGGGTTGTGCCAATACGCGTACGGCCAGGAGAGTTGCTGAAATTCTGCTGTTGTGATTTATTTTTCCGATCGATTGTTTACAATGCCGTAACTTTTTGTACGTAACTCGGATTGGAACAATTTTGATACCGTTGGAAAGATAATAAAATGTACTTTCTTATTACTTTGGTTTTAAGATTGACGGCCGATCTAATTAAGTCGGGATTTCTGAAATAGTGTCGTTTTATCGACTTTTATCTGTTAGTTGTGTGTAATTATTATTGACAACTTATGCATGTTAAAATATGGACTAGGCAGGGTGAGGATTATTACCAAAACTGTGTCAGAAGTGTGATTGTTCCATGTGTGGCAACGCTCGTGCATGAAAGGCCGAGGCGTGTGCATTCTGTTTATCAATAACCACAGTTGTGCGGTGTAGTTCATGAGACTCGAGCACCTCCTCTGAACGTTATACACAACTACTTGGCAGGTTTGAGTCCCGTGTTAAGTACGATTGGAGCCTACGGGTAAAGAGACTTGTGACGGTGTACGGGCCGTGAGAAGTGACGGATCACGGTGTACGGACCGGTGATCCCGAATCCAATCGTATGCCAAGTAGCTACAAGGATCCATGACTCGGATCGCCTTCTAGACGTAGAAGGGTACGGGAAAAGGGGATACCTTGGTATTGGTTATTGATATGTGAGTTCTTGAGTGTACGGACTCAGAACGTACTACGGTACTTTGTGAATCCTTGAGTTTGCAGGCTCAAGAGGTACTTCGGTACTAGTGTGAGTTTACAGGCTCACCGTGACGGTTACTTGTGTGTGTGTACTCATGGTCTTTCCCCTTTCCCCTTGGACATGAGTTAGGACTTTGTTAGAACCTTGTAAAGCCGAGAGGACTTTAAGATAGGGAACTCACTGAGATTTGATGTATCTCACCCCACTGTTGTTGTTTACATCACAGGTTCTGCAGGTTCAGCGAAGGGTAAGGACAAGGTTATTTGACTTTCCTTACGGATCGTGGTTTTGTGATGGCATGGCTTCCGCTATGGCGTTATGTTTTGAGATCATTGTTTTGATCTAGTTCTTAGTTTTTATCATTTTGGAACATCTTGTATATGTAATGCCTTAGACTTTTAGGTGTTTTGTATTAGAGGCATTTATGTGTATAATGTGTTAACTAGGAACTTATTATGTTTCAGTACCAAAAGTGAAACTCATGTATAATATGTGATTTGATGCATGTATTAGTATATGGTCTTTACAGTTCGCCAGGCGAACCAGAACTTCACCAGACGAATTTTGACGGACATAAACACCATTTAAGGGCCAAAAACACAATTGTTAGGTTATGGTTTTGAGGATTTTTGCTCCCACCTCCATCAAACTCATTTTTCAATAGGATTAGCTTAGAAAATAACATTGGAGCTTGCACACGGATGATCTGGGGTGGATTTATCATCGACCGGCGCTGACAACTCGCGAGATGTTTGGTTCATTTCTCTTCTTCTTTGTGTATTCTTCTTTGTTGGGTTGTTGTATATGTATTTACTTTGAACTCATGTATATTTATCGCCCATGGCATTGTATAAAATCTGGTTTACAAATTTTTATCGGTGATTGTCCTTGATTTTCTCGCTTTATGCTCGGGGTTTGGGTTGTGTTAGAGATAAACATCAAAACCTTGATTAAGGATGATTATCTGTTAGTTTCTAGATGCTAGAGATAAAATTAGAGCTAACAATCTTTATGGGTATCAGAGCTTAATGCCTCTGTGTTGTTTGAGTCGGGTGCGAGAGTGTCAACGAGAGTAATACAGCTGTTCTCTCAGCTCAGTGTGTCAGAGATGGACACTATTGTGAGCGATGCTGGATGATATTGAGGAGTATTGCAGGTTGAGTATAACTGGTCGATAAGTTTAAGTTTGTGAGTAGTGGATTATATGCATACCGGATAAGTTTCTTCTCTCTGAAGAATGAATTCTTTTTATGTTCATATTTACTTTTCTACTTTTACTTTAACCAATTTAATCCAAAATCATAAACGTGAGACTTGTCGAACGACAGTTCAATAACACTGATCTCTGTGGACACGATAAATTCCCGGAAAAATGCTTCAAAAAACTTTTGTTGCTTGCCGCTTTCCCGCTTCAGCAAAATGGCACCGCTGCCGGGGATTGGTGTTTTTATTGGATCGCATTGTGATAGTTTCTTTGTTTTGGAGTTTTGTAGATATTGTATATATTGTCTATTTTCCCTTGTTTATATATATATATATATACTTGTATATGTTTACCATATGTGTGAATTTTACATGTTTTGCATACTTGTGAATATAGTGTATATATTTGTTTCTCTTCATGTTTGCCAAAAGTGTGGTTAGATGTGTAGTTCTGGTTAGAGCTCGAAGAGATGAGAGCAAAGGCGGGAATGAAAGCTTTTGGCTCATCCGAAACAATGTGTTGGTTTGTAAATAATCGGCGTCGAGCTTACGATGTAAAACAAGCATGTTGTATTTTTTTTAGTTTCTTTATTGTTTTTTATTGTATTAGTATAGGTAGTGTGGTGAATTGGTTAAACAATTTGAAATTGGACCAATTCTTAAAATTCTCAAATCTTCACTTTTCAACTTGTTTAATTCAATTTCACCCGATCTTTTAGTATGTTCATAGTAGTTGTTTTAATGTGTTAATTTTTGTGTTAGTCCAAGAGCTTATTTTGAGTAGCTTGAGGAAATTTGAGGTGATTTTTCCAAGTTTGATAGTTTCAACTTGCGAATGCATGGTAATGAAGTTGTTTAAAGTTTGGTACATTTCCAAGGTATGTGTTTATCACTTTATAGACTATAACATGTACATGAAACTTAGGCTTTTTACAAATTTTGTGCCATTCATTCTTTTGTACTACTTGTTCATGAATTGAATCACTTTAGTTCCTACCCCAATTGTGAGGAAGCTTTCCATTGTTCATATATGCGCAGAGTACCAACATTCTTGTTTTAGCTAGATTTTATTATGTTTAATCTTTTATTTGTATTGATTATATGAATGCATGAAAAGGATCAAGGCAATTGTTTCATTTTGAGCACAACCACCTTGGCCAAATAGTCAATTTACCCTGTGAGTGTATGAGCATTTGGTAACCCATTGAGCCTTTTTCTCAATATCCATGTTGCATTTGAACTTGATGCTTGTCTATGAGTATTTAGTTCACTTTTTGAACGGATTTTGATCCTTGTTTTCTTGAACCCTCAACCGTGTGTTGTTGTTTGAATTTTTACCTTGCCTTAGAAAGTAGGGAGTATTCACACATTGATGTTGGTTGAATTCAAGTTGGGGAGAGCAATGTTTGCTCACTTATGTTGTTGGTTGCTATGCGGTTGAAAAAGAAAAGAAAAAAAGAGAAAAATATGAAAAAGAAAAGAAAATAAAAAAAATAAACAAAAAGAAAATCCTTGTGAATGGAAACAAAAAGAGTTTATATAATTGTGCTAAATAAGTTATGTGTTTTGGTGTAGCAATCGGAATAAGAGAAGAAGTTGATTGAAATTTTGGTGCTTGAGCCTTTGTGAATTGATCACTCCCTTAGGATTAGGCAAGTTTTTGTTTTAATTACCTTTAGAAATTGCCCCGTGTTTGTTAGCCCGACCGCATTATAACCTTGAAAAGCCCTTGTGATTCTTGCCTTTGTATGTTCAATGTGAATGTTTGGATGAATGCATAATTTAGTCATTTGTTTTCAAGATTGTTGTGTGAGTGTCAAATTCCTAATTTTGTCCGTTTTTCATCCACTGATGAATTTTTTCTAGGTGTGATTCATAATTGAACTTGTGTTGTTTTGGAATGTTTGGCATGATTTTTGTACGTAGCGTTTGTTTCGTGGTTATGTTGTCGTTGTAGTTTAGTAGTAAGTATGTTGCCTTGTATGTACCGTTTTCGTTTGAACCATTGCATTTGTTTTTGTTTGTTAAAACTTGTTGTTTCGTGATTATTGGATTATCGTCTTTTGTTTCTTTAAGTTGTTTGACTTTGTTTGAGGACAAAAAATGTTTTAAGTTGGGGAGAGTTTGATGAATGCTAATTTGTTGTGAATTTGTGTGTGAATAATTAGCATTCATCGGCTTAATTCGTTTGCTTTTTGTCAATAAACCTCAACTTTAGTATATATTCGGTATAGTTTACATTATAGTGTATATATTGCGTTATTGTGTAAATATCATTGAGTTTAATTGTTTTTATCTCATTTTTGTAGGTATTCAAGCATTGATATTTATTCATTGTTAGATAGAGCATTTAATAAGCCTTTCAACGCTTCGAACCGGACAAAAACGGAGTTACGGTTCAAAAGTTACGAAGAAAACAGTGCAGGATTTTTGATGTTCTGTCAGCGCTCGCCCCATGCTCGCTAGGCGAAGCAGGGACGAGCCAGAAGAGTGAAATTCACTGTAGAGGCAGTAGCAAATGCCGCCTTGGTTCGCCAGGCGAATTTTGACGGACAGAAACACCATTTAAGGGCCAAAAACACAATTTTTAGGTTATGGTTTTGGGGATTTTTGCTCCCACCTCCATCAAACTCATTTTCAGTAGGATTAGCTTAGAAAACAACATTGGAGCTTGCACACGGATGATCCGGGGTGTATTTCTCATCGACCGACGCTAACAAACCGCAAGATGTTTGGTTCATTTCTCTTCTTCTTTGTGTATTCTTCTTTGTTGGGTTGTTGTATATGTATTTACTTTAAACTCATGTATATTTATCGCCCATGGCATTGTATAAAATCTGCTTTACAAATCTTTATCGGTGATTGTCCTTATTTTTTTGCTTTATGCTCGGGGTTTGGGTCGTGTTAGAGATAAACATCACAAACCTTGATTTGGGATGGTTATCTATTAGTTTTTGGATGCTAGAGATAGATTTAGAGCTAACAATCTTTATGGGTATCAGAGCTTAATGCCTCCGTGTTGTTTGAGTAGGGTGCGAGAGTGTCGACGAGAGTAATACCGTTGTTCTCTCAGCTCAGTGTGTCAGAGATGGACGTTGTTATGAGACATGCTGGATGATATTGAGGAGTATTGTAGGTTAAGTATAACTGGTCGGTAAGTTTAAGTTTGTGAGGAGTGGATTATATGCATACCGTATAAGTTTCTTCTCTCTGAAGAATGAATTATTTTTGTGTTCATATTTACTTTTCTGCTTTTACTTTAACCAATTTAATCCAAACTCATAAACGTGAGACTTGTCGAACGACAGTTCAATAACACCGATCTCTGTGGACACGATAAATTCCCAGAAAAATACTTCCAAAAACTTTTGTTGCTTACCACTTTACCACTTCAGCAAAATGGCGTTGTTGCCAAGCTTTCTGACTCAGTGGTCATCTTCACCGACCTCATTCCACCCCGTAGGTGGATTCACCTCTTCAGGCGCCATCGTCTCTTTAGTGTCCCAGATAAACCCATAGTCTGGATCTAAACTCAGGAAACAATTTTGATTTTCGAGAGAGGTGTAAACTTCTGACTTGTCGTCGCATGGTGCGACACTAGCTAAATGTTGGTCGAAGGACTTCTTTGTGCCCTTCGCTTCGTCGATTCTGTAGTAACTCTGATCGGCTTCAATGTTTCCGACAATGCCATCTTTTCTCCAGATAATTAGTCTTTGGTGTAGGGTTGATGGCATTGCCCCAATGCCATGGATCCACTCTCATCCCAACAACAAATTAAAATTTGCTTTGGAGTTTATCACCATGAACAACGTCGATCAGGTGGTCGTACCAACGTCCGGTTCAACTTGAATTACTCCTAGGATGTTGCGGGTCTTCCCTTCTGTCATACCCTCATTTTTGACTCTAAGATCTCACGTCTTTTTGCATCATCTTCATAATTTAACATCTCTTACATCTTGCATAATACCCAATTTATCATCCATAATAAACTTGTTGAATTTACAGCCGAATCGGTCAAACAAAGGTCAACTGTGCGTAAAATCAGTGGACGAAAAATTTTAAAATCGAGCTTGCAAATGCCAGTCATATTAATCTACGTTTCACGTAGTTTAACTTGACGTGCTCATTGGAATTTTCCGACTACTTTTTGGTCACATTTTGGACAGTTTAAGCCATTTAACCGGGTAAAGGTTATTTTGAAATATGACCAAACGCTGTATTTTTCCAATACGTATATTTCACGCTGATCATTTTGGTGTATTCATTTTATTTTTTCGAGCACTTCGATATTGGTCCAGTTCTATTTTTTTAATTAATAATCACTTTTATTATTTAGTTTTTATTTTAGATTTTTTATTTGTAAAATAGTTAATATTTAATTATACTTAATTTTTTTCTTTTTTAATATTTTAAATTTTTTGTTTATTTATCAATTATAGACAAAACTTAATTGCCAAGTTTACTAAAGCTTGTTTTGTTATACTCATTTTTGTAAAATACTTTACAGCATGCACACACTGATCCACGTTACACAGTAGAAGCATACCCATTTTTACGCATGCTGTAGCAAAACTTGGTTTTTGACCACACTAGAAAACATGTCTTGGATGAATATCCTTTTCTCTTCATGACATAACATGCGGTCCCCACTTCATGTTTTCAATATCTCCTCAATCTTAATACTCTCTCTCTCTCAGTATGAAACATGCTACGTACTATCGTCTCTCTCATAAAAAATTAAAATAAAACATTTCATTTTTGATAAGGGACCGACTGCAGTAGCATATAGAAACACAAACCATTCATCTTGAGATTCCCGACCCTTTTTATTGACACTTCCATGAACATAAACCACAACATTATCCACACATACCTTCTCTCACTTTTTTTTTCTTTCTATTCATGTCATAATATACTCTCTCATTCACTTAATGAATTTTCTTCAACAAAAGAAACTGGAAGCACTTCAGACCACCATTCTCCTCACAAAATTCATACACAGGCAGCACTCTCATCACTTCAATATATGAGCAAAAACTAAACACACACTAAAAGAGAAGAAGCTATTTCTACTTTCTCCATCATTCAAACTTCATCATTGTCCTCTCATCATTCATATCCCCCCTTTCATTACACAAAACCCACCAGTACCACCATAATATTTGCATCTTCATCAACCTAAGACAAACCACTATAACTTCTCTTTTCACCACCCTTCACATTACCCTTCACAAACTATAACAAAAGAAAAGCATAATACTGCTGGTCCATAAACTAATGCAACATCACCTTTATCTTCCACACTTTGCTCTCTCTCTCTCTCTCTCTCTCTCTCTCTCTCTCTCTCAAAAGACCATCTTCCATCATTAAGACTCTATCTGCAACATTTTCATTCGAGACACCCCTTTTGTTTTTTAAACCGACAAGCAATTTGATCTTCTTGACTGGAACGACACACAACTTTTATTTTTCTTTCACCCTCATTTCATGAAACTCGCAGCATACACAGAGGGGTCCCTTCCTCTAACAGTCATCATGGCATGACCTTTATATCACCTTCTTCTTTGAGAAAACCTCTTCACATATCTACACTCTTCTTCAATTCACAAGAACCATCAAACTTCACTTCCCATGCATAAACAAACCTCATATACCATTATCTCAAGCCATGTAAAAAGAAACGCATCACCTTCTTCCATCATCTTTTCATAGCTCTCTCCCACGCTTCATCACTCTCTCTATCGTTCTCGCAATCGGCATTCGCAACAGCCCCGTTTCAAATAATAGCAACATTTCATTTCCAACAACGGCGGCGATAACATTCGAAATTTTCTTGTTATATTATGTTTATTAATTTCCCGATGTGTGTTTTTTTTCCGATTCGATCTTGTGATATATGTGTATGTTGTTTAGTATTATGGTTCTGCTTTGTACTTTCCTGCATTGCTATTTGTTTAAAGTGTGATTGTGTTTGTGGTTTGAGAATGTAAATGATGGCTTATTGTTGTCGTTGTTGTTTGGTTATGCGAGCGAGGAATGAAAAGGGTGCATGAGAAACAGGCGCATGAGAGTCATGAGAGAGTAGTTCGTTTTTTGTTTACATGTTTTCTAGTTAAGAGTTGTAATTGGAAATAATTTTTTTTAACATGTATGTGTGTATGATAACAAGTGTTTAGTAAACATTATGTGCTAATTGGTTTGTAGTGCATATTTTAACGTGTTTAGTAATTATGTATGAATGATGATGAGTGTTAAGGTTATTATAACATGAGTTAAAATGTGTTAATGTGTAAAGTTTATAGTGCAGCGTTAGCTAAGTTGTCGTGCTAATAACATACTTCCAGTTTAATACTTGGTGCATTGTCAAATTATTTAATTTCTTGCATGTGTATATTAAAATATGCATGGTATTAACTCCACTTGAGCTAAATAAAACAAATGTAGTAGTGTCTTTGACTGTATTCTGACATCAATAATGTTGACATTTTTCAAAATTTGTCATTTCATTTCATTAAAAAAAATCCAAATTTTATATTTCTTTAATTATTTGTTTTAACTATTTTTTTAGTTTTAATTTATAATATCAAAAATACCAAAAAAAAAAAGATATTTTAATTATTTTATTTTTTACATTTTCATTTCTAGTTTTATTAGTGGTTAAATACTAAAAATGTAAAAACATTATTTTAATTACCTTTTATTTAATTTTGTGATATTTAGAAAATACTAAAAAAACTTTTTATCATTTCCTTTTATTATTTTAATTTTCTAGTTTTTATTAGTTAATTTATAATAATAAAAATATAAAAAATATGTTAATTATTAACTAATTTAAATATTTTTATTTAATATTGATTAATTAAATTATTAATTAATCTTACTAAATATTTATATTTAAATTAATTAATAATTCTCTTGTTGCCCGATTTTATCTTGCGACTTTTTTGCTTTCATGTCTTGAGCTTATTTTTTGTAATTTAATCTTGATGTTTTTCCTTGATTATTTCTCGATGTTTTCTCACGATACTTTGCCGTGACTGTCTATTGATTTTATGCACTGATAATTTCTCACGATGCTTTGCCGTGACTGTCTGTTGATTTTATGTACTGATGATTTCTCACGATGTTTTGCCATGTACCTTTGTTTTATTCACGATGCTTTGCCGCGTAGCTTTGTCTATTTATGCATGATGCTTTTTCATGTGTTTCTGTTGACTTTTCACTGTCTGATTACCATGATGTTTTTCCATGCGTATTCTGTGATATATTGCCTATTTGACCATACATGATGTTCTTGTCGTGTATTGCGTCTGTGTATTCTTTGATGTCATTTGCATGATGTTTTTCCGTGTATATGTTACTTTCTATTCCTTGTTGACCTAATCCAAGGGACGGATTGTATGTTGACTTATCTTCATTGTGCATGTCCTTTGTATGTTTGTTTCATCTGTCTTTGTTGTTTTTGGTTCTTAGAACCTTAACAACCCATGGTTCCACGAACTACAGACGCTCTGATTTCTCAAGTTCCTTTTGAGAATACGTAGGCACAACGACCTCAATCCATGGCGAGCACACTTTTCTTTTTTTACTCTTTTCTTTTTACACCATTTTTCATCGTAGTTCTGAACTACGATTGCTCTGACTTCCTATTAAGGATACGTAGGCATATGATTGTGAGATCTTAGCGAGCTACCTTTTTTTCTTTTCTACCTTTTTCTTTTTCCACCTTTTCTCTTTTCTTTGCCCATCTTTATCCTTAGCAAACAATTTTATCCAAAAGATAAATATTTCAAGAGGTTCCTGTAGAGTACTACAGATTCTTAGGGCGCTAGTACCTTCCCTTAGTATAACCAAACCCCGTACCTTTGATCTCTATTTACTTAGCTTTAGGCCTTGCTTTTTGCTTTGCATATTTAGTTTGGGTTTTTGTTCGATCTTTTCCCCTTTCCTTTGGACAAAATAAAAGTTCAGTGGTGATATATTTATTTTGCGAGCCAAGCTAATCCCATAGCTTTGGTATCCGATTCTCACCGCGACAGAAAATGGCGACTTCACCGGGGACCATTGTTTAGTGGGTTGAGTCTAACTTGTTATATTTGTGTTGCTATTATTTTTTTCAATTGCTTGGGTTTTTCTATTTTTCAGGTTGATCTATATCTGTGAGATAAGTCCTAACCCGGACTTGAGTGCACCATGAGATAGGAACGGTGGTATAGTCAAGGAGGCTTTGGTGAGTAATTATGAATAAGCTGACTTGAGAATCCCCCGCTCAGTGGAGGCCCCTTTGATGGTAGTATATGTTGAACGAGTAATCGTGAATGCGTTACTACTTTCGATCTAGGAGCCCTAGAAGTTGAGGACCTTTAGATCCCATTTATCCCACTCGGCCTTCTAGGATATAGTGCGGTGACTATGAGAGTGTAAACCCAAAGTAGTTGATACACGATGCTACACTCAGACGAGGTTCTTTTGAGAATATTACTGATTATCGAGTAATTGGAGTGTTGGTAATATCCAAAAGATGGATCGATGACTCTGGGAACCTTGTTAGAACCCGTTCTACAGGCATAAAAAACCTTAGTACACACCTTGTGTTGGTTCTTTACCCAAACTCCATGTTGTGATCCTGATTTTTTGATCCTGTTACTTGTGATCCACATCCTATATTGCCTTGCATTGCATATCATTTGCATCATTTGCATAATTCATTGCATACATCCATTTTTTCCAGAAACTCATCTCCAACTGTCTCTATCTTCCAGTGTCATTTGTCAGTGGTCAAGCTGATTCCTCGACACAGATACATGACTAGAGCTAACTACAAACACAAGATGTCAGAACAAGAAGTACATAACACAGAGATCAGAATGGAAATTGATGATCTTAAGTCAAGCATGACTAAACTCATTGAGATGCTCCAAGTCTTGATTACCAGAGGAGAGCAACCTCAGAGAACTGTCATCCGGGAAGTTTCAAGCACTGATCTTCCGCCTGTTCAAATGCCACCACCCACATGGCCTGATTTTGGTTTCTCCACCTATTGCATCTACTGCTATGATTAGTCAGACTGCTAGACCAGTGTATCAAGCGCTTGTTTTCGTCGAGCCCATACCTGTGGTTCATACTATTGCCTAGACTGGTCGAACTCCCTTGAGAATCCTATCTACGAGTACAATGCTGCTAGTGCTCAAGGTGAAGACCGTGAAGACTTTGTTGAACCCGAGGTTGTTCGTGAACAATTTCAGACCTTATACAAGAGACTTAGAGCCATGGAGGGCAATGACTTCTTTAGTGTGGATGCAGACAACATGTGCCTGGTTTCTGACCATGTTATGTCGACCAAATTTAAAACTCCCGAATTTGTGAAATATAAGGGTCACTCATGTCCAAAGGCTCATTTGATCATGTACTTTCAAAAGATGACTGCTTATACCAACAACCAGAAGCTGCTCATCCATTGCTTCCAGGACAACTTAAGTGGAGCTTCGTGTCATACCCTAAATTTTGACCACAAAGTTCCACATCATTGTGCAAACAATCACCACAATATGGATGTACCTTCATACCTCATCAATCTTTTCAAATATTGTTGAGTGTTCACTTTAGATGAAGATTAGAGTTATCAAGCCCTCTCAGAGCACTCAAGCAAAGGATCAATCAAGAATTGACATGATATTCAACTTGTCAAGCCTCTCAAACATCCATGAAGGATCAAGAGGTCTCCCACATCAATAATTAAGCACACCATTGCAACATTTTAGGTTGATCAAGCCTCAAGATCATCAATGTCACCAAATTAGGGTTTTGGTCAACCAAGGTCTCCAGAGGGAAATTTTCATCTGGGCATGAGCTAAAACATGATTCAAGAAGCTCAAAGGGACCTCATGGATGCAATCATAAGTTCAGAATAGCCTTAGGGGATACATCTATCAAACATCAGGGATTAGGGTTTCTTGACCTAATTCACCCCTAAGTTAACTTTTGGAGCAAGGCATGAGTCTAGACCTCAAGACATGCTTTGAGGGCCTTAAATATATCATATTGATCCATTTACAAGATTGGATTGATTCAAGGCATGATCTCAAACCTTTGGACATGATTCAAGACACTCTAAAACACCTATAGAATCCACCCATTAAGTTCAATTTAGCCCAAGGACTTATTTTAAAAAAGGATCACAAAATTAGAAATTCATCTAATAAAAAGTCAACTGTGATCAAAACCAAGTTTGAATTTTGAGTTTTTTTGACAAACATGGCCTCTTCAAGTAAAAAACAATGTTAAATTATGATTTGTATCATCATCCATCAAGAAAAATCAAGAAAAGTAATGTTATTTGCAAAAGGGGCAACCTTAAGAAACTTAAAATTTCACTAAGTTATGGAAAAAAGTGATTTTTACCCAACTTTGCAATACCATAACTTGTGATCCAAGCAACCTTTTTCTCCCATCCAAAGCTCAAATGAAAGCTCTCATTACATGCTACAAGATTGTCAACTAAACCACATTCCAAATCTTCATGGATTTTGAGTTATGGATGGAGCAAAATCACAAAAATTAAGAAATGGACATTTCTTGACACTTAGTGAAATTCTGCCAAGTTTCTCAGCTTGGGACACCAATGTTCAAAGGAATTTTCATCATGATCCAAGATGAATCAAGACTAGATGCAAACATCAAAGTTGAAGTATGATATGTGGCCTTTTTAAAAATTACAAGAGCCTCCCATGATTCAATTTTAGCTAGGAGTTATGAATCTCACAAAATGGAATTTTTCACCTTGGCTACACAAGACAGATTTGGTGCACAAACTTGGTTTTGTCATTTTTATGACTTGGCAAGCTTTGTTACCATGCAACACAAGTTTCTAAAGTATAATGAACCTGTTATCTACAGAGCTACAACACCATAGAACCTTGCAAGTCAAAAACCTAATCCTTTAGGCATGTGACCTTTAGAGTTTCAAATCCAAAACTCCAATTTTCTCATGAAGCATTTAAAGGATGCATAGAGGTGGCATGTATCAGTCCATGACTATCCAAATGAGTCAAGATTTCTCCAAGGATCAGAAGACCTAAACCTGCAAAGTTTGGCTTAAGTCAATGGCTAGAGGAGACTTTGAACACATAGCCATATCCATTGGACCATAGGGTGATCCAGCCCCCATTCACTATTCCTTGCAAAACAAACTTCATCTATTATAAATAGAGGTCTTTTGTGACTGATTTCAACACCGCAAAACATCACAACACATGTTTTCCACCATTTCCCTCTTATGAACCAAAATTCCATTTTTCAAAGAAGTGAGAATCGTGTTTTGAGATAGAGAGCAATTCAGCTCAAACCAACCATCCTAACACCTCACATACATCATATATGAGTGATCTAAACACTTGAATAACATCTGAAACCTCATATTCATCAAGCTCACATTCATCCCAAAGTCATCTGCAGTTGGAGTCGTGCCCACCAATCCAGAGGTTTTTAATCCATTCCAAGCATCTCAACACACTACTTGAGGTTCAAGGAAGCTGTCCAGATCATCAAAACACTTATGTAACACCTACAACTGAGGATTCAATTTCCTCTTGTAGAGGTAAGCCTGAACCTCTCAAACTCTATGATCCATGCATCATGAATGTGTTTCCAAGTTACAAACATGTTTCTGCACTTATGTAGAGCGATTACCCTCAATTAATTGCTTTGTAGCTATCGTGTATGGAATTTCATAGTTTTTTTTGCAAAAATTAGGGTCCATCTGTTCTTCACATGATTTCTCACTCCACACTTAAAAGAAATACAATTAATTGGTATCATTGAAATCACTGTTCAAAAACACACAACTTTCATGTTTGAATCATGCAAAATCATTGCGTATTGAGTGAGATATGTGAGCTTTTGCAAATCAGCCATGGCGGGCACGAGCGAGGAAGAAGAAGGAGTCATTGGCGCCCTTTTTCAAATTTTTGAATTTTTCAATATTTTTAATATTTTCAATTATTTTCAATTATTTTCAAAATTTCATATCTCTCTCATTTTTAAACTTTTTCAAATGATTTTTTAAACATAAATCATTTATACATTTTAATATTTTATTCCACAAGAAAATAAAAAAAAAATTTATATTTGATATATTTTTGAATTTTATAAAGAATTCTTTTTATTTGTTTTAAATATTTTTAAATAAATTCTTTCTCTTGATTTTTCAAAACCACTTGAATTTAAAATCATCTTGTGAATAAAAAATCTATTTTCAAACATTTATCAAAGTTTAAAACATGTTCATTAAATATATTTGGTATTTTATATCATTTTTTATTTAATTTTCTTTGAAAAAATGTATTTTAATTAAACTTAGGGTTTTTCCTTGATCTTAAAATTTCAAACTTTCTTTGAAAACATTTTGGGCCTCTAATAGAGTGTAAGACCCAAACCATTTTTGTAAATAAATAATCCTGGGCCTATGTTATAGTATATCTCCCGGTGCGATTTTCAAAATAACGACGCGTTCATTATTTTCATCTGGGTCTCTCCTTGAGTACAAGTCCCACTTTTCTTCCTTTTAATAAACATTTAGGGCCTCTAATAGAGTGTAAGACCTAACCCCCTATGTACATAAATAATTTTGGGCCTCTGCTATAGTATAAGTCCCACAACGTCCTTCGGTATCGCAGTGCGATCACTATTTTCAAAATAAGTCATTTGGGCCTCTCCTTGAGTATAAGCTCCAATCTTTTGTACATAACTTTGTTTTACACAATAAACAATCACCATGGGCCTCTCCTTGAGTTGTAAGCCCCATACCTCTGTTTTCAAAGATCATCTGTTTGTTTTAAACTGGTACTAAGAGGAGCATTATTCCCGGTGAAACTGCTCTTAGACCACTTGGGCCTCTCTTTGAGTTATAAGTCCCAAAACTTTTCTTTTAATTCAAATTCAAATTCAGAGTTTTCTCGAAACTTTCTTCAATTTCTCAAAACACTAATCAATCATACAATCATAATCATACAACCTGTAATAATACACTTTGGGCCTCCATCAGAGTATAAGACCCAACATCTTTACAATTCAAATCACATATGTTTATACACTTGTTCACGTATTTGTATATATACTTGTGCATACCTGTTTAGAGTTTCCCCAGAAGTTAGGTCATCCTCAGTTCACACTTAGGTAAAACATTGGGATACTCAAAACTTATTTCAAACAACTAGTTCCCTCATCGAAAAATTCCCTTAAACAATCTGCCTCCTCTTGGGCTTTATTGAATATGGAACAGAGAAAGGCATTATTCCCGGTGAAACTTTTCTCAAGACTGTCAAAACTTAAAAACTTATTCAAAGGAATTCATTTCCCCAAAGAGGATTAATTCCTGGTGAAACCTCTTTTAAATTTCCTCAAACCCTAGAACTGTTCAACAAAGAAAGGATTATTATCGGTGAAACCTTTCTTGAACTTTTCTTAGGCTTGAACCCGCAGGCTTCTTAGAAGTTCCCCACAGCGTCCTCTTGGGCTTAGTAAAAGGACCAACAAGCTTCTTAAAAGTTCCACAGCCTCCTCTTGGGCTTAGTACAAGGACCCAAAAGGCTTCCTAAAAGCATAGGATAGATCCTGATCATTTTTACCAATACATTAATTCCCAGAAGAGTTAGAACCTCTAAGGTTTTCAAACTCATCTTTAAATTCCTTCTGACCCCCAAAAAGGCTTAACTTTCACCTTAAAAATCCCAGCCAGGGTCAATTTACCATCAATAAATCCCCAAAAGAATCAGAGCCTCATGGCATCTGGTAAATCAACTCTGCTTAAATCAACAACAAGAGTTAGTTTCCCTTTGGATTCCCTCAACATAGTTTAGACCTTCTCCTGCATTTCAATAATCCTCAGCAAGAGTCAGCTTCCTCTTAGGCTTTATATAATGATTTTCCCGGACAACATCAATCTTGGGCTTTGTACAAGACATATATAACACTACCCCAAAGGAGTTATTTTCTTTCAGCTTCAACCTTGGGCTTTAAACAAGGTACACAAAAAACAACATCCCCTCAGATGAGACCACGAGTCCTTTTTGTAGGAGGATATTTCCTCTATACATCACATATCAAAACAAATAATCAAAACCTTTTCCCAGATAAATTGTTGTAAGTGGCACACTTGTTGATTCAAAATCCAAGCTGGAGTCTTTCCCTTATCCTGGTTAAAACTTCTCTTTCATCTAACAGCTATAAGTGGCAAGCCTCTGGATTCTACACATCCAAGCCAATGTCCCCCTCTTAGCATGAAAGATTCATAAAGGAAAAAGTGGCATTGTGTCATACCCCAAATTTTGACCACTAAGATTTCCCATCATTGTGTAAATCATCATCACAATATGGATGGACCATCATGCCTCATTAGTCTCCCCAAAGATGGGTGAGCATCAACAACAATCAAACTTAGGGTTTCAAGCCCTCTCAGAGCTCTTAGACAAAGGATCAATCAAGAATTGACATGATCTTCAACTTGTCTAAACCTCTCAAACATCCACAATGGATCAAGAGGACTCCCACATCAAGAATCAAGCACAAGGTTGCAACAGTCCCAGTGGATCAAGCCTCAAGATCGCCAGTGTCACCAAATTAAGGTTTGGTCGACCAGGGCCTCCAGATTGAAATTTTCCTCTGGGCATGAGCCAATGCTTCAAAGCATAACCTAATATACCCCATGGAACCTCATGGACCCAATCATCAAGTCAATTTAGCCTCAGGGGATGCATTCACCAAAAATCAGGAATTAGGGTTTCTTGACCTAATTCACCCCTAAGTTAACTTTTGGGACAAATCACGAGCCAATACCTCAAGAGAGGATTTGAGGGTATCTAATAAACTACATTGATCCATTTGCAACAATGGATTGATCCAAGAAGCTTGATCACCAAGTTTCAGTTTCATCTGAACCACAATTAGGGTTTTGATGAAAAAGTCAACTGCACCTTTGACTTTTGACCAAGACATGCTCCCAAACCATAGGACATGATTCAATACACCCTATAACACCTATGAAATCAATCCATCAAGTTTTCTTTAGGTCAAGGACTTGATTTCATAAAGGATCGCACAGTTTGGAATTCATCTGACAAAAAGTTAACTGTGCACAAAAGTCAACTTTGACTTTTTGAGATTTTCACAATTATGGTTCTTTAACCCTAAAATGATGTTAATGTGTGATTTGGATCATCATTCATCAAGAAAAATCAAGAAAAGTGGGATAACTTGTAAAAGGGGTAACCATAAAAACTTAGAAATTTTTCTAAGTTATGGAACAAAGTGGCTAGGGTACCAACTTTGGAGGATCATAACTCCTAAACCACAAGGCCATTTTTTCCCATTCAAAGCTAGATTTGTAGCTCTCATGTCCCTTTACAAAAGCTTCAAACACAACTCATTCCAATTCCTCATGGATTTTAAGTTATGGAATGATCAAAATCACAAAAAGTGAAAATGTCACTTTTTTCCAACACTTAGTGAAATTTTCACTAAGTCAGAATCTACCTTCACTTTTTTCCAAATGTAGGGCCATTTTTCACTTGGATCCTAACAGTATCAAAACTAATTATGATCAAACAATTATTGTATCATATGAGGGATTTCCAAAATGATCAAGAACTTCACCAAACTCAACTTGAGCCATGAGATATGACAATGGAAATATGCCTTGCTGAAAACTGTCAAAGCAAGGCAGATTTGTGCATTTTGCTCGATTTGGAAAATTTGTGCAAATGACGAACACATTTATCCATCTGAACACCTCAAGGGGAGACCAAGGAGGAACCAACTCTGATCTCAAGCCTCCCAAGTCCTTAGAACTAAAAATAACATGCCAAACCTAGAAATACCTAAAGAGGGGACAAGACTCCAATTTTATTTTGGAGCATTCAATGGATGCACCAAGGTGGCATGAACTAAGCCATTTCCAACTGAATTCAGTCAAGACTTATCCAAGACCCAGGGAACCAGCAGCTTGTGCCCTAACCTCTAGTCAATGGCTAGAGGAGACTTGGATTCTCATTGATCAACATTGGCCAAACCTCTGCAGTAGTTACCATTCACTATTCCTTGCAAAACAAACTTGCTATACTATAAATAGAGCTCATTTGTGATCAGTTTGAGTACACCAAAGCCATCAAACAGACGCTTTCCTCAAAATCACCTTCTCACTTCCAAATTTGCCTTCCAAAGCAAGTCACTATCGGGTTTTGAGTTTGAGAGCAATTCCAATCAAACTAATCACACACACACACCTCATAAACATCATATAGAGGTGATCCAAACACTCACATAACATATGGAACACCAGATTCTCAAAATCACCAGCCATCTGCACAAGCCTTTGACAGATTTGCAGTTGAGGTGCCAAATCAAGTTCTAGCTCAATTCAATCCACTCCAAGCACCCAGACACACTTCATAGCACCTAGGGAAGCTGTCTATATCCTTGGAACCAAGCTGTAACACCTCTAACACAAAACACGATCACCAGCTGCAAGAGGTAAGCATGAGCTCTTCTAACTCTATGATCAATGCATTTTTTGCTGCACAATAATTTGGCCATATGTTCATAATCATGCATAGAGTGTTTACCCTCAATAAATTGTTTTGTTTGAATCGTGTATGGAATTTATGAGCCTTCATGCAAGTTTTAGGGTTCTTGAGGTTTCTCTTTGATTTCTTGTTCCATGCTTAAAATAAATGAAATTAAAGACCATAAACATGATCGTGAGGTGAAAACGAGTAGATTGATATGTAGATTGCATGCTATCATCAAGTATTCAATGAGATTGGATAGAAAATGCAAATTTGTAGAAACATAGGGTGGCGCGTGTTCTTGCCATGTTCTTGGCGCCCTTTTTAAAAATTCAAATATTTGAATTTTGTGATTTTATTTAAATGATTCAAAAATTAATTTCTCTCAGAATTTTAATGATTTTGAGTTGACTCTTTTTTTAATAATTCACAAAAATGTTAAAATATTTTATTTTTCCAAAAAATCCCAAAAATATTATTTATTTCATATACTTGATATATTTGTAAAGAATTAATATTTTAATTATTTTTTGACATTTAAAATATTTTCTCCCTCTTGATTTTTCAAATTTTAGTAATTTCCAAACATTTTGTGGATAGAAACATAATTTTTGAAACATTAATCCAAGATCACAATTTGTTTCCACACATGTTTAACAATTTTGATCATTTTAATTGAATTTTTATTCAATTAAAATACATTTTGAAAACAAATTAGGGTTTTTGATTAATTCAACCCTCATCAAACTTTTTAAAAACTCTTTGGGCCTCTAATAGAGTGTAAGACCAAATCCTTTGCAAATACAAACCTTTTTTGGGCCTCAAATGTTGTATAAGTCCCGTTGTATTTCAAAAGTTCGGCGCGATCATCGCCCGTTTAAAACAAATCATTTGGGCCTCTCCTCTAGCTATAAGACCCATTCAAAATCATTGGGCCTCTAATAGAGGGTAAGACCCAACCCCTCTTTGAGACTAAAACATTTTGGGCCTCAGTCATTGTATAAGACCCACGATATTTTCAAAGATCTTGGTGCAATCGCCTTTTCAAAAATAATCAATTGGGCCCCTCCTTGAGCTGTAAGCCCCATCACTTGTACAAAAACCCCTTATGGGCCTCTAATAGAGTGTAAGACCCAATCCCCTTTTAACCAAAACAATTTTGGGCCTCGGATATTGTATAAGTCCCTCTGTGTTAAAAGAAGAAAATCTCGGCGCGATCGCCATTTCAAAACAAAACCCTGGGCCTCTCCTTGAGCTGTAAGCCCCAACAATCTTTTCAAAGCACTTTCTCCTTTGATTTTGAATATAATATTGTTATCAAAGCTTTCTTTGTTGAACAACTAACAAAACAGCATGGAAACTCTACAACCGAGTAAGTGTTTACTCGTTTTCTTTATCCGCTTTCATATATATATATATATATATATATATATATATATATATATATAACTGTATTGTGGGGCTGCTCACTGTAAGTCTTCCTTCACAAACTTTTATATACTCGTCAAATATCCACTGGGAAATACTAGTATAGTTATTTAGAGTTTTCCCCGGCAACTACGTCTAGCACTAGGTAAAGCCCCATTGGTCACTCTTAAATACAAACAAAACTAGATACCCATAGGATTACCAGACACAGTCTTCCCTCCTCTTGGGGTTAAACAATATGGAGACGTGAAAGACAACATTCTCAGGGAACCCTTTCTCTGACTATCACCCTTAGAAATCGTCAAAGAGACTCTACTCCCCAGAGATGATCTTTTCTCCGTGAATGGAATCTCTTGAGTTTCTTCCAAATTCTCGGACTTTCTTGGCTTGATCTATTCTCGGTGAATGACATGTATTGAACTTCTCGGGGTTGGGGACCCACAGGCTTCTTAAAAGCATCCCCGCCTCCTCTTGGGCGTTGTACAAGGACCCTTCAGCTTCTTAAAAGCTCTCATGCCTTCTCTTGAGCTTAGTACAAGGACCCAGAGACCTCTACAGGTGTAGGAACAGAACCTAGTCATCAATTTTCTAGAGCTGTCTTTCTGAGTCAAGTGTCAGACCAGTTAATGGGTTGACCTTCATCCCTTAACATACCGGCCTTCTCTTGGGCATCATACAAAGATCATTCACTACCTGAGAATCAATTTTTCAAAACACCAGTAGACTTGGACAGTCTCAATACCCTTTGGATTTCCTATTTCCTTAAAGAACAGGAAATAACCCCGATCCTCTGATCAATCCTAAAGCATAACAATATCTTTAATTGTTCCCCTCATAAGAACTGATTTTCTCTTTTATCCAACATACTGGACCTGTCACTAAACTAAAACAGTCACCAGCAGAATAGCCTCCTCTTGGGCTTTGTACAAATGAGTCTCCCCGGTAGAGCTAACCTTTTCACACTCTCTTGTTGAGTATAAAAGACTCTTTTGTTGAGTCAATCACCTTTTAGCCTTCATCTCGGGCTTAGTGTAGCGAGCGATTTTGGACGTGGTTCTTAAGCATTGTCGCTCTTTGGGGGGACTACAGGTCGTTTCATTTTTTATCCTATTGTGAGCTGACTAAGGAAGGGAAATAGATGTCTCCAATTAACCATGCTTGCATACTGAGTTTAAACAGCGGTCTGTTAGGTTACGGATGCTATATGGTCGTGGGGCCTTTCTTTCTTCTTACTTTATTAAGGTGGAAAACTGGGACTATTCAGGGTAGGATGTTAGGACTGATATATGAAGGTACGGGATTTTGGGTTTTTTGATTAGTGTGCTCGCTAAGATTTTTCTTTCAATCTTATGCCTACGTATTCCCGTTTTTCTGAAACAGGGAAATCAGAGCGACCGTAGTTCCTCCTATTCTATGGGAGGAAATGGGTTGTTTTGGTGTCTTGTTCAAAGCCCAAGACGTGAAGCGAAAGGTGGTTTGTATCTTGTTCAAAGCCCAAGATGTGAAGCTAAAAGGTCTATTTGTATCTTGTTCGAAGCCCAAGATGTGAAGCTAAAAGGGTTTGACTTTAGAGAGAATTTGTCATCTCTAAAGAGGGATTTGTCTGTCACAACTGTTTATAAAGGAGAATTACTTTAACCGGGATGTGTGAATTCAACAATGCCATAATTTCCTTTATAGGGGATTTCCAACCTGAAGGATAAGACTTTAACTCAGTGTAGAGCAATGCCATCTTTCCTTAGGAATTTCTCATGCTAAAAGAGGGACAGTGGCGTGGATGTAAATAATCCAGAGGCTTGCCGCTTACAGCGATTAGATGAAGGGAAAAGAGTTGTTGATGTTTGTGTACTGTGAACGAGGCACAACTTTGATGCTAAAAGGTTGATTGGATCAACCAATGGTTTTCTTATACAAAGCCTAAGAGGAGGCTATTGGCCCAACAAGAGGGTATTTTTGATCTGTCTCGTACAAAGCCCGAGATAGAGGCTAAAAGGGAAGTGACTCAACAAGAGAGTCCTTTATGGTACCTCGTACGAAGCCCGAGATGGAGGCCAAGGGTTTTATACTCAACAAGAGAGTGATTTGTGTCTTTGTACAAAGCCCAAGACGGAGGCTAAAAGGATTGTGACTCAACAAAAGAGTCTTTTTTGTATCTCGTATAAAGCCCGAGATGGAGGCTAAAGGGTTGATTCAATAAGAACCTTTTGTATCTCGTACAAAGCCCAAGATGGAGGCGAAAGACGTTCGACTCAACAAGAGAGTCTTTTGTATCTCGTACGAAGCCCGAGATAAAGGCTAAAAGATTTGACTTAATAAGAGAGTCTTTTGTATCTCGTACGAAGCCCGAGATGGAGGCTAAAGATGTTCGACTCAACAAGAGAGTCTTTTGTATCTCGTACGAAGCCCGAGATGGAGGCTAAAGAGGGTACTGTTTCAGTTGAGTGACCAGTATATGGGTTCAAAAAGAAAATCAGTTCTTATATGAGTAACACTGTACTCAGAGATTTTGATTTGAGGATCAGGGATATTTCCTTTTCTTTAAGGAAATGGGAAATACAAAGGGTATTGAGACTGTCCGAGTCTACGGGGTTCCTTCCTATTCTTGAAGGGTGCTTGAGAATGTCTTTGAGACTCAAGGAAATTAGACTGTCCAAGTCTAGAGTTTCATCTTTTGTACTATGCTTTGAGAAACAGTAGTAGACTCTTGGAAAGACTGTTCTATTAAGATGACTAATTTCTGTTCCTATACCTCTACGAGGTCGTCGGGACAATTTGTACGAAGCCCAAGAGGAGGCTGGAAACTTTTAAGAAGCCGAGGGACAATTTCTATGAAGCCCAAGAGGAAGCTATCATTCTCGGAGGAAGAAATCATTTATACGAAGCCTAAGAGGAGGCTGTGAATACTTCTAAGAAGCCGACGGGTCCTTGTACTAAGCCCAAGAGGAGGCGGGGATGCTTTTAAGAAGCCTGCGGGTCCTTGTACAATGCCCAAGAGAAGGCGGGGGTGCTTTTAAGAAGCCTGCGGGTCCTTGTATAACGCCCAAGAGAAGGCGGGTGAATAGTTCCAGAAGGGGTTTCACTTGGAACAATGGCCTTCTGTATGATGAACTGTTCAAAAGGGAAGATTTCCTAGATCTAGTTATCTAACGTTGATGCAAGGTTCTGTCTAGTTCTAGACGTATTTTATGGGGAAACTCTAAATATCTATACTATTATTACACAGTTGATATGAGTTTATGAAAGGAGACTTACAGCAAGCAGCCCCACAATACAGGTATATGTATATGAAAGCAGTAAATGAAAGCGGATAAACACTTACTCGGTTGTAGAGCTTCCATGCTGTTTTGTTAGTTGTTCAACAAAGAAAGATGGAAAACAACAGTATATTCAAAATCAAAGGAGAAAGTGCTTTGAAAAAGAAAGATTTGGGGCTTACAGCTCAAGGAGAGGCCCAGGGTTTTATTAGTGATCGCACTGTTGAATTTGTACAGAGGGACTTATACAAGTGACCGAGGCCCAAAAATTGTTTTCTGTACAAAGGGATGGGTCTTACACTCTCTCAAGAGGCCCAAAAGGTTTAAAGAAAAAGAGTGGGGCTTATAACACGAGGGTAGGCCCAGATGATTTTTCGTTTGAAATGGCGGTCGCACCGAGATTTTCTTTTAACGCAAAGGGGCTTATACAATATCTGAGGCCCAAAGTTGTTTTGGTTAAAAGGGGATTGGGTCTTACACTCTATTAGAGGCCCAATTGTTTCGAATGGGTCTTATAGCTCGAGGAGAGGCCCAGTGGATTTTTTAAAAAGGCGATGATCGCGCCGTTTATTTAGAAATGTACAGAGGGACTTATACAATGAGTGAGGCCCACAAAGTTTTTCTGTACAAGGGGATTGGGTCTTACACTCTATTAGAGGCCCAAAGAGTTTGAAAAAGTTTGATGAGGGTTGAATTAATAAAAAAACCCTAATTTGTTTCCAAAATGTATTTTAATTGAATAAAAATTCAATTAAAATGATCAAAATTATTTAACATGTGGAAAACAAATTATGGTCTTGGATTAATGCTTAAAAAATCAAGTATTGACCTACAAAATAATTAGAAGTCATTAATCTTTGCCAAATCAAGAGGGAAAAAAATATTTTAAATGTCAAAAACAATTAAACATTAATTCTTTGCAAAAATATCAATTATATGGAATAAATAATATTTTTCGGATTTTTTTGGGAAAATAAAATATTTTAACATTTTTGTGAATTATTAAAAAAAGAATCAACTCAAAATCATTAAAACTCAGAGAGAAATTAATTTTTGAATCAATTAAATAAAATCACAAAATTCAAATATTTGAATTTTTTAAAAAAGGCGCCAAGAACACCCAAGAACACACGCGTGTTCTGGGTTTTGCCCAGATTTGCATTTTCTCTCAAATCTCACTGAATACTTGATTATATCATGCAATCCACATACCAATCTGCTCGTCTCAACCTCACGATCATGTCTATGGTATTTAATTTCATTTATTTTTAACATGGAATAAGAAATCAAGACAAAACCTCAAGAACCCTAAAATTTGCATGAAGGCTGAGAATTTGGATACACGATTCAAACAAAGCAATTAATTGAGGGGAAACATTCCATGCATGATTATGAACATTTGGCAAAAGTATTGTGCGAGGAAATATGCATAGATTAAGAGATGACCAAGTTTAGGCTTACCTCTAGGTCGTGACAGCAAGTGCAATGTGATTTCTGAGTTGGAGGTGTTACAGATGAGTTGTGATGATCTGAACAGCTTCCCTACTCCCTATGGAGTGTGTTTGAATGCTTGGACTTGATTGAAAATGGTTGGATCACTTCATGGCATCTCAACTGCAGCTTGGTTAAAACCTTGAGTAATTGGCTGGTGATTCTGAGAAATCAGTGTTCCAGATGTTGTTTAAGTGTTTGATCAGCTCACATATGATGTATGTGAGGTGTGTGTGTGATTAGTTTGAGTGGAATTGCTCTCTACTGAAAAATTTGATAGAGACTTGCTAAGAAAGGCATTTTTGAGAGTGAGAAGTTGATTTTGAGAAAGGCAAGTGTTGTAGGCCTTTGGTGTACTTAAACTGATCACAATTGAGCTCTATTTATAGTAGAGCAAGTTTGTTTTGCAAGGAATAGTGAATGACAACTGCTGAGTAGGGTTGACCAATGTTGGCAAATGAGAATCCAAGTCTCCTCTAGCCATTGACTAGAGGTTAGGGCACAGGCTGCTGGTTCCCTTGGTCTTGGATAAGTATTGACTGAATTCAGTTGCTAATAGCTCAGTCCATGCCACCTTGGTGCTTCCATTGAATGCTCCAATCCAAAATTGGAGTCTTGTCCCTATTTTAGGCAATTCTAGGTTTGACATGCTATTTCTTGTTCCAAGGACTTTGGAGGCTTGGCTCAGTGATTGTCCCCTTTAGATTTGATCCTCAGATATGTCCAAAGTGATGACAAGGCTTGGAATTGGCTGATTTTGGCAAATCGACCAAAAGTGCAAAAATCTGTCTTGCCTTGGCAGTTTTCAACAAGGCATTTTGCCACTACCATATCTCTTAGCTCAAATTGAATTTGGTGATTTTCTTGGCCATTTTGGAAAGCCCTTATATGATACAACAACTGTTTGATCATATTTGGTTTTGATACTTTTTGGATCCAATTGAAAAATGTCCCTACATTTGGAAAAAAGTGAAGGCAGATTCTGACTTAGTGAAAATTTCACTAAGTGTTGGAAAAAGTGACATTTTCACTTTTCAGCCACTTTGATCACTCCATAACTCAAAATCCCTAATGAATTGGACTGAGGTCTAGTTGAAGTTTTTGTAGAGGGCCATGAGGGATACAAATCAAACTTTGGATGGGGAAGAATGACTTTGTGGTTTAGGAGTTATGATCCTCCAAAGTTGGTACCCTTGCCACTTTATTTCATAACTTAGAAAATTTTCTAAGTTTTTATGGTTACCCCTTTTACAAGTTATCCCACTTTCTTTGATTTTTCTTGAAGAATGATGATTCAAATCATACATTAACATCATTTTAGGGTTAAAAATCCATTTTTGTGAAAAATCTCAAAAAGTCAAAGTTGACTTTTGTGCACAGTTGACTTTTTGTCAGATGAATTCCAAACTGTGCAATCCCTTAGGAAATCATGCCCTTGACCTAAATCAAACTTGATGGACATGTTCCATGGGTGTTATAGGGTGTATTGAATCATGTCCTAGGGTTTGGGAGCATGTCCTGGTCAAAAGTCAAAGTTACAGTTGACTTTTCTCGCGAAACCCTAATTGTGGTTCAGATGAAATTGAGACTTGTTGCTCAAGCCTCTTGGATAAATCCATTGTTCCAAATGGATCAATGTGGTATATTAGAGACCCTCAAATTATGTCTTGAGGTCTTGGCTCATGATTTGTCCCAAAAGTCAACTTAGGGGTGAATTAGGTCAAGAAACCCTAATTCCTGATTTTTGATGAATGTATCCCCTGAGGTAAAATTGACTTGATGATTGGGTTCACGAGGTTCCATGGAGCATATTAGGATATGCTTTGAAGCATTGGCTCATACCCAGAGGAAAATTTCCATCTGGAGGCCCTGGTCGACCAAACCCTAATTTGGTGACACTGGCGATCTTGAGGCTTGATCCACCTAGAAGGGAGCAATCTTGTGCTTAATACTTGATGTGGGAGTCCTTTTGGTCCATTTTGGATGCTTGAGTGGTTATACAAGTTGAGAATAATGTCATTCCTTGATTGATCCTTTGTCTAAAAGCTCTGAGAGGGCTTGAAACCCTAATTTTGATAGTAGTGAATGTTCAACAATTCCTTGAGGAGATTGATGAGGCATAAAGGTACATCCATATTGTGATGATGATTTGCAGAATGATGGGAAATATTAGTGGTCAAAATATGGGGTATGACAGATGCCCCTATTTAATCTTCTTGGACACGAATGTGTGAATGGCGAAGGTATTCGGGCATTCGGGGTGCAAGAGGATTAAATATCGGAATATCCAAAATTTTGATGGTGGCTATGAATGGTAGCTTACGAATTCATCTTCTTTTGATAAGCAATGATGCTTAGAAAAGGTAAACTTCCCCTCGATCCTGGTCTTCAGCCAAGGAGCTGGTCTCAGTTTTCTTTTGTCAACTTCCCCTCGATCCTGGTTTCTTACCAAGGATCTGGTCTCAGTTTCTGAAGTAAACTTCCCCTTGTTCTTGGTTTCCTACCAAGGAACTGGTCTTAGTTTCTTTTGTCAATAAACCTTATTGACAAGGGACGCTACGTGTAGCGGTTTTCCTCAAACTTCTCGCCGAATTTTCCTGGGTAGATGCCATTTGATGGAAAAAGATTTGATGTCAGAGTTGCTGGGGAACCCAGTCGTCTGAGTTGTAGAGTTGCACAAACTTCTCTGTTGGAGACGCCATTTGTTTCTACTGGGGAAAAGCGAGTTTCCTGAGAGACTGCTTTCATTTGGGGTCTTACATCATACTTTTCTTGGGATCTTCCCGGAGAAATGCCATATGATGGGATCCAATTTTGAGGTGCCGATGACCTTTTCATCAACGGCTTTTCTTTCGGAGAGAAACTGCTGTACCGTCGAATCTCTTGATTAAGAGGCTTTCTCTCGGGATTTTCCTTAATCCGGGAAAGCAAGGATATCATCTTCAATGGCGAAGAGTGATATTTGTCGAAAGTTCTCTGGTTCTTCAGAGGTTCAAGTTATCAAAGTGGTCAAAGGCCAATTCTAATCCAGAAATAAACCGGAGGAGAGATTGTTCATACACGACTTTTCCTGACGAGGCCAAGGCTGACAACTCGATTGAGAGGACTTTTATAACTAGGGGACAAGATCGACTAGAGTGATAGCGATGCAATATGAATGCAAATGCAAATAAAATGCATGATGTATGTATGTATATGTTGACAAAACTGACACGACATACAAACTAGTAGATGAAAAAGACTGGATACTTGACCACAGTGGGGCATGTAGAAATATCACTGGTTCAAGATAGCAATTCTGTCTTGCTTAGGAGAGATAGTCCCTGCGGGGAATCCCGTTAGTCGGGCTTAGGAGATATGAACTCACTCGAGGGTGTCAGACGGAGTATTCGTATCTAACATAGATGACCAAGTTTGATTCTACACTTTGAAGTCCGCTTACTTCTGGAGAAGCGATTAATGTTCTTTCGATGTTCAACAGTCAAAAGAAATTGCCAACTTTATTTTAAAAGCAGAAAAAGTTTTAACAAGTAAATTTGTTTTGTTTTATTTCAAGAATCGTTAATCATAATAAAAGCGCCATTCTGTAAAGCTAAAACAAGTAAGAATTACAAACAAAAGCACAAGGGCTCAAATTTTATTGATAGGATGGAAATCAGCCGAACGCGCGATTCCATAGAGTATTTACAAAGTTAGGAAATGGTAATTTACAGGGAAAAGGGCTACGTTGAAACATAACGACCACTATCCTTCTACCAACTTTGAATTCGGGGCATCCTGAGCTTCTGTCGAAGATGACCGTGACGGGAGTTTTCCTCCTGATGGATGACATAACTGCTGCTGAGGGACTTGCCTCTGTTGAACATAGTTACTTACCATTATCCCTAATTTTTGCCTGGATTGTACTGTGATGTTTCCAATCCACCGGGATGATTTTTTTTTATTTTTTTATTTTTTTTGTCTCTAACTTTTGCCTGGACCGCCCTTTCGGGTTTTCAATCCACCGAGACGTTTTTTTTTTTAGTTTAGGCGAAGTATTTCTTGACTACATCAACGTTTGTGGGGTAGGAAAATTCCTCTCCGTCCATGGTTGCAAGTCTCAAGGTGCCGCCTGAGAAGGCTTTCTTGACCACATAGGGGCCGTCATAATTCGGAGTCCATTTGCCTCGCGAATCAGTGAGAAATGCTTGAATCTTCTTGAGCACGAGGTCTCCTTTTCTGAAGACGCGAGGTCGGACTTTTTTGTCAAACGCCTTCTTCATTCTTTGCTGCTATAACTGACCATGGCATAGTGCCGTGATTCTCTTTTCTTCAATCAGATTCAGTTCGTCGTGTCGGCTTAGACACCATTCAGCTTTTGTAAGCTTAGCTTCCATCAATACCCGGATTGATGGAATCTCTACTTCGATGGGGAGCACTGCCTCCATGCCATATACTAGAGAGAAAGGGGTTGCCCTTGTTGAAGTACGGACAGATGTGCGATAACCGTGAAGAGCAAAGGGTAGCATCTCGTGCCGGTCTTTGTATTTTACAACCATCTTCTGAACAATCCTCTTGATGTTCTTATTAGCCGCTTCTACCGCTCCGTTCATCTTTGGTCAGTAGGGAGATGAGTTATGGTGTTCTATCTTGAACTCTGCGCACAACTCTTTCATCATCTTATTGTTCAAGTTAGATCCATTATCCGTAATGATCTGGCTCGGAACACCATAACGGCAAATGATATTGTTTTTGATAAATCGGACCACCACTTGTTGGGTCACATTAGCGTATGACGCTGCTTCGACCCACTTGGTGAAGTAATCAATGGCTACCAGGATGAACCGATGTTCGTTTGAAGCCTTGGGCTCAATCATGCCAATCATGTCGATTCCCCATATGGAAAAAGGCCATGGGGAAGAGAGAACTTTGAGATGTGATGGCTGTACATGAATCTTGTCGGAGTATATCTGACACTTGTGACACCTCCTCATGTACTTGTAGCAGTCGGATTCCATTATCAACTAATAGTACCATGCTTTTAGAATTTTTCTCGCCATTGTGTGCCCGTTGGCATGAGTGCCAAAGGATCCTCCGTGAATTTCTTTCACCAGCATGTTTGCCTCTGGTCTGTCGACACATCGAAGCAAAACCATGTCAAAATTTCTCTTATACAGCGTGTCACCGCTCAGGAAGAAGCTACCTGCTAGCCTTCTGAGGGTTTTCCTGTCCTTCCTTAGTGCCCCAGGAGGGTACTCTTGTTTCTGAAGGAAGCATTTGATATCGTGATACCAAGGTTTATCGTCTATGACTGCTTCAATCGTGAAGATGTAAGCGGGCCTTTCAAGGTGCATTATGTCGATTTTAGGTATGTCATTCCATTGACCTACACTAATCATGGAAGAGAGAGTGGCTAATGCATCAGCCATATGATTCTCCTCATGAGGGATATGATGAAATTCGATTCTGTTGAAGAAGGGTAGCAACCTTCTTGCATAGTCTTTGTAAGGAATCAATCCTGATTGGTATGTGTTCCAATCTCCTTTGATCTGATTGATAACCAGAGCTGAGTCGCCATATACGTCCAAGTTTTTGATCCTTAAGTCGATCGCTTCCTCGAGACCCATAATACAAGCTTCGTATTCGGCCTCGTTGTTGGTACACTTGAATGTCAATCTGGCGGTGAAAGGAATGTGGGTACCCTGAGAGGTAACAATGATTGCACCAATTCCATTTCCATAATGATTAACTGCTCCGTCAAAGATAAGTTCCCACTGGGAACCTGGTTCTGGCCCTTCACTGGGTAGCGGTTCATCGCAGTCTTTCATTTTTAGATACATCACATCTTCATCTGGGAAGTCAAACCCGACTGATTCCTGATCGTCAATCGGTTGATGAGCCAAATGATCAGCTAAAATACTTCCTTTAACGAATTTCTGAGTGTGGTATTCGATGTCATATTCTGATAACAACATCTGCCAATGGGAAATCCTTCCCGTGAGAACAGGTTTTTCAAATAAATACTTGATTGGATCCATCTCGGAGACCAACCAAGTAGTGTGACGAATCATGTACTGGCGAAGACGTTTGACTGCCCAAGCCAAAGCACAACAAGTTTTCTCGAGCATAGTGTACCGAGTTTCGCAGTCGGTGAACTTCTTGCTTAGATAGTAAATGGCAGACTCTTTCCTTTTGGTTTTGTCTTGTTGGCCAAGTACACACCCCATTGAGTCTTCCAAGACTGTGAGGTAGATGATCAGTGGTCTTCCTTCCACTGGAGGTGATAGAATCGGTGGATTCAACAGGTATTCCTTAATACTGTCGAAGGCAATTTGGCATTCATCTGTCCAAACGCAGTACTGGTTCTTTTTGAGTAATTTGAAGATCGGCGCACAGGTCACGGTCATAAGGAATATAAATCTGGAGATGTAGTTCAAACGTCCCAAGAATCCTCTGACTTGTCTTTCAGTTTTTGGAGAAGACATTTCTTGAATGGCCTTGACCTTGTCAGGATCAACCTCAATTCCTTTCTGGCTGACGATGAACCCTAGCAGTTTCCCTGAACAAACACCGAACATGCATTTGTTGGGATTCAAGCGGAGTTTTTACTTTCTCAACCGCTCGAATAGCTTTGACAGGTGGGTCATATGCTCCTCCTCTGTCTTAGATTTTGCAATCATATCATCGACATACACTTCGATTTCCTTGTGTATCATGTCATGAAACAGAGTAGTCATGGCCCTTTGATAGGTTGCCCCGACGTTCTTCAAACCGAACGACATTACCTTGTAACAAAAGGTACCCCATGGGGTGATGAATGAAGTTTTCTCCATGTCTTTCGGTGCCATTTTGATTTGATTATAGCCCGAGAATCCATCCATGAAGGAGAAAACTTTGAACTTTGCTGTACTGTCAACCAGCATGTCAATGTGCGGTAAAGGAAAGTCGTCCTTTGGACTAGCCTTGTTTAGATCCCTGTAGTCGACACACATTCTGACCTTTCCATCCTTTTTTGGAATGGGTACGATATTGGCTAACCATTGAGGATATTCAGATGTAGCGAGGAAACCTGCGTCGATCTGTTTCTGTACCTCCTCTTTGATTTTGATGGCCATGTCTGGATGAGTGCGTCTCAACCTTTGCTTTACTGGCGGACATTCCGATCTTAACAGTAAATGATGTTCCATGATGCTGGTATCCAACCCTGGCATGTTCTGATAGGACCAAGCAAACACATCGGGGAATTATTTGAGAAGCTTTATCAAACTCCCTTTGGCAATTGGACTGAGCAGTGCCCCAATCCTGATTTCTTTTCTCTCTTTTTCCGAACCCAAGTTTACAGTTTCCAACGGCTCTTTGTGAGGTTCAATGGACCTTTCCTCTTGTCCAAGTAATTGGGAGATCTCTTCTGGAATTTCGTCGTTAATTTCTTCTTCAGCCCCAAATATCGGGAATTCAAAGTCGGGAGAAGGCATCAGATCGTATGTTTCAACGGGGTTTAAAACAAGCAATCTGTATGACGTGATGATTTGTGTTTAGAAGAGATAGAGAGAATGCAAGTGTGTGCAGTGTATTTTTCTTTTACTGCTTGTTTTTATTATTTGAATTATTTTTTAGGATTACCATTTTCTGAGAAAAGCAAAAAGAGAAAACAACAATTAATGCGGAAATTACAGAACGACGTTATTTTATTAATGAACAAGCCGATTCTTGAAACTACAGCCCTATAAAACAAAACTCTGTCACTTTGGGCGGAGTGAAGAGGGAAAATTTACAGAAAGCGAGCCCTATCAAAACATCTGTTTCACCTGGGCAGAGTGAAAGGTTAAAGACGGCAATTACTTTGACTTATGAACAATCTTCGGAACATCAACAACAACCCATTGACGGTGAACTCCTAGGTGAATCACAAAGTCCGGTACCTTCCTTGATTTGTCTTCAGAAATAACGCTGATTTCTGGTGGAGCAGGATCATTGGAATCTGTCTCCCAGGCAGAATTGTCGTAGGAGGATTCCTCAGTTGTATTTTGCATAGCATTGGTGCTCTCCGCTGTATTTCCCATCCAGTTAGCTGGATATCTCCGAGCCTGATACGAGAGCTTTCGGGAGCGGTGTAATTGACCATATAGTCGTATTTTCCACTCGGTTGTCCCAAGGTGTCCCACACTTCTTTGGAACTGGAGGAGTCATCTCTCTCGATGACGTTGACCTTGGGAAAAACATAATTAATGAATTCTAGTCCTGTAAACGTTGCAAATTTGTCGTCATGTTGAGTAGTTTCTGAATGACTTGAGTGTTGATCCCATGACATGGTGGGGACACAGGTATTCTGTTCAATGATGCTCAGCTGATTTTCACTACTCGGCTGACTTTCTGGCCCCAAGTCTCCTGGGTAAGGCTGCCACATTGGCAGGCCATCCATCGGGCCATAGTAGCTGTGGTCGAAGTTGTCTTTCATCAGAGTGTCCTCCTCTAATGAGTTTGGTGGAGCACGACATCCTTCCAGATCACAATCTCCATATAGCATTTCGACGTCTGACCTTGGTATAAATCTCAGACTTTGTGTAGGAAAGCAAAAGGGAATCTGCGTTTCGTCCTGAGACATATAACCGTCCTTATTAAGATAGGACTCTCATTCCTCATCTGTGTCGAAGGGATCCTCCTCATTGATAGTGTATACTTCTTGAGTCACCGGTTGAAGGAAACCTCCACTATGAAAGAAGATCCGAATGGGATGAAGACTTTCATCGCTGGCAACTGTCCAGGTACAGGTTTTAGAAAAACCAAGACCCTTCTTTGTTTTATTGTCAGTAGGAATGACAAGCTGTCCCCATCCGGTTGTATTGGCACTCTCGACCGCTTTAATAGCATCTTTGTATGAGGAAATCGAAGTTCCTCCTTCGGATTGATCGCCACTATGTAATGAGAGCGTTTGGAATTGGGTTCCGATTATCCCTTCTGGTTCCACATAAGTGGATGATGATAAATTGCTTACGAGCAAAGCCTGTTCCCCACAGACTGTGACAAGTTGACCGTTCTGAACGAACTTTAGCTTTTGGTGGAGGGTCGAGGTGACCGCTCCAGCCTGATGTATCCAAGGTCTTCCTAATAAACAACTGTACGTTTCCCGGATGTCCATGACCTGGAAGGTGACTTGGAAAGTGTGAGGACCGATAGTTATGGGAAGGTCGACTTCGCCGATAACTTTTTTTCTGGATCCGTCAAATGCTTTGACGACGACCTTGCTGGTTCTCATCGGAGGGCCCTTGAATGATAATTGCATCAAAGTGGACTTCGGCATAACATTCAGGGCTGACCCTGTGTCTACCAGTACACTGGCTAAAGCATCGTCCTGGCAGATGACTGTAATATTGAGCGCCATGTTATGACGGCGACCCTCTTCAGGTAATTCCTCATCACTAAATCCCAAGTTGTTGCAGAAAGTGATGTTAGAGACAATGCTATCTGTTATTTCTATGATTTTGTGGTTGGCATTTATTTTGCTAAAACTATTATAGCAGTAAGATGTTGAATCTTAATGTTCTAAGTGGCTGCTTTCAACATGTCGAATGAAGATGTTCCATACCAGCTCATAGGACATCGCGTTGTGGATTCAGTTTTTAATGCAGATTCTATTTGTGTGAATTGTTACTGAATATTCTGTGAATATTTGGTTATCCTATGTGGCATCCAAAGCATTTTTGGATTGTGGTTATTTGTTGGTTTACGGATTTGATGCTGTTTCTAATTATGGAGACATAATAGGAAACTTTGGATTGAAGACCTATTTTGTTGGAGTTAATTTTGCAGATTTGTGAGCAGTCTATTTGCTGCGTTTTTGAAGCCCAGTTCAGTCCAGATTAATTGCTATATATTGACTGATGTAAAACTAGTTTTAGGTGTGGAACTTACTTGTGTTTTTAGGGTTTTCGAGTGTATTTTGTGAGCCTAACTGGTATCATTCTGATAACAGTATAAGGACTTATTTTTTTGTGTTGTAAGTTCTGTCAAGTTACTCATAAGCTTTTAAGCATTGAGTTTCTTGTGTGTCAATTCTCATAAGCTGTGAAGTATTGAGAATTGTGTGTTTTGAAAGTGTGGCTTTCAGTTTGTTTCTTGGGTGGAAAGGTACCCATCACAGGTTGTGGTTGTAGAGGGATTTGAGGAGGGCCTCATACCTAGGTGAGTCTTAGGTAGAAGTCATAGGAAGGGTAGTGATTAAGTGAGCAGATTATTTAGTGTTTGTATGATCTGTGAATTGATACTATCATATATTGGTTTCGTCCCTGGCTTGGTAGCCCCCATAGTAGGTGTGTTAGACCGAATTGGGTAAATATATCACTGTGTTATTTACTTTCTGCACTGCTATTTTTATTGTTATCTTGTTCATTGTGTTGGATATCAGTGTCTCAACATCTGCGTAGGACATCTGATATCTGTGCCAGAATTTCAATTGGCATCAAGAGCTTGCACCCTTATTTGGTTCTGGGTGAGATTCAGGGAAGGTACTTTCTGGTACAATGGACAAGGATGGAGGATTTCTGAACAAACCACCTCTGCTTGATGGTTCCAACTATGACTATTGGAAACCAAGGATGATAGCTTTCATCAAATCCATGGATGATCAAGCATGGAAAGCTGTTATAAAAGGATGGGAGCCCCCTAAGGTTAAAGATGAAAAAGGTACCCCTATTGATGTGGTGAAGGAAGAGGAAGACTGGGATGATGCAGATTACAAAGGGTCCGTAGGGAATTCCAAAGCCAAGAATGCATTGTTCAATGGTGTTAACAAGAATATCTTTAGGTTGATTGAACACTGTACCATTGCTAAAGAGGCATGGGAGGTCTTGAAGGTTGCTCATGAAGGGACTTCAAAGGTGAAGATGTCAAAACTTCAGCTTCTCACTAGCAAGTTTGAGAGTTTGAAGATGAAAGAGGATGAGAGCATTCATGATTTTCATATGAACATTATTGAGATAGCTAATGCCTCTAGTGCCCTAGGTGAAAAGATGTCTGACAGCAAACTGGTCAGAAAGATCCTCAGATCTCTACCTAAGAGATTTGACATGAAAGTGACTGCTATAGAGGAGGCTCAGGATATAGACAAGATGAAAGTGGATGAACTGGTGGGATCTCTTCAAACATTCGAATTAGGGATCAGTGAAAAGTCTGAAAAGAAGAAGAGCATAGCTTTTGTGTCAAATACTGGTGACTCAGAAGATGAAGGTGACCTGGTCAGAGATGAAGGGGTGTCTAAAGATCTGGTATTACTTGGAAAAAAATTTAACAAAGTGTTGAAAAGGATTGACTGGAAGTCGAGAGCAAATGCTCAGAGCAAGTCACTCGACATCAGTAAGAACCAGGATGGAGGCAGAAGATCCAGAACTGAAGAAGACTCCAATCAAGGGAAGAGAGTTCAGTGCTTTGAATGTGACGAATATGGGCACATAAAGACTGAGTGTCCCACATATCTCAAAAGGCAGAAGAAGGGCCTATCAGTGTCTTGGTCAGAAGGAGAGTCTGAGAGTGATGTTGAAGAAGAATCAGCAAAATTGGTGACAACTTTGACTGGAATCTGTAAGGCTGATGGAGAAACTACTTGTGAATCTGACTCTGACAAAGAATCCTATGTTGGAGAACTCACTAAGGAAGAAGTATTCACAGGGTTTTCAGAATTGTGTATCAAGAATGAAGAAAGGTGCCAGATAATATTGGAACAGAAGATTCTGATAACTCAACTAGAAGCTGAGAAGGAAGAACATCTATCAACCATTGCTGATCTGAAGGAGGAGGTTGAATGGCAAAAGTTAAAACTTGACAATATGACCAAATCTATAAGAATGCTGAACAATGGTACCACGCAGCTGGATGAGATCCTTCAGAATGGGAAAGAAGCTGGAAATGTGCAAGGCCTTGGTTTTAACAATCAAGCAGAGACTTCTAAGAAGCCTATATTGAAGTTTGTTCCTCAGAAAATAAAGCAAGAAGTGGGGATGTCAAATCACATGTTTCAACATCAGATGAAACATCAGAAAAGAGTTTGTAGATCAAAGTATCAACCATGGAAATGTCATTACTGTGGAAAGATTGGTCACTTAAAGTCCCTTTGCTACAAGCTGCACGGCTATCCCAAAACTGCTCAGCAACAAAATAAAGGACAGAGTTGGGGTAAAGTGAAGAGAAGATGGATTCCTAGACAAATGATGGCTGGTCTCATAGCACATACCTCTCTTAGAGCATCTGCAAGAGAAGATTGGTAATTTGATAGTGGTTGTTCAAGACACATGACTGGTGTGAAGAAGTTCTTGTCAGATATCAGGCCTCACTCCACCAATTATGTCACCTTTTTAGATGGATCAAAGGGTGAAATAAAAGGGGTTGGAAAGCTGGACTACACAGGACAACCAAATCTGGATCGTGTTCTATTTGTCAAAGGGCTGACCGCAAATTTAATCAGTATAAGGCAACTGTGTGATGTAGGCCTCAAAGTAAATTTCACCAAATCTGAATGTCTAGTAACCAATGAGAAAGACGAAGTTGTTATGAAGGGAACCAGGTCTAAGGATAACTGCTATCTGTGGAATCCTCAAGAACCTGAAAGTCTGTCTACTTGTTTGATGTCAAAGGAAGATGAAACCAAACTGTGGCATCAGAAATTGGGTCACTTACACCTGAAAGGGATGAAGAAAGTTATGTCAAGTGAAGCTGCTAGAGGTATTCCCAAGCTGAAGATTGATGAGGATAAAATATGTGGTGAATGTCAAGTTAGGAAGCAAACAAGGGTGTCACACAAGAGGCTTCAACATCTTACCACAACTTCTAGAGTTCTGGAACTTCTTCACATGGACTTAATGGGACCTATGCAGGTTGAAAGTCTTGGTGGGAAGAAGTATGCCTATGTTGTAGTAGATGATTACTCTAGGTTCACTTGGATAAGTTTCATCAGAGAAAAGTCTGAAGTATTTGCAGCCTTCAAAGAGTCGTGTCAAAGGATTCAACGGGAAAAGGATTGTGGTGTTGTTCGAATTAGAAGTGACCATGGGAAAGAGTTCGAAAATAGCAGGTTTGAAGAGTTCTGCTTATCTGAGGGAATCACTCATGAATTCTCATCACCAATCACTCCTCAGCAGAATGGTGTGGTGGAACGCAAGAACAGGACTATACAAGAGTGTGCAAGAGTCATGATTCATGCCAAAAAGCTTCCATATCATTTTTGGGCTGAAGCCATGAATACTGCTTGCTATATACACAATAGGGTGACTATCAGATCAGGTACTTCTGTCACTCTTTATGAGCTATGGAAAGGTAGAAAGCCAAATGTGAAGTATTTCCATGTGTTTGGTAGTAAGTGTTATATCTTAGCGGATCGTGAGCAAAGGCGAAAGATGGATCCTAAGAGTGAGGAAGGAATATTTTTGGGATACTCTACAAATAGTAAAGCATATAGGGTATTTAATTCCAGAACTCAGGTGATGATGGAATCCATAAATGTGGTGGTTGATGACTCTGGCAAAGATGAAGATGTCCCAGATGATGTTGGAGCATATCTGCCCATGAACAATGAAATCTCTCAAGACATTGAGTCTGTAGAAGATAGTGCTCAAGAAACCAACACTATACCTGAGAATGAAGAGGTAGAGGATGCTAACAGGGGACCCTCTATAAGAATTCAGAAGGATCACCCTAAGGAATTAATTATTGGAGATCTGAATGAAGGTGTAAGAACCAGAACAAGGGAGACTGTGTCAAATGCATGCTTTGTGTCAAAGATTGAACCAAAGAATGTCAAAGAAGCATTGACAGATGAGTTCTGGATAAGTGCTATGCAAGATGAACTTTGTCAGTTCAAGAGGAATAAAGTCTGGGAACTGGTACCACGACCAGCAGGAACAAATGTGATTGGAACAAAATGGGTTTATAAGAATAAGTCTGATGAGCAAGGAGTTGTTACCAGGAACAAAGCTAGATTAGTTGCTTAAGGATACACACAGATTGAAGGAGTAGACTTCGATGAAACATTTGCGCCTGTGGCTCGATTGGAATCCATCAGATTGTTGCTAGGAGTGGCATGTTTGTTGAAATTCAGATTGTTTCAAATGGATGTCAAGAGTGCCTTTCTGAATGGCTATCTTAATGAGGAAGTCTATGTTGAGAAGCCTAAAGGGTTTGTGGATCCAAATTTTCCTGATCATGTTTACAAGCTGAAGAAGGCTTTGTATGGGCTGAAATAAGCTCCACGAGCTTGGTATGAAAGGCTGACTGAGTTCTTAGTTAACAATGGGTACAGGAAGAGTGGTATTGATAAAACACTTTTTGTCAAGGAGAAGGATGGGAAACTAATGATTGCTCAGATTTATGTAGATGATATTGTGTTTGGCGGGATGTCGGATGAAATGGTCCAACATTTTGTCAATCAAATGCAGTCTGAATTTGAGATGAGCTTGGTGGGTGAATTGACCTACTTCCTTGGATTACAAGTCAAGCAGATGGAAGACTCCATTTTTATTTGTCAGAGCAAATATGCGAGGAACATTGTGAAGAAGTTTGGACTGGATAATGCCAAGCATAAGAGGACTCCTGCTCCTACTCACGTGAAGTTATCCAAAGATGAAAAGGGAGTGAATGTTGAACAAAGTCTGTATAGAAGTATGATTGACAGTCTGCTGTATCTTACAGCAAGTAGGTGTCATACCCCAAATTTTGACCACTAAGATTTCCCATCATTGTGCAAATCATCAGCACAATGTGGATGGACCATCATACCTCATTAGTCTCCCCAAAGGTGGGTGAGCATTCACTACAAACAGGATTTAGGGTTTCAAGCCCTCGCAGAGCTCTTAGACAAAGGATCAATCAAGGAATGACATGATCTTTAACTTGTCTAGCCTCTCAAATATCCACAATGGATCAAGAGGACTCCCACTTCAAGGATTAAGCACAAGGCTGCTCCCTTCTAGGTGGATCAAGTCTCAAGATCGACAGTGTCACCAAATTAGGGTTTTGGTCGACCAGGGCCTCCAAATGGAAATTTTTCATCTGGGCACAAGCCAATGATCCAAAACATAACCTAATATACTTCATGGGACCTCATGGACCCAAGCATCAAGTCAATTTTGCCTCAGGGGATGCATTCATCAAAAATCAGGAATTAGGGTTTCTTGACCTAATTCACCCCTAAGTTGACTTTTGGGGCAAATCATGAGCCAAGAACTCAAGAGAGGGTTTGAGGGTCTCTAATGAACTATATTGATCCATTTGGAACAATGGATTAATCCAAGAAGCTTGAGCAACAAGTCTCAATTTCATCTGCACCACAATTAGGGTTTCGCGAGGAAAGTCAACTGTAACTTTGACTTTTGACCAGGACATGCTCCCAAGCCCTAAGACATGATTCAATATACCGGAACATGTCCATCAAGTTTGATTTAGGTCAAGGACATGATTTCCTGAAGAATTGCACAGTTTGGAATTCATCTGATAAAAAGTCAACTGTGCACAAAAGTCAACTTTGACTTTTTGAGATTTTTCACCAAAATGGATTTTTAACCTTAAAATGATGTTAATGTATGATTTGAATCATCATTCATCAAGAAAAATCAAAGAAAGTGGGATAACTTGTAAAAGGGGTAACCATAAAAACTTAGAAAATTTTCTAAGTTATGGAAAAAGTGACACTAATGTGCCAACTTTGGAGGATCATAACTCCTAAACCACAAGGCCATTGTTCTCCATTCAAAGCCTGATTTGTAGATCTCATTGCCCTCTACAAAAGCTTCATACTGACCTATGTCCAAATTCCTCATGGATTTTGAGTTATGGAGTGATCAAAATCAAGAAAAGTTACTTTGTTCCAACACTTAGTGAAAATTTCACTAAGTCAGATTTTACCCTACTTTTTGCCAAATGTAGGGGGATTTTTCACTCGGATTAAAAAGAGATCAAAACCAAACATGTTCAAATAGTTGTTGTATCATGTAAGGGCTTTCCAAAATGGCCAAGAACATTACCAAATTCAATTTGAGTCATGAGATATGACATTGGCAAGTTGCCTTGTTGAAATCTGTCAAGGCAAGGCAGATTTTGCATTTTTGCTCGATTTGCCAAAATCATCCAAATCCAAATGCTCCTATCCACTTGGACACCTCTGAGGATTGAATCTAAAGAGGAGAATCACTGAGCCAAGCCTCCAAAGTCTTTGGAACAAGAAATAGCATGTTGAACCTAGAGTTGCCAAAATAGGGACAAGACTCCAATTTTGGATTGAAGCATTCAATGGAAGCATCAAGATGGCATGGACTGAGCCATTCTCAACTGAATTCATTCAAGACTTATCCAAGACCAAGGGAACCACAACCCTGTGCCCTAACCTCTAGTCAATGGCTAGAGGAGACTTGGATTTCCATTGGACAACATTGGCCAAACCTCTGCTGCAGTTGCCATTCACTGTGGATCCCAAAACAAACTTGCTCTACTATAAATAGAGCTCAATTGTAATCAGTTTGAGTACACCAAAGCCATCAAACAGATGCTTTCCTCAAAATCTCTTCTTTCACTCCAATTTTGCCTTCTAAGGCAAGTCACTATCGGGTTTTGAGTTTGAGAGCTTTTCCAATCAAACCAATCACACACACACCTCACATACATCATATAGAAGTGATCCAAACACTCACATAACATCTGGAACACAGATTTCACAAAATCACCAGCCAATTGCTCAAGTTCTTGACAGTTTTGCAGTTGAGGTACCATCTTCAGCTCCAAACCATTTCAATCCATTCCAAGCATTCATACACACTCCATGGCACCTATGGAAGCTATCCAGATCATTGGAACCTAGCTGTAACACCTCCAACACAAATCACGATCACCAGCTGCAAGTGGTAAGCATGAGCTCTTCTAACTCTATGATCCATGCAATTTTTGCTGCACAATAATTTGACCATATGTTCATAATCATGTATGGAATGTTTCCCCTCAATTAATTGCATTGTTTGAATCGTGTATCAAAAATCCTAGCCTTCATGCAGAAATTAGGGTTCTTGAGGATTTTTCATGATTTTTTGTTATATGTTTAATTTAAATGAAATTAAATACCATAGACATGATCGTGAGGTTGAAACGAGTTGATTGGTATGTGGACTGCATGATATGATTAAGTATTCAGTGAGATTGGATAGAAAATGAAAATCTGGGAAACTCAGAACACGCGCGTGTTCTTGCCCTTGTTCTTGGCGCCATTTTCCAACATTTGAATATTTGAATTTTGTGATTTTACTTAATTGATTCAAAAATTAATTTCTCTCTGAGTTTTAATGATTTTGAGTTGATTCTTTTTTTAATAATTCACAAAAATGTTAAAAATATTTTATTTTCCCAAAAAATCCCAAAAATATTATTTATTTTATATAATTGATATTTTTGCAAAGAATTAATGTTTTAATTGTTTTTGACATTTAAAATATTTTTTCCACCTTGATGTTGCAACTTTTAATGCTTTCTAATTATTTTGTAGGTCAATACTTAATTTTTGAAGCATTAATCCAAGATCACAATTTGTTTTCCATATGGTAAACAATTTTGATTATTTTAATTGAATTTTTATTCAATTAAAACACATTTTTGAAAACAAATTAGGGTTTTTGGATTAATTCAACCCTCATAAATCATTTTCAAAACTTTTGGGCCTTTATTAGAGTGTAAGACCCAATCCCCTTTTAACCAAAACAATTTTGGGCCTCACTTATTGTATAAGTCCCTCTGCGTTAAAAGAAAACTTCGGCGCGATCGCCATTTTCAAACGAAAATCAATTGGGCTTCTCTTTGAGCTGTAAGTCCCATTTCTTTTCATTTTTAGACACTTGGGCCTCTATTATAGTGTAAGACCCAACCCTTTTTTTTACGAAACAATTTTGGGCCTCAGCTATTGTATAAGTCCCGATACGTTAAAAATCTCGGCGCGATCGCCATTTTCAAACTGAAAATATTTTGGGCCTCTCCCTGAGTTGTAAGCCCCATATTTTGTACAAAAATACACTTTGGGCCTCTAATAGAGTCTAAGACCCAACCCCTCTTTTTTATATTTTCTCATTTTTCATATTATTTTTTAATGATTTGGAAAATTAATAACTCCCTCAATTTTGATTATTTTTTATTGGTTCTTTTTCTGAAAAATCACAAAAATAGTAAAATATTTTATTCTACAAAAAAATCAAATTTATATTATTTATTTAATATAGTTGGTATTTTTGTGAATAAATTCATTTTTAATTGTTTTTTAAGCATTTTAAAAGTGAATATTCATCTTGAAAATAAAGACTATGGGCCTCCCCTCGTGTTGTAAGCCCCATTTCTTTTCTTTAAACTCTTTGGGCCTCTAATAGAGTGTAAGACCCAACCCCTTTGTAAATACCAAAATTTTGGGCCTCAGTCACTTGTATAAGTCCCACGGTGTCTACAAAACCTCGGCGCGACCGTCGCCCTTTTCAAAATTAACCATTGGGCCTACCCGCGAGTAGTAAGACCCATTTCTTTTCTTAAAACTCACTTGGGCCTCTAATAGAGTGTAAGACCCATCCCTTTGTACAGAAAACCTTTTTTGGGCCACAGTCACTTGTATAAGTCCCTCTGTACAATTTCAAACAGTGCGCTCACTGATAAAACCCTGGGCCTCTCCTTGAGCTGTAAGCCCCAAATCTTTCTTTTTCAAAGCACTTTCTCCTTTGATTTTGAATATACTGTTGTTTTCAATCTTTCTTTGTTGAACAACTAACCAAACAACATGGAAGCTCTACAACCGAGTAAGTGTTTACCCGCTTTCATTTACCGCTTTCATATGTATATAACTGTATTGTGGGGCTGTTTCACTGTAAGTCTCCTTTCATAAACTCATATATATATAACTGTATTGTGGGGCTGTTTTGCTGTAAGTCTTCTTTCATAAACTCATATCAACTGTGTAATAATAGTATAGATATTTAGAGTTTCCCCGGCAACTACGTCTAGAACTAGGTGACGTCGTTTCGTTTATTCATAGAAATAGACAACTAGATCCCCACTAGGATCACCAGATACAGTCTTCTCTTTGACTGTCCTTATTAGGAATTGTCAAGAAGCTCTACTCCCCAAGATGAATGTCTTCTCCGTGAATGGCATCTTTGAGTTTCTTCCAAATTCTCAAACTTTCCTGACTTGACCTATTCCTTGTGAATAGCTTGCCTTGAATTTCTCGGGGTTTGGGGACCCACGGGCTTCCTAAAAGCATTGGCCTCCTCTTGGGCATCGTACAAGGACCCACAGGCTTCCTAAAAGCAACTCGCCTCCTCTTGGGCTTAGTACAAGGACCCTACGACTTCTTAGAAGTATTCACAGCCTCCTCTTAGGCTTCGTATAATGATCTCTTCCTCCGTGAATGATAGCCTCCTCTTGGGCTTAGTACAAGGACCCGTCGGCTTCTTAAAAGTTTCCAGCCTCCTCTTGGGCTTCGTACAAATTGTCCCGACGACCTCCTAGAGGTATAGGAACATAACCTAGTCATCCTCATAGAACAGTCCTTTCATAGAGTCTACTACTGTTTCTCAAAGCATAGTACCAAAGACAAAACTTTAGACACGGACAATCTAACTTCCTTGAGTCTCAAAGAAATTCTCAAGTGACCCCTTCGTTAAATAGGAAGGAAACCCGCAGACTCGGACAGTCTCAATACCCTTTGGATTTCCCGTTTCCTTAAAGAGAAGGAAATATCCCTGATCCTCAAATAAAATCCCTGAGTACAGTGTTGCTCATATAAGAACTGATTTTCTCTTTTAAAATCAGTACATTGGACCTGTCACTTAACTGAAACAGTTACCATAGCCTCTTCTTGGGCTTTGTTCAATGATTCTTCCCAGCGAAGCAAACGTTTAGCCTCCATCTCGGGCTTCGTACGAGATACCAAAATTCTCCCCAGCGGAGTCAAACAACATTTAGCCTCTCTCTCGGGCTTTGTACGAGACACATAAGAGACTCCCTCGTTGAGTCAATCACCCCTTTCGCCTCCATCTCGGGCTTCGTACGAGATACAAAGACTCTCTTGTTGAGTCAAACATTTTTAGCCTCCATCTCGGGCTTCGTACGAGATACAAAAAAGGCTCTCTTGTTGAGCCAATCAAACTTTTAGCCTCCATCTCGGGCTTCGTACGAGATACAAAAAACACTCTCTTGTTGAGCATAAAAGATTCTCCTGTTGAGTTAACCCTTTTAGCCTCTCTCTCGGGCTTTGTACGAGATACCAATAGCCTCCTCTTAGGCTTTGTATAAGAAAACCACTGGTTGATCCAATCAACCTTTTAGCATCAAAGTTGTGCCTCGTTCACAGTACACAAACATCAACAACTCCTTCCCCTTCATCTAATCGCTGTAAGCGGCAAGCCTCTGGATCATCTACATCCATGCCACTGTCCCTCTTTTAGCATGAGAAATTCCTAAGGAAAGATAGCATTGATCTACACTGAGTTAAAGTCTTCTCCTTCAGGTTAAAATCCCCTTTAAAGGAAATTATGGCATTGCTAGGATCCGCGTATCCCGGTTAAAGTAATTCTCCTTTATAACCAGTCACCCAACAGTTGGGACAGACAAACCCTTCTTTAGAGATGACAAATTCTCTCTAAAGTTGAGGTCCTTCAGCTTCACGTCTTGGGCTTTGAACAAGACACAAATAGACTTTTCAGCTTCACGTCTTGGGCTTTGAACAAGACACAAATAGACTTTTCGGCTTCATATCTTGGGCTTTGAACAAGATACAAATCACCTTTCGCTTCACGTCTTGGCTTTGAACAAGACACCAAAACACCCATTTCCTCCCATAGAATAGGAGGAACTACGAACGCTCTGATTTCCCTGTTTCGGTAAACGGGAATACGTAGGCATAAGATTGAAAGAAAAATCTTAGCGAGCACATTAAACAAAAACCCAAAATCCCATACTCTCACATCAAAAAGCATCAGTCCTAACATCCTAACCCTTGTTCCCCGCTAGAAAGTCCTAGAAAGAAAGAAAACCGTATTGGCGAAAATACAAATAACCAGTACAAAGGCCCCCCACATTGATAGCATCCGTAACCTAACAGACCGCTGTTTAAACTCAGTATGCAAGCAGGGTTAATTGGAGACATCTATTTCCCTTCCTTATTCAGCTTACAATAGGATAAAAAATGAATCGACCTGTAGTTTAAGCTCAACCGCAGAGAGTGACCAGCGCTTAAGAACCGCGTCCAAAATCGCTCGCTACAGAAAAATGGCGCCCACCGTGGGGCCGGTTCTTTCTTTCTTACAATTTAAACCTTGGGTAAGTCATTTTCATGGCGGTGGCCGCCAACAGAAAAATGGCGCCCACCGTGGGGCACTGTTCGTCTCTGTTTTCTTTCTTCCTTTTCATCTCTTGTGTGATACCACAGATTGGGGCTTTCGCCGGGGAACCCATTTTCTGTCAGGAACTTAGGATTCTTAGGTTTAAAGGTCTAGGATGTTTAGGACAAATATATATACTGCTTTTCCTAATTGGTATACATGTTTATTTTTTTGCTAATGGGAATACGGGTGATGCCGTATGTGGAAAGAATGAGTATACACTTAAGATAAGTGGTGGCGACGGGGTCGACCATCAACCTCAGTGGAGGCTGACCAACGCAACCCATTCACTCTCTTAGCCAATGGGCCGGTTGTTAAGTCTGAGAAGCTGAGGAGCCAAACCCTTTCGTAGTGCGGAAACTATCGGAAATAGTTGTTACGCGATACTACCCTCATTTGAGGCTGGTGATCTATTCTCGGTGAATGACACTTACTCTAAGATTGCTCTACAACTCGCTGGCGATCCGCTTGTTGTTTTACTTTCCTGGGAGGAGCTGATGATAATGAGTACAGGTACAAAAAATCACCCTAGTATAAACCTTTGAGGATGGGTAGAGCCTTGACTTCATGACAACGACCCTTTGACCCCATGTTTTTTCTATGTTTTTGTGTGCTGCATTCATGCATTCATTTAATAAAACATTAAAACATTCAAAAAACTTCTCTTCTAGTCTCTCTGTTTTTCAAATTAAACTAAGACTGTGATTGCAAATATCAGAGAAAAGGATTATGCTAATGGATTTCGGTAGAAGGAGAACTCATACGTACACCTTCAAGGTTCCAAAACTAGGGGATTTGAGAAGGTTAGCAAGGATGATCACTAGCCCTGAGGCTTTCAGAGCCAAGTACGGAGGTCTGCTACCACTGTTAAGAGTCCATGTGATTGAGGGAATCATGGACGCGCTTGTTCAATTCTACGATCCTGTTTATCATTGTTTCACATTCCCGGATTACCAGCTAGCACCAACGCTGGAGGAGTATTCTCATCTGATTGATCTACACATTACAGATCGAGCTCCATTTTCTGGACTGGAAGAAATTCCAAAGAATCAGACTATTGCAAGAGCAATTCATTTGGACGAGTCTGAGGTTAGGACTCACATGACTACTAAGGGTGGCATCCAAGGTTTGCCAGCCCAGTTCTTGATAAAGAAAGCCCTATACTAGCAACAGGACTGCTTTTGAAAGCATCTTTGTCTTGCTCACCTACGGGTTATTTTTGTTTCCCAACATCAATAACTTCGTCGATATTAATGCCATTAAGGTTTTTCTCATTGGAAACCCTGTGCCGACTTTGCTCACAGATGCGTATCATTCTGTACACTTGGGAAATTTGTACAGTGGAGGGGAGATCACATGCTGTGTACCTCTGCTTTATAAATGGTTTATTTCCCACTTGCCCAAGTCTGCTACTTTTTGGGATTGCAAGAGTGCCTTACGTTGGCCGCAGAAGATCATGTCTCTTACCAACTCTGATATAGATTGGTGCAATAGGATTTATGAGGGAATCAGGATCATTGACCGTTGTGGAAACTTCCCCAACGTACCCCTCGTAGGAACTAAAGGAGGAATCAATTACCATCCGATGTTGGTTCTTCGTCAATTTGGATACCCGATGAGACACATCCCACTGGGTGTTCATCTGGAAGGTCTTTTCTTCAAGGAAGGAGAAAGTGACAGAACACTAAAGATGGAAATAGTGCACGCTTGGAAGCATGTTCATAAGAAAGGACGAGAGTCTCTGGGAAAACCAGACTGTGTCTCGGGGGAGCCTTATCTCCATTGGGTACAAACTAGAGCCCTTAAGCTAAAGATGCCTTATCCTCGTTACAGAATTCTTCCGCCGAGGGAGTCTGTCATGTACTTCATGACGGAAATTGAAAAGCTTCAGGTTACTCTCAACAAAGTTCAAAAGGAGAGGAGGTCTTGGAAGAGCAAGTACCACACCCTCGACGTAGAGTGCATCAAAATACAGCAATTATTGAAAGGGAAAGATGCTCTGATTGAAATTTTGGAGCAGCATGCTGTAGAGAATCAAGATGACCAAAGGAATTTGCTCACTCCTTTCACCTGGCAAAGGAATGACAACCCGACAACGACCCAAGAGCCCCGGTCAAAGAAAAGGAAGATACCAGAATCAGCACCCGATTTCTCTTCAGAGAGGACTCGGGACCCTTTAGCTTAGGTTTCTGTTTCTGCACTTTGTAATCTACTGTATTTCCATTTCTGTAATCCTTTGGAATTCAATAAAAAGGGGTTTCCCCACCGTTTGATATTTGCAATCTAATTGTCGAAGTTTATTTTGATTAAACCAAAAAAAACAATTAATATAATCATTGCATTCATCATTCTCACATCGTGCATTCTTCTTACCTACGAATCTCACGTTTGTGTCTCGGTTCTAGAGTCAAACTGTCTCATTCGTACAATACTCGGGCTAATCGTCAGAAAAGGATGGATGATCTTGAGGAAGAAAACAGAGAGTTGAAAGAAGAGATCGACGCTCTAAGAGAGGATATGAGAAAGCTTCGTAACGACACGCAAGCCATGGCAGAAGCTCAGCTACAAAGAACTATGATCTCAGAGATCACCTCAATGCCCATAGTGGAGAAGAATGATCCTAGGTATCAGATGCCGAAAGATCGTCCCTGGGGTATGCCTGTCAATTATATCCCGGGAGGATATGTTCCGCCGATCACTGAAGATCAGGGAATCGCAACAGAAGCCGCTGGTCCTGAAGGTTACAAACTTCGGGAAAGTGAAGATGCCAGGGGTATACTGAAGACTCCTGAAGGTTACAAACTTCGGGAAACGCCAAGACTCACTGTCGTAGTCACGGTACCACCCCCTGTGGTGCACACTGTCCCGAAAGGACAGATTCCACCAATACCTGTTGGTAAAAAGGAAACTATGTTTGACCAAATGGATGAATTCCAGGAGCAGTTCTTGGAAATGCAGAAGGAACTGCAAGCCATTCGCGGTCAGGATCTATTCGGAAAGGACGCCGCAGACCTCTGCTTGGTCCCCAATGTGAAAGTCCCGCATAAATTTCAAGTGCCCGACTTTGAAAAGTACGAGGGTAACTCTTGCCCTCAGAGCCATCTGGTGATGTACGCTCGGCGGATGTCAGCTCAGACGGAGAATCAGGACCTACTGATTCACTACTTCCAGGATAGTTTAACCGGTGCCGCACTCAAATGGTACATGGGTTTAAACCGTGCTACGATCAGCACTTTCAGAGATCTTGGCACTGCCTTCATCCAACAATACAAATACAATTTGGACATGGCACCCGACAGAGATCAACTCAGATCGATGTCGCAAAAGGACAAAGAAACCTTTAAGGAGTATGCTCAAAGGTGGCGTGAAATTGCCGCTCAAATTTGTCCGCCTCTTGAGGAAAAAGAGATGACAAAGATCTTCTTAAATACCTTAAGCTCATTTTACTATGACCGAATGGTTGCCAGTGCGCCCAGTGATTTCACCGAGATGGTCGGCATGGGCGTACGTCTTGAGGAAGCCATCCGAGAAGGACGTTTGGTAAAAGACACTGGATCGACGAGCAGTACTAAAAAATACGGTAGTGCTCTCCCTAAGAAAAAATAGCAAGATATTGGGAATATCTCTCTCGGAAAGCAAAGGCGACGTTATCAACCAGTAGCGGCTGTGACTCCTGTTATCAACCTTGCGCCTATTCCTACGTATCAACCTCAGGTTGCGCAGAGCCAACCTGACCAGCAAAGGACACAACAGCCTCTTCAGCAGGCTCGTCCTCCATATAGCAACAACCGTACAACGCGGCCACCAGGGTTTAATCCTATACCCATGTTGTACGCATAACTATTTCCGTTACTATTGGCTAAGGGGCACATCCAGACTAAGTCTCCTCTTACAGTACCGGAAAATCCGCCTTTTTGGTTTAAGGTGGATCAGACATGCCCTTATCATCAAGGAGGATCAGGGCATAACATAGAGACTTGCCTCAATTTCAAGTCCGACGTGCAAAAGCTTGTTAGGAGCGGGCTCTTATCTTTCAAAGATACGAATCACAATGTTCTCACGAACCCGCTGCCTCAACATGAGAAAGCTGCAGTCAATCTGATTGAGAAAGAGACTAATAATGTCTATCAAATTCACGATGTACTCTTGTTAAAGACCAATCTGGTCAAGATGCATTGTAGACAGAGTGGATATGGCCATGTGCCACCTCATAACTATCACCAGTGTGATATCTGCTCTAAAGACAACCAAGGATGTTCTATGGTGCAAGCAGACCTACAGGAACAGATGGATCTCGGATGGATCCAAGAGCACCGAGTTCGTGGAGTTAACATGGTCTACATGAATTCTAACATCATTAAGAACCACGGCATCTGTGCAATGAATGTCAACTTGGTGGCGATGCACTAAAGGTAAAGCCAGTATCATAATCTGCCGCGACATGATTACAGTTCCTGTCTAATTTGCTCGGTAAACAAACATGGATGCTTTTTCATACAAGAGGCCCTCCAGCATCAGATGGATCTTGGATGGATCCAAGACTACCATGATAGGAACCCTTATCAGATCAATATGGTTCAGATCTTCGATATTCGCGTGATGAATACCAGCCTGGTAGAGTTACATGCTGAGCAGGTCCGACTCGGATTCTTAATATCACATGACTATCAAAGCTGTAAAGCGGGTTGCGAAAACGATCGAGGTTGTACCCTTGTCCAGGAGGCACTCCAGCACTTGTTAAATCACTGGTGGATGCCAATTTATATGGATGAAGATACTCAGCAAATTAGTATCAGTAACAGGAATCCTACTCGTCGTCAAAGTCAGGATGTCCGATCAGTGGAAGGTAACCTAGTGAGGTTACATTGTATTCTAAGTGGGCGTGGCCAGGTGCCACCACACAATTACGACCGTTGTAGCGTCTGTTCGGAAAGTAACCAAGGGTGTTACCTTGTGAGAGCAGCACTTCAGGGTCAGGTGGATCGTGGAGAGATTCGCCCATATCCGGGTTCTGGACCCATCAATTGGACGCCGAACTACCTTGCCATTCAAGTCGAGGATGTTGTCACAATCTCTGGTCATCACCATACCAGGGATGTTTTTGCCATCATCCCTCTACTTGACGAATCTAGAGTTCCCAATCGGGAACGGATCGAGATTACTTATGATGGTCAGAAAAATCAGAAGGTTCCCATAGTCATCTATCTACCGGGACCACTACCGTATGAATCAACTAAGGCTATCCCTTACAAATACGGTGCAACAATAGTCGAAAATGGAAAGGAAATTCTATTACCCTCCGTTGTGAACATTGCAGACATCAGTCAAGTAACACGGAGTGGTAGAATCTTCAACCGAGGGGTTGGGGAAGTTAACAAGGAAAAGGAACTTCAGACAGAAGCTCCCGATCTATCAGTCGGTCAATCCAGTAATCCCGACCTTTCGAAAAATAATGATGAGATGCTGAAGCTCATCCAAAGGAGTGAATACAACATTGTCGATCAACTGTTACAGATTCCTTCAAAGATCTCGGTATTATCACTGTTACTCAGTTCAGAAGCACACAGAGAGGCTCTACAGAAAGTCTTGGAGCAAGCCTTTGTGGAACAGGATGTAACAATCAGACAGTTCGATAGTATTGTCTCCAACATCACTTCCTGCAACAATTTGGGATTTAGTGATGAAGAATTACCTGAAGAAGGTCGCCGTCATAACATGGCGCTCAACATTACAGTTAACTGCCAGGACGATGCTTTAGCCAGCATACTGGTAGACACAGGGTCAGCCCTGAATGTTATGCCGAAGTCCACTTTGATGCAATTATCATTCAAAGGCCCTCCGATGAGAGTCAGCGAGGTCGTCGTCAAAGCATTCGACGGATCCAGAAAAATGGTTATCGGCGAAGTTGATCTTCCCATAACTATTGGTCCTCACACTTTCCAAGTCACTTTCCAAGTCATGGACATCCGGGCAACATACAGTTGTTTATTAGGAAGACCTTGGATACACCAGGCTGGAGCGGTCACTTCGACCCTCCACCAAAAGCTAAAGTTCGTCAAGAACGGCCAACTTGTCACAGTCTGTGGAGAACAGGCCTTGCTCGTGAGTAACTTATCATCATCTGCTTGTGTAGAACCTGAGGAGGTTATTGGAACTTAGTTCCAAGCACTGTCGGTGAGCAAGGACAATCATTTCAAAGGAGGAACCTCAATTTCCTCATACAACGATGCTATCAAAGCGGTCGAGAGTACCGATACGACAGGATGGGGACAGCTTGTCATTCCCACTGACAATAAAACAAAGAAGGGTCTTGGTTTTTCTGCAACCTGTACCCAGACAACTGCTAACGATGAAAGTCTTCATCCCCTTCAAAACTTCTTCCACAGTGGAGGTTTCCTTCACCCGGTGTCTCAGACAGTTCATGCTATCAATGAGGAAGATCCCTTTGACACAGATGAAGAATGGAAGTCCTATATCAACAAGGACGATTATATGTCTCAGGAAGAGGTGCCTACGCCATTTTGCTATCTCGCACAGAGTCCGAGATTTATACCCCGGTCAGATGTCAAAATGATATATGGAGATTGTGATCCAAAAGGATGCCGTGCTCCGCCCAATTCATTAGAAGAGGACACTCCGATGAAAGACAATTTTGACTACACCTACTATGGCCCGATGGATGGCCTGCCAATGTGGCAGCCTTATCCAGGAGACTTAGGGCAAGAAAGTCAGCCGAGTGATGAAAATCAGCTGACCATCATTGAACAGAATACCTGTGTCCCCACCATGTCATGGGATCAACACTCAGGTCATTCGGAAACTACTCAACATGAAGATGAATTCGCAACGTTCGCAGGATTTGAATTCATCAATTATGCTTTTCCCGAGGTCAACGTCATCGAGAGGGATGACTCCTCCAGTTCCAAAGAAGTGTGGGACACCCTGGGAGAACCAAGTGGAAAATGTGACTATATGGTCAAATACACCGCTCCCGAAAGCTCTCGTATCAGGCTCGAAGATATCCAGCCAACTGGATGGGTAGATACAGCTGAGAGCACAAATGCTATGCATAATACAACTGAGGAATCCTCCTACGACAATTATGCCTGGGAGACAGATTCCAACGATCCTGCTCCACCAGAAATCAGCGTCATTTCTGAAGACAAATCAAGGAAGGTGCCAGACTTTGTGATTCACCGAGGAGTTCGCCGCCAATGGGTTGCTGTCAATGTTCTGAAGGCCGTTCACCAGTCAAAGTAATTGCCATCTTTAACCTTTCACCCTGCCCAGGTGAAACAGATGTTTTGATAGGGTTCACTTTCTGTAAAAATTCCCTCTTCGCTTAGCCCAAAGCGACAGAGTTTTGTTTTATAGGGCTGTAGTTTCAAGAGTAGACTTGTTCATAAATAAAATAACGTCGTTCTGTAATTTCCGCATTAATTGTTGTTTTCTCTTTTTACTTTTTCAGAAAATGGTAATCCTAAAAAACAATTCAAAAATAAAAATAAGCAGTAAAATAAATACACTGCACACACTTGCATTCTTCTTTATCTCTTCTAAACACGAATCATCACGTCATGCAGATTGCTTATTTTAAACCCAGTTGAAACATACGATCTGATGCCTTCTCCCGACTTTGAATTCCCGATATTTGGGGCTGAAGAAGAAATTAACGACGAAATTCCAGAAGAGATCTCCCAATTACTCGGACAAGAGGAAAGGTCTATTAAACCTCACAAAGAACCGTTGGAAACGGTAAACTTGGGTTCAGAGCAAGAGAGAAAAGAAATCAGGATTGGGGCACTGCTTAATCCAACTGTCAAAGAAAGTTTGATAAAGCTTCTCAAAGAATTCCCCGATGTGTTCGCTTGGTCCTATCAGGATATGACAGGGTTGGATACCAGCATCGTGGAACATCACTTACCGTTAAGATTGGAATGTCCGCCAGTAAAGCAAAGGTTGAGACGCACTCACCCGGACATGGCCATCAAAATCAAAGAGGAGGTACAGAAACAGATTGACGCGGGTTTCCTCGCTACATCTGAATATCCTCAATGGTTAGCCAACATCGTACCCGTTCCCAAAAAGGACGGAAAGGTCAGAATGTGTGTTGATTACAGGGATCTGAACAAGGCAAGTCCAAAGGATGACTTTCCTTTACCACACATTGACATGCTGGTTGACAGTACAACAAAGTTAAAAGTTTTCTCCTTCATGGATGGATTCTCGGGCTATAACCAGATCAAAATGGCGCCGAAAGACATGGAGAAAACTTCGTTCATTACCCCATGGGGCACCTTTTTTTACAAGGTAATGCCGTTCGATTTGAAGAATGCCGGGGAAACCTATCAAAGGGCCATGACTACTCTGTTTCATGACATGATACACAAGGAAATCGAGGTATATGTCGATGATATGATTGCAAAATCAAAAATAGAGAGTGAGCACGTTGAACATCTGTCAAAATTGTTCGAACGTCTAAGAAAATTCAAGCTCCGCTTGAATCCTAACAAGTGCACCTTCGGTGTCCGTTCAGGGAAATTACTAGGGTTCATCGTCAGCCAGAAAGGAATTGAGGTTGATCCTGACAAGGTCAGGGCCATTCAAGAAATGCCTTCTCCGAAAACTGAAAAACAAGTCAGAGGATTCCTGGGACGTTTGAACTACATCTCCAGATTCATATTCCTCATGACCGCCACTTTTGCGCCGATTTTTAAGCTACTTAAAAAGAACCAGGATTGCGTTTGGTCAGAAGATTGCCAAACCGCCTTCGACAGTATCAAGGAATATCTGTTGAATCCTCTGATTCTATCACCTCCAGTGGAAGGAAAACCACTGATCATTTACCTCACAGTTCTAGAGGACTCAATGGGATGTGTACTTGGCCAACAAGACGAAACCAAAAGGAAAGAGTCTGCCATTTACTATCTAAGCAAGAAATTCACCGACTGCGAAACTCGGTACACGATGCTTGAGAAAACTTGCTGTGCTTTGGCTTGGGCAGTCAAACGTCTTCGCCAATACATGATTCGTCATACTACTTGGTTGGTCTCCAAAATGGATCCAATCAAGTACGTTTTCGAAAAACCTGCTCTTACGGGAAGGATTGCCCGTTGGCAGATGCTGTTATCAGAATATGACATAGAGTACCACGCTCAGAAAGCCTTTAAGGGAAGTATTTTAGCCGATCATTTGGCTTATCAATCGATTGACGATCAGGAATCAATCGGGTTTGACTTCCCAGATGAAGATGTCATGTATCTAAAGATGAAAGACTGCGATGAACCGCTACCCAGCGAAGGGCCAGAACCAGGTTCCCAATGGGGACTTATCTTTGACGGAGCTATCAATCATTACGGAAACGGAATTGGGGCTACCCCTTTCTCTCTAGTGTATGGCATGGAAGCAGTGCTCCCCATAGAAGTAGAGATCCCATCAATCCGGGTATTGATGGAAGCGAAGCTCACCGAAGCTGAATGGTGTCAAAGCCGACACGATGAACTGAATCTGATAGAAGAAAAGCGAATCACGGCACTATGCCACGGTAAGTTGTATCAACAGAGAATGAAGAAGGCGTTCGACAAAAAGGTCCGACCTCGTGTCTTCAGAAAAGGAGACCTCGTGCTCAAGAAGATACAATTATTTCTCACTGACTCTCGGGGCAAGTGGACTCCGAATTATGATGGCCCCTATGTGATCACAAAAGCTTTCTCAGGCGGTGCCTTGAGACTTGCAACCATGGACGGAGAGGAATTTGCCTACCCCACAAATGTTGATGTAGTCAAGAAATACTTCGCCTAAACTAAAAAAAAAACGTCTCGGTGGATTGAAAACCCGAAAGGGCGGTCCAGGCAAAAGTTAGAGACATGAAAAAAAATCATCCCGATGGATTGGAAACATCAAAGTACAATCCAAGCAAAAATTAGGGATAATGGCAAGTGACTATGTTCAACAAAGGCAAGTCCCTCAGCAGCAGCAGTTACATCATCTGTCAGAAAACTCCAGTCAAGGTCATATTCGACAGAAGCTCAGGATGTCCCGAATTCAAAGTTGGTAGAAGGATAGTGATCGTTATGTTTCAACGTAGCCCTTTTACCTGTAAATTACCATTTTATAACTTTGTATATACTCTTTGGAATCACGCGTTTGGCTGATTTCCATCCTATCAATAAAATTTGAGCCTTTGTGCTTTTGTTTGTAATTCTTATTTGTTTTAGCTTTACAGAACGACGTTGTTAACATGATTAATGATTCTTGAAATGAAACAAAAATGAATTTACTTGTTAAAACTTTTTCTGCTTTTTTAAAATAGAGATGGCAATTTCTTTTGACTGTTAAACATCGAAAGAACATCAATCGCGTCTCCAAAGGTGTTCTAACCTCAGAGTGCAGAATCAAAGTACTCCTTCTAGACCAGTACGCCTGAATGAAGGATCAACAATGTCAGAGACCATGTTTCGTCTGACATCCTCGGCCGAGTTCTCATCTCCTAAGCCCGACCAGCGTCGCTCCCAACAGGGACCGTTTCTCCTAAGCAAGGCAGAATTGCTATCTTGAACCAGCGATATTTCTATATGCCCCACTGTGGCCGAGTATCCAGTCGTGTTCATCCTTTAGTCTATATGTCGCGTCAGTTTTATCAGCATATACATACATACATCATGCATTATTGATTTGCATTCACATTCATATTGCATCACTATCACTCAAGTCGTTCTTATCCCCTAGTGGTAAAAGTCCTCTCAATCGAGTTGTCAGACCTTTCCTCGTTAGGAAGTGAATCATCTAAGCAATCTCTCTCCCGTTTATCTCTGGATTAGAGACGGTCCTTGACCACTTTAATAACTTGAACCTCTGAGAAACAAGAAAACTTTCAACAAATATCACTCTTCGCCATTGAAGATGATATCCTTGCTTTCCCGGATTAAGGAAGATCCCTAGAGAAAGCCTCTTAATCAGAGATTCGGCGGTACGGCAGTTTTTCTCCGAAAAAACCACTGATGAAAAGGTCACCGGCACCTCAAAATTGGATCCCATCATATGGCATTTCTCCGGAAAGATCCCGAGAAAAGTATGATGTAAGACCCCAAACGAAAACAGTCTCTCAAGAGACTCGCTGTCCCTAGTAGAATCGACAAATGGCGTCTCCAAAACAGAGAAGTTTGTGCACCTCTACAGCTCAGACGATTGGGTTCCCCAGCAAGTCTGACATCAAAACTTTTTCCACTCAAATGGCATCTCCCCAGGAAAATTCGGCGAGAAGTTTGAAGGAAAACCGCTACTAATAGTGTTCCTTGTCAAGAAAGTTTATTGACAAAAGAAACTGAGACCAGTTCCTTGGTAGGAAACCAGGATCGAGGAGAAGTTTATTTCAGCAACTAAGACCATGTCCTTGGTAGGAAACCAGGATCGAGGGGAAGTTTATATCAGAAACCGAGACCAGATCCTTGGTAGGAAACCAGGATCGAGGGGAAGTTTACTTTAGAAACTAAGACCAGTTCCTTGGTAGGAAACCAGGTTCGAGGGGAAGTTTAAATTAGAAACTAAGACCAGTTCCTTGGTAGGAAACCAGGATCAAGAGGAAGTTTACAAAAGAAACTAAGACCAGTTCCTTGGTAGGAAACCAGGATCGAGGGGAAGTTTATTTCAAAAAAAAACTGAGACCAGCTCCTTGGCTGAAGACCAGGATCGAGGGGAAGTTTACCTTTTCTAAGCATCATCACTTAGCTAAAGAAGATGAATGCGTAAGCTACCATTCATAACCACCATCAAAATTTCGGGTATTCCGATATTTAATCCTCTTGCACCCCGAATGCCCGAATACCTTCGTCATTCACACCTTCGAGTCCAAGAAGATTAAATAGGGGCATCTGTCATACCCCAAATTTTGACCACTAAGATTTCCCATCATTGTGCAAATCATCAGCACAATGTGGATGGACCATCATACCTCATTAGTCTCCCCAAAGGTGGGTGAGCATTCACTACAAACAGGATTTAGGGTTTCAAGCCCTCGCAGAGCTCTTAGACAAAGGATCAATCAAGGAATGACATGATCTTCAACTTGTCTAGCCTCTAAAATATCCACAATGGATCAAGAGGACTCCCACTTCAAGGATTAAGCACAAGGCTGCTCCCTTCTAGGTGGGTCAAGTCTCAAGATCGACAGTGTCACCAAATTAGGGTTTTGGTCGACCAGGGCCTCCAAATGGAAATTTTTCATCTGGGCACAAGCCAATGATCCAAAACATAACCTAATATACTTCATGGGACCTCATGGACCCAAGCATCAAGTCAATTTTGCCTCAGGGGATGCATTCATCAAAAATCAGGAATTAGGGTTTCTTGACCTAATTCACCCCTAAGTTGACTTTTGGGGCAAATCATGAGCCAAGACCTCAAGAGAGGGTTTGAGGGTCTCTAATGAACTATATTGATCCATTTGGAACAACGGATTAATCCAAGAAGCTTGAGCAACAAGTCTCAATTTCATCTGCACCACAATTAGGGTTTCGCGAGGAAAGTCAACTGTAACTTTGACTTTTGACCAGGACATGCTCCCAAGCCCTAAGACATGATTCAATATACCCTATGACACCCATGGAACATGTCCGTCAAGTTTGATTTAGGTCAAGGACATGATTTCCTGAAGAATTGCACAGTTTGGAATTCATCTGATAAAAAGTCAACTGTGCACAAAAGTCAACTTTGACTTTTTGAGATTTTTCACCAAAATGGATTTTTAACCCTAAAATGATGTTAATGTATGATTTGAATCATCATTCATCAAGAAAAATCAAAGAAAGTGGGATAACTTGTAAAAGGGGTAACCATAAAAACTTAGAAAAATTTCTAAGTTATGGAAAAAGTGACACTAATGTGCCAACTTTGGAGGATCATAACTCCTAAACCACAAGGCCATTGCTCCCCATTCAATGCTTGATTTGTAGATCTCATTTCCCTCTACAAAAGCTTCATACTGACCTATGTCCAAATTCCTCATGGATTTTGAGTTATGGAGTGATCAAAATCAAGAAAAGTCACTTTGTTCCAACACTTAGTGAAAATTTCACTAAGTCAGATTTTACCCTACTTTTTGCCAAATGTAGGGGGATTTTTCACTTGGATTCAAAAGAGATCAAAACCAAACATGTTCAAACAATTGTTGTATCATGTAAGGGCTTTCCAAAATGGCCAAGAACATTACCAAATTCAATTTGAGTAATGAGATATGACATTGGCAAGTTGCCTTGTTGAAATCTGTCAAGGCAAGGCATATTTTGCATTTTTGTTCGATTTGCCAAAATCAGCCAAATCCAAATGCTCCTATCCACTTGGACACCTCTGAGGATTGAATCTAAAGGGGACAATCACTGAGCCAAGCCTCCAAAGTCTTTGGAACAAGAAATAGCATGTTGAACCTAGAGTTGCCAAAATAGGGACAAGACTCCAATTTTGGATTGGAGCATTCAATGGAAGCATCAAGGTGGCATGGACTGAGCCATTCTCAATTGAATTCAGTCAAGACTTATCCAAGACCAAGGGAACCACAGCCCTGTGCCCTAACCTCTAGTCAATGGCTAGAGGAGACTTGGATTTCCATTGGACAACATTGGCCAAACCTCTGCTGCAGTTGCCATTCACTGTGGATCCCAAAACAAACTTGCTCTACTATAAATAGAGCTTAATTGTGATCAGTTTGAGTACACCAAAGCCATCAAACAGATGCTTTCCTCAAAATCTCTTCTTTCACTCCAATTTTGCCTTCTAAGGCAAGTCACTATCGGGTTTTGAGTTTGAGAACTTTTCCAATCAAACCAATCACACACACACCTCACATACATCATATAGAAGTGATCCAAACACTCACATAACATCTGGAACACAGATTTCACAAAATCACCAGCCAATTGCTCAAGTTCTTGACAGTTTTGCAGTTGAGGTACCATCTTCAGCTCCAAACCATTTCAATCCATTCCAAGCATTCATACACACTCCATGGCACCTATGGAAGCTATCCAGATCATTGGAACCTAGCTGTAACACCTCAAACACAAATCACGATCACCAGCTGCAAGTGGTAAGCATGAGCTCTTCTAACTCTATGATCCATGCAATTTTTGCTGCACAATAATTTGACCATATGTTCATAATCATGTATGGAATGTTTCCCCTCAATTAATTGCATTGTTTGAACCGTGTATAAAAAATCCTAGCCTTCATGCAGAAATTAGGGTTCTTGAGGATTTTTCATGATTTTTTGTTATATGTTTAATTTAAATGAAATTAAATACCATAAACATGATCGTGAGGTTGAAACGAGTTGATTGGTATGTGGATTGCATGATATGATTAAGTATTCAGTGAGATTGGATAGAAAATGCAAATCTGGGAAACTCAGAACACGCGCGTGTTCTTGCCCTTGTTCTTGGCGCCATTTTCCAACATTTGAATATTTGAATTTTGTGATTTTACTTAATTGATTCAAAAATTAATTTCTCTCTGAGTTTTAATGATTTTGAGTTGATTCTTTTTTTAATAATTCACAAAAATGTTAAAATATTTTATTTTCCCAAAAAATCCCAAAAATATTATTTATTTTATATAATTGATGTTTTTGCAAAGAATTAATGTTTTAATTGTTTTTGACATTTAAAATATTTTTTCCACCTTGATGTTGCAACTTTTAATGCTTTCTAATTATTTTGTAGGTCAATAATTAATTTTTGAAGCATTAATCCAAGATCACAATTTGTTTTCCATATGTTAAACAATTTTGATCATTTTAATTGAATTTTTATTCAATTAAAACACATTTTTGAAAACAAATTAGGGTTTTTGGATTAATTCAACCCTCATAAATCATTTTGAAAACTTTTGGGCCTCTATTAGAGTGTAAGACCCAATCCCCTTTTAACCAAAACAATTTTGGGCCTCACTTATTGTATAAGTCCCTCTGCGTTAAAAGAAAACTTCGGCGCGATCGCCATTTTCAAACGAAAATCAATTGGGCTTCTCTTTGAGCTGTAAGTCCCATTTCTTTTCATTTTTAAACACTTGGGCCTCTATTATAGTGTAAGACCTAACCCTTTTTTTTACGAAACAATTTTGGGCCTCAGCTATTGTACAAGTCCCGATACGTTAAAAATATCGGCGCGATCACCATTTTCAAACTGAAAATATTTTGGGCCTCTCCCTGAGTTGTAAGCCCCATATTTTGTACAAAATTACACTTTGGGCCTCTAATAGAGTCTAAGACCCAACCCCTCTTTTTTATATTTTCTCATTTTTCATATTATTTTTTAATGATTTGGAAAATTAATAACTCCCTCAATTTTGATTATTTTTTATTGGTTCTTTTTCTGAAAAATCACAAAAATAGTAAAATATTTTATTCTACAAAAAAATCAAATTTATATTATTTATTTAATATAGTTGGTATTTTTGTGAATAAATTCATTTTTAATTGTTTTTTAAGCATTTTAAAAGTGAATATTCATCTTGAAAATAAAGACTATGGGCCTCCCCTCGTGTTGTAAGCCCCATTTCTTTTCTTTAAACTCTTTGGGCCTCTAATAGAGTGTAAGACCCAACCCCTTTGTAAATACCAAAATTTTGGGCCTCAGTCACTTGTATAAGTCCCACGGTGTCTACAAAACCTCAGCGCGACCGTCGCCCTTTTCAAAATTAACCATTGGGCCTACCCGCGAGTAGTAAGACCCATTTCTTTTCTTAAAACTCACTTGGGCCTCTAATAGAGTGTAAGACCCATCCCTTTGTACAGAAAACCTTTTTTGGGCCACAATCACTTGTATAAGTCCCTCTGTACAATTTCAAACAGTGCGCTCACTGATAAAACCCTGGGCCTCTCCTTGAGCTGTAAGCCCCAAATCTTTCTTTTTCAAAGCACTTTCTCCTTTGATTTTGAATATACTGTTGTTTTCAATCTTTCTTTGTTGAACAACTAACCAAACAGCATGGAAGCTCTACAACCGAGTAAGTGTTTACCCGCTTTCATTTACCGCTTTCATATGTATATAACTGTATTGTGGGGTTGTTTCACTGTAAGTCTTCTTTCATAAACTCATATATATATATAACTGTATTGTGGGGCTGTTTTGCTGTAAGTCTTCTTTCATAAACTCATATCAACTGTGTAATAATAGTATAGATATTTAGAGTTTCCCCGGCAACTACGTCTAGAATTAGGTGACGCCGTTTCGTTTATTCATAGAAATAGACAACTAGATCCCCACTAGGATCACCAGATACAGTCTTCTCTTCGGCTGTCCTTATTAGGAATTGTCAAGAAGCTCTACTCCCCAAGATGAATGTCTTCTCCGTGAATGGCATCTTTGAGTTTCTTCCAAATTCTCGAACTTTCCTGACTTGACCTATTCCTTGTGAATAGCTTGCATTGAATTTCTCGGGGTTTGGGGACCCACGGGCTTCCTAAAAGCATCGGCCTCCTCTTGGGCATCGTACAAGGACCCACAGGCTTCCTAAAAGCAACCCCGCCTCCTTTTGGGCTTAGTACAAGGACCCTACGGCTTCTTAGAAGTATTCACAGCCTCCTCTTAGGCTTCGTATAATGATCTCTTCCTCCGGGAATGATAGCCTCCTCTTGGGCTTAGTACAAGGACCCGTCGGCTTCTTAAAAGTTTCCAGCCTCCTCTTGGGCTTCGTACAAATTGTCCTGACGACCTCCTAGAGGTATAGGAACAGAACCTAGTCATCCTCATAGAACAATCCTTTCATAGAGTCAACTACTGTTTCTCAAAGCATAGTACCAAAGACAAAACTTTAGACACGGACAGTCTAACTTCCTTGAGTCTCAAAGACATTCTCAAGTGACCCCTTCGTTAAATAGGAAGGAAACCCGCAGACTCGGACAGTCTCAATACCCTTTGGATTTCCCGTTTCCTTAAAGAGAAGGAAATATCCCTGATCCTCAAATCAAATCCCTGAGTACAGTGTTGCTCATATAAGAACTGATTTTCTCTTTTAAAATCAGTACATTGGACCTGTCACTTAACTGAAACAGTTACCATAGCCTCCTCTTGGGCTTTGTTCAATGATTCTTCCCAGCGAAGCAAACGTTTAGCCTCCATCTCGGGCTTTGTACGAGATACCAAAATTCTCCCCAACGGAGTCAAACAACATTTAGCCTCTCTCTCGGGCTTTGTACGAGACACATAAGAGACTCCCTCGTTGAGTCAATCACCCCTTTCGCCTCCATCTCAGGCTTTGTACGAGATACAAAGACTCTCTTGTTGAGTCAAACATTTTTAGCCTCCATCTCGGGCTTCGTACGAGATACAGAAAAGGCTCTCTTGTTGAGCCAATCAAACTTTTAGCCTCCATCTCGGGCTTCGTACGAGATACAAAAAACACTCTCTTGTTGAGCATAAAAGATTCTCCTGTTGAGTCAACCCTTTTAACCTCTCTCTCGGGCTTTGTACGAGATACCAATAGCCTCCTCTTAGGCTTTGTATAAGAAAACCACTGGTTGATCCAATAAACCTTTTAGCATCAAAGTTGTGCCTCGTTCACAGTACACAAACATCAACAACTCCTTCCCCTTCATCTAATTGCTGTAAGCGGCAAGCCTCTGGATCATCTACATCCATGCCACTGTCCCTCTTTTAGCATGAGAAATTCCTAAGGAAAGATAGCATTGCTCTACACTGAGTTAAAGTCTTCTCCTTCAGGTTAAAATCCCCTTTAAAGGAAATTATGGCATTGCTAGGATCCGCGTATCCCGGTTAAAGTAATTCTCCTTTATAACCAGTCACCCAACAGTTGGGACAGACAAACCCTTCTTTAGAGATGACAAATTCTCTCTAAAGTCGAGGTCCTTCAGCTTCACGTCTTGGGCTTTGAACAAGACACAAATAGACTTTTCAGCTTCACGTCTTGGGCTTTGAACAAGACACAAATAGACTTTTTAGCTTCACATCTTGGGCTTTGAACAAGATACAAATCACCTTTCGCTTCATGTCTTGGGCTTTGAACAAGACACCAAAACACCCATTTCCTCCCATAGAATAGGAGGAACTACGAACGCTCTGATTTCCCTGTTTCGGTAAACGGGAATACGTAGGCATAAGATTGAAAGAAAAATCTTAGCGAGCACATTAAAAAAAAACCCAAAATCCCATACTCTCACATCAAAAAGCATCAGTCCTAACATCCTAACCCTTGTTCCCCGCTAGAAAGTCCTAGAAAGAAAGAAAACCGTATTGGCGAAAATACAAATAACCAGTACAAAGGCCCCCCACATTGATAGCATCCGTAACCTAACAGACCGCTGTTTAAACTCAGTATGCAAGCAGGGTTAATTAGAGACATCTATTTCCCTTCCTTATTCAGCTTACAATAGGATAAAAAATGAATCGACCTGTAGTTTAAGCTCAACCGCAGAGAACGACCAGCGCTTAAGAACCGCGTCCAAAATCGCTCGCTACAGTAGGCCAGACATAACTTTTGCTGTTGGTGTTTGTGCAAGATATCAAGCAGAACCCAAGGTCAGTCACATCAATCAAGTGAAGAGAATTCTAAAGTATGTGAGTGGTACATGTGATTATGGGTTGCTTTACTCCCATGACTCAAGTCCCATTTTATTAGGTTACTGTGATGCTGATTGGGCTAGAAGTGCTGATGATAGGAAGAGTACCTCTGGAGGATGTTTCTTTTTGGAAAATAATCTTATTTCATGGTTTAGCAAGAAGCAGAATTCAGTATCCCTTTCTACTGCTGAAGCTGAGTACATAGCAGCTGGTAGTAGTTGTACTCAACTGGTATGGATGAAGCAGATGTTGTCTGAGTATAATGTCTCACAAGATGTCATGACACTATTTTGTGACAACCTGAGTGCTATTAATATTTCCAAAAATCCCATTCAACATAGCAGGACTAAGCACATTGATATCAGACATCACTTCATCAGAGAACTTGTGGAGGACAAAGTCATAACTCTTGAGCATGTGAGCACAGAAAATCAACTTGCTGACATATTTACCAAGGCTCTGGATGCAGTTCAGTTTGAAAACCTGAGGAGCAGACTTGGGGTGTGCATTCATGAAGAACTATAGCAATCAATGTTCCTTCTGGCTGCCAGATTGAAAAGACAAAAGGTGGTTCTGGTAGTGCAGTGTGTGAATGAAGGGAAAATGCTGAAATTTGTGCATGACATTTGGGCATGTGATGTGGTGTGCATCTACTCTCTGATGCAGTTTACTCTGGTTTCTTTTTACTTTGACTTGTTCTACTTGCCTTTGTCATATTTATGGCTAAAAAGGGGGAGTAGTATGTTTGTGTGTGGGGAGTGCTTGTGTGCTTGTGTTGCTGCAGTAGTTGAGGGGGAGAATGTGGAATGTTGCTGCTGTTGAGGGGGAGTTGTGCTATGATGAGTTGTTTGCAATACTGAGTGTTGTATGCAGCTGAAGGGCAGTGCTGCTATGCTGGATGTTTTTTTTTGCTGTGTGCTGTTGTTTTTCGCTGCCGTCTGATATGGATATTTCTTTTGTGCTTCTTTGAAAGTTTTTTTTGTGTGTGTAGTTTTAGCCAAAATAAGCCAAAGGGGGAGATTGTTATTTCTGTGCTTTTGTGGTTGGCATTTATTTTGCTAAAACTATTATAGCAGCAAGATGTTGAATCTTAATGTTCTAAGTGGCTGCTTTCAACATGTCGAATAAAGATGTTCCATACCAGCTCATAGGACATCGCGTTGTGGATTCAGTTTTTAATGCAGATTCTGTTTGTGTGAATTGTTACTGAATATTCTGTGAATATTTGGTTATCCTATGTGGTATCCAAAGCATTTTTGGATTGTGGTTATTTGTTGGTTTACGGATTTGCTGCTGTTTCTAATTATGGAGACATAATAGGAAACTTTGGATTAAAGACCTATTTTGTTGGAGTTAATTTTACAGATTTGTGAGCAGTCTATTTGCTGCGTTTTTGAAGCCCAATTCAGTCCAGATTAATTGCTATATATTGACTGATGTAAACCTAGTTTTAGGTGTGGAACTTACTTGTGTTTTTAGGGTTTTCGAGTGTATTTTGTGAGCCTAACTGGTATCATTCTGATAACAGTATAAGGACTGATTTTTTGTGTTGTAAGTTCTGTCAAGTTACTCATAAGCTTTTAAGCATTGAGTTTCTTGTGTGTCAATTCTCATAAGCTGTGAAGTATTGAGAATTGTGTGTTTTGAAAGTGTGACTTTCAGTTTGTTTCTTGGGTGGAAAGGTACCAATCACGGGTTGTGGTTGTAGAGGGATTTAAGGAGGGCCTCATACCTAGGTGAGTCTTAGGTAGAAGTCATAGGAAGGGTAGTGATTAAATGAGAAGATTATTCGGTGTTTGTATGATCTGTGAATTGATACTATCATATATTGGTTTCGTCCCTGGCTTGGTAGCCCCCAGAGTAGGTGTGTTAGACCGAACTGGGTAAATATATCATTGTGTTATTTACTTTCTGCACTGCTATTTTTATTGTTATCTTGTTCATTGTGTTGGATATCAGTGTCTCAACATCTGCGTAGGACATCTGATATCTGTGCCAGAATTTCACTATCGAACTGTCTGATTGTTACATCCTGTTCCACAAAGGCCTGCTCTAAGACTTTCTGTAGAGCCTCCCTATGCGCTTCTGAGCTGAGTAACAATGATAATACTGAGATCTTTGAAAGAGTCTGTAACAGCTGATCAACAATGTTGTATTCACTCCTTTGGATGAGCTTCAGCATCTCATCATCATTTTTCGAAAGGTCGGGATTATTGGATTGACTGACTGATGGATCGGGAGCTTCTGTCTGAAGTTCCTTTTCTTTGTTGGACTCTCCAACTCCTCTGTTGAAGATTCTACCACTCCGTGTTACACGACTGATGTCTGCAATATTCACGACGGAGGGTAATAGAATTTCCTTTCCATTTTCAATTATTGTTGCACCATATTTGTAAGGGATTGCCTTAGCTGATTCATATGGTAGTGGTCCTGGCAGATAGATGACTATGGGAACCTTCTGGTTTTTCTGACCATCGTATGTAATCTTGATCCGTTCCCGGTTGAGAATTCTTGATTCGTCAAGCAGAGGGATGATGGAAAAAAACATTCCTGGTCCTCTGATGATCAGAGATGACGACAACGTCCTCGATTTGATCGGCAAGGTAGTTTGGCGACTAATAATGGGTCCGGAACCTGGATATGGGCGAATCTCTCCACGATCCACCTGCCCCTGGAGAGCTGCTCGCACAAGGTAGCACCCTTGGTTACTTTCCGAACAGACTCCACAACATTCATAATTGTGTGGTGGCACCTGGCCACGCCTACTTTGAATACAATGTAACCTCACTAGGTTAGCTTCCACGGATCAGATATCCTGACTTTGATGCCGAGCAGGGTTTTTGTTATTGATACTAATTTACTGAGTATCTTCATCCATGTATATTGGCATCCACCAATGATTTAACAAGTGCTGAAGTGCTTCCTGGACAAGGGCACATCCCTGATCATTTTCGCAACCCGCTTTACAGCTGTGATAATTATGTGATATCAGGAATCCGAGTCGGACCTGCTCAGCATGCAACTCTACCAAGTTGATATTCATCAAGCGAATATCGAAGATTTGAACCATGTTGATCTGATAGGGATTCCTATCATGGTAGTCTTGGATCCATCCAAGATCCATCTGACGCTGGAGGGCCTCCTGTATAAAAGAGCATCCTTGTTTGTTTACCGAGCAAGTCAGACAAGAATTATAATCGTGCCGCAGCAGATTATGATACTGGCTTTGCCTTGAGTGCTAGCCACCAAGTTGACATTCATTGCACGGATGTCGTGGTTTTGAATGACGTTGGAATTCGTATAGACCATGTTAACTCCACGAACTCGATGCTCTTGGATCCATCCGAGATCCATCTGTTCCTGTAGAGCTGATTGCACCACAGAACATCCTCGATTGCTTTTAGAGCAGACATCACATTGATGATAATTATGAGGTGGCACATGGCCATATCCACTCTGTTTACAATGCATCTTGACCAGATTGGTCCTCAACAAGAGTACATCGTGAATTTGATAGACATTGTTAGACTCTCTCTCAATCAGGTTGACTGCAGCTTTCTCATGTTGAGGTAGCGGGTTCGTGAGAACATTGGGATTCGTATCTTTGAAAGATAAGAGCCCGCTCCTAACAAGCTTTTGCACGTCAGATTTGAAATTAAGACAATTCTCTATGTTATGCCCTGATCCTCCTTGATGATAAGGGCATGTCTGATCCACCTTAAACCAAAAAGGCAGATTTTCCGGTACTACAAGGGGAGACTTAGTCTGGATGTGCCCCTTGGCCAGTAGTAACAGAAATAGTTCTACGTACAACATGGGTATAGGATCAAACCCTGATGGTCGTGTTGTACGGTTGTTGTTATATGCAGGACGAGCCTGCTGAAGAGGCTGTTATGTCCTTTGCTTCTTAGGTTGGCTCTGCGCAACCTGAGGTTGATACGTAGGAACATGCGCAGGGCTGATAGCAGGAGTCATAGCTGCTACTAGTTGGTAACGTCGCCTTTGCTTTCTGAGAGAGATATTCTCAATATCTTGCTCTTTTTTCTTAGGGAGAGCACTACCGTATCGTTTTGTACTACTTGATGATCCAGCGTATTTTACCAAACGTCCTTCTCGGACGGCTTCCTCAAGACGAACTCCCATGCCCACCATCTCAGTGAAATCACTGGGCGCGCTGGCAACCATTATGTCATAGTAAAATGAGCTTAAGGTCTTTAAGAAGATCTTTGTCATCTCTTTTTCCTCAAGAGGTGGACAAATCTGAGCGGCAATTTCACGCCATATCTGAGCGTACTCCTTAAAGGTTTCCTTGTCCTTTTGTGACATTGATCAGAGTTGATCTCTGTCCGGTGTCATGTCCAAATTATATTTGTATTATTGGACGAAGGCAGTACCAAGATCTCTGAATGTGCTAATCGTAGCACGGTTTAAACCCATGTACCATTTTAAGGCGGCACCGGTTAAACTATCCTGAAAATAGTGAATCAGCAGGTCCTGATTCTCTGTCTGAGCTGACATTCTCCGAGCGTACATCACCAAGGGACTTTGAGGGCAAGAGTTACCCTTGTATTTTTCAAAGTCAGGCACTTGGAATTTGTGCAGAACTTTCACATTGGGAACCAGACAAAGGTCTGCAGCGTCCTTTCCAAATAAATCCTGACCGAAAATGGCTTGCAGTTCCTTCTGCATTTCTAGGAACTGTTCCTGGAATTCGTCCATTCTATCAAACATGGTTTCCTTCTTACCAGAAGGTACCTGTGGAATCTGTCCTTCCGGGATAGTGTGCACCACTGGGGGTGGTACCGTTACTACGGCAGTGAATCTTGGCGTTTCCCGAAGTTTGTAACCTTCAGGAGTCTTCAGTATGCCCCTGGCATCTTCTCTTTCCCAAAGTTTGTAACCTTCAGGCCCAGCCTCCGCTGAAGTTTTCGGATCTCCAGTGATCGGCGTAACATATCCTTCCGGGATATAGTTAACAGGCATGCCCCAAGGGCGATCTTTCGGCATTTGATACCTAGGATCATACTTCTCCACTATGGGCGCCGAGGTGATCTCTGAGATCACAGTCCTTTGTAGCTGAGCTTCTGTCATGGCTTGCATGTCGTTACGAAGCTTTCTCATATCCTCTCTCAGAGCGTCGATCTCTTCTTTCAACTCTCTGTTCTCTTCCTCGAGATCATCCATCTTTTTTTGACGATTGGCTCGAGTATTGTATGAATGAGACAGTTTGACTCTAGAACCGAGACACAAACGTGAGATTCGTAGGTAAGAAGAATACGTGACGTGAGAATGATGAATGCAATGATTATATTAATTGTTTTTTGGTTTAATCAAAATAAACTTCGACAATTAGATTGCAAATATCAAACAGTGGGGAAACCCCTTTTTATTGAATTCAAAGGATTACAGAAATGGAAATACAGTAGATTACAAGGTGCAAAAACAGAAACCTAAGCTAATGGGTCCCGAGTCCTTTATGAAGAGAAATCGGGTGCTGATTCTGGTACTTTCCTTTTCTTTGACCGAGGCTCTTGGGCCGTTGTCGGGTTGTCATTCCTTTTCCAGGTGAAAGAAGTGAACATATTCCTTTGGTCATCTTGATTCTCTACAGCATGTTGCTCTAAAATCTCAATCAGAGCGTCCTTATCTTTCAGTAGTTGCTGTATTTTGATACACTCCACATTGAGAGTGCGGTACTTGTTCTTCCAATACCTCCACTCCCGTTGAACTTTGTTGAGAGTAACCTAAAGTTTTTCCGTCTCAGTCATGAATTACATGACAGATTCCCTCGGTGGAAGAACTCCATGATGAGGATAAGGCATTTTTAGCTTGAGAGCTCTAGTTTGCACCCAGTGGAGATAAGGCTCCACCGAGACACCGTCCGGTTTTCCTAGAGACTCTCGTCCTTTCTTATGAACATGTTTCCAAGCGTGCACTATTTCCGTCTTTAGTGCTCTGTCATTTTCTCCTTCCTTGAAAAAAAGACCTTCCAGATGAGCACTCCATGGGACGTGCCTCATTGGGTATCCAAATTGACGACGAACGAGAACTGGATGGTAATAGATTCCTCCCTTAGTTCCTATAAGGGCTACGTTGAGGAAGTTTCCACAATGGTCAATGATCCTGATTCCGTCATAAATTCTACTACACCAATCTATGTCAGAGTTGGTGAGGGACATGATTTTCTGCGACCAACGCAAGGCACTCTTGTGATCCCAAAAAGCAGCAGACTTGGGCAAATAGGAGATAAACCATTTATAAAGCAGTGGTACACAGCACGTGATCTCCCCTCCACTATACAAATTCCCTAAGTGTACAGAATGATACGCATCTGCGAGAAAAGTCAGTACAGGGTTTCCAATGAGAAAAACCTTAATGGAGTTGATATCGACGAAGTTATTAATGTTGGGCAACAGAAATAACCCGTAGGTGAGTAAAACAAAGATACTTTCAAAAGCAGTCACGTTCACGATACTGGCAAAGTACAGGGCTTTCTTTATCAAGAACTGGGCTGGCAAACCTTGTATGCCACCCTTAGTGGTCATGTGAGCCCTGATCTCAGACTCGTCCAAATGAATTGCTCTTGCAATGGTCTGATCCTTTGGAATTTCTTCCAGTCCAGAAAATGGAACTTGATCAGTAATGTGTAGATCAGTCAGATGAGAATACTCCTCCAGCGTTGGTTCAAGCTGGTAATCCGGGAATGTAAAACAATGATAAACCGGATCGTAGAACTGAACGAGCGTCTCCATGATTCCCTCAATTACATAGACTCTTAGCAGAGATAGCAAACCTCACTACTTGGCTCTGAAAGCCTCATGGTTTGTGATCATCCTCGCCAAACCTCTTAAATCCTCTAGTTTTGGAATCCTGAAGGTATACTTATGAGTTCTCCTTCTATAAAAATGCATTAGTGCAATCCTTTTCTCTGATATTTGCAATCACAGTCTTAGTTTAATTTGAAAAAAACAGAGAGACTAGAAGAGACATTTTTTTGAATGTTTTAATGTTTTTTAAATGAATGCATGAATGCAGCACACAAAAACATAGAAAAAATATGGGGTCAAAGGGTCGTTGTCATGGAGTCAAGGCTCTACCTATCCCAAAGGTTTACTAGTGATTTTTGTACCTGTCTCTCATCATCATCAACTCTTGTCAAGAAAACACCAGCGGGTCGGGAACCGTGCTAGGTGGTGTTTTTTGAAGAGTCCTCAGAAGAGGGTGGCATCGCATGACAACTATTTCTGATAGCCTCTGCACCACTAAAGGGGTTTTTCCTAGGTGTATACTCAATTTTTCCACATGCGACATCACACGCATTACCATTAGCAGAAAGATAAACACATATATCAATTAGGAAAAGCAGTATATATATTTGTCCTAATGTCCTAGACTTTTAAAAAGCTATGAATCTTATGTTCTTGACAGAAAATGGCTCCCTGGCGGAGGCGTCATTCTGTGGTTCCTTCCCAACTTAAAGGTTTTTGACCTAAGATCCTAGTGAAGTCAACAAAAAGTCCCATTCCCAGTGAAGTCACCATGACTTGTCCAAGGTAATTGTAAGAAAGAACGTGGACAGGCCCCACGGTGGGCGCCATTTTTCTGTAGCGAGTGATTTTGGACGTGGTTCTTAAGCACTGTCGCTCTTTGGGGGGACTACAGGTCGATTCATTTTTTATCCTATTGTGAGCTGACTAAGGAAGGGAAATAGATGTCTCCAATTAACCCTGCTTGCATACTGAGTTTAAACAGCGGTCTGTTAGGTTACGGATGCTATATGGTCGTGGGGCCTTTCTTTCTTCTTACTTTATTAAGGTGGAAAACTGGGACTATTCAGGGTAGGATATTAGGACTGATATATGAAGGTACGAGATTTTGGGTTTTTTTATTAGTGTGCTCGCTAAGATTTTTCTTTCAATCTTATGCCTACGTATTCCCGTTTTTCTGAAACAGGGAAATCAGAGCGATCGTAGTTCCTCCTATTCTATGGGAGGAAATGGGTTGTTTTGGTGTCTTGTTCAAAGCCCAAGACGTGAAATGAAAGGTGGTTTGTATCTTGTTCAAAGCCCAAGATGTGAAGCTAAAAGGTCTATTTGTATCTTGTTCGAAGCCCAAGATGTGAAGCTAAAAGGGTTTGACTTTAGAGATAATTTGTCATCTCTAAAGAGGGGTTTGTCTGTCACAACTGTTTATAAAGGAGAATTACTTTAACCGGGATGTGTGAATCTGGCAATGCCATAATTTCCTTTATAGGGGTTTCCAACCTGAAGGAGAAGACTTTAACTCAATGTAGAGCAATGCCATCTTTCCTTGGGAATTTCTCATGCTAAAAGAGGGACAATGGCGTGGATGTAAATAATCCAGAGGCTTGTCGCTTACAGCGATTAGATGAAGGGAAAAAAGTTATTGATGTTTGTGTACTGTGAACGTGGCACAACTTTGATGCTAAAAGGTTGATTGGATTAACCAGTGGTTTTCTTATACAAAGCCTAAGAGGAGGCTATTGGCCCAACAAGAGGGTATTTTTGATCTGTCTCGTACAAAGCCCGAGATAGAGGCTAAAAGGGAAGTGACTCAACAAGAGAGTCCTTTATGGTATCTCGTACGAAGCCCGAGATGGAGGCCAAGGGTTTTATACTCAACAAGAGAGTGATTTGTGTCTTTGTACAAAGCCCAAGACGGAGGCTAAAAGGATTGTGACTCAACAAGAGAGTATTTTTTGTATCTCGTATAAAGCCCGAGATGGAGGCTAAAGTGTTGATTCAATAAGAACCTTTTGTATCTCGTACAAAGCCCAAGATGGAGGCGAAAGACGTTCGACTCAACAAGAGAGTCTTTTGTACCCGAGATGGAGGCTAAAAGATTTGACTCAACAAGAGAGTCCTTTGTATCTCGTACAAAGCCCGAGATGGAGGCTAAAGATGTTCGACTCAACAAGAGAGTCTTTTGTATCTCGTACGAAGCCCGAGATGGAGGCTAAAGAGGGCACTGTTTCAGTTGAGTGACCAGTATATGGGTTCAAAGAGAAAATCAGTTCTTATATGAGTAACACTGTACTCAGGGATTTTGATTCGAGGATAAGGGATATTTCCTTTTCTTTAAGGAAATGGGAAATCTAAAGGGTATTGAGACTGTCCGAGTCTACGGGGTTCCTTCCTATTCTTGAAGGGTGCTTGAGAATGTCTTTGAGACTCAAGGAAATTAGACTGTCCAAGTCTAGAGTTTCATCTTTTGTACTATGCTTTGAGAAACAGTAGTAGACTCTTGGAAAGACTGTTCTATTAAGATGACTAATTTATGTTCCTATACCTCTACGAGGTCGTCGGGACAATTTGTACAAAGCCCAAGAGGAGGCTGGAAACTTTTAAGAAGCCGAGGGACAATTTATACGAAGCCCAAGAGGAGGCTATCATTCCCGGAGGAAGAAATCATTTATACGAAGCCTAAGAGGAGGCTGTGAATACTTCTAAGAAGCCGACGGGTCCTTGTACTAAGCCCAAGAGGAGGCGGTGATGCTTTTAAGAAGCCTGCGGGTCCTTGTACAACGCCCAAGAGAAGGTGGGGGTGCTTTTAAGAAGCCTGCGGGTCCTTGTACAATGCCCAAGAGAAGGCGGTGAACAGTTCCAGACGGGGTTTCACTTGGAACAATGGCCTTCTGTATAATGAATTGTTCAAAAGGGAAGATTTCCTAGATCTAGTTATCTAACGTTGATGCAAGGTTCTGTCTAGTTCTAGACGTATTTGCCGGGGAAACTCTAAATATCTATACTATTATTACACAATTGATATGAGTTTATGAAAGGAGACTTACAGCGAGCAGCCCCACAATACAGGTATATGTATATGAAAGCAGTAAATGAAAGCGGATAAACACTTACTCAGTTGTAGAGCTTCCATGCTGTTTTGTTAGTTGTTCAACAAAGAAAGATGGAAAACAATAGTATATTCAAAATCAAAGGAGAAAGTGCTTTGAAAAAGAAACATTTGGGGCTTACAGCTCAAGGAGAGACCCAGGGTTTTATCAGTGATCGCACTGTTGAATTTGTACAGAGGGACTTATACAAGTGACTGAGGCCCAAAAATTGTTTTCTGTACAAAGGGATGGGTCTTACACTCTCTCAAGAGGCCCAAAAGGTTTAAAGAAAAAGAGTGGGGCTTATAACACGAGGGTAGGCCCAGATGATTTTTTGTTTGAAATGGTGGTCGCGCCGAGATTTTCTTTTAACGCAAAGGGGCTTATATAATATCTGAGGCCCAAAGTTGTTTTGGTTAAAAGGGGATTGGGTCTTACACTCTATTAGAGGCCCAATTGTTTTGAATAGGTCTTATAGCTCGAGGAGAGACCCAGTGGATTTTTTAAAAAGGCGACGATTGCGCCGTTTATTTGGAAATGTACAGAGGGACTTATACAATGAGTGAGGCCCACAAAGTTTTTCTGTACAAGGGGGTTGGGTCTTCACTCTATTAGAGGCCCAAAGAGTTTGAAAAAGTTTGATGAGGGTTGAATTAATCAAAAAACCCTAATTTGTTTCCAAAATGTATTCTAATTGAATAAAAATTCAATTAAAATGATCAAAATTGTTTAACATGTGGAAAACAAATTATGGTCTTGGATTAATGCTTAAAAAATCAAGTATTGACCTACAAAATAATTAGAAGTCATTAATCTTTGCCAAATCAAGAGGGAAAAAAATATTTTAAATGTCAAAAATAATTAAAACATTAATTCTTTGCAAAAATATCAATTATATGGAATAAATAATATTTTTGGGATTTTTTTGGGAAAATAAAATATTTTAACATTTTTGTGAATTATTAAAAAAAGAATCAACTCAAAATCATTAAAACTCAGAGAGAAATTAATTTTTGAATCAAGTAAATAAAATCACAAAATTCAAATATTTGAATTTTAAAAAAAAGGCGCCAAGAACACCCAAGAACACGCGCGTGTTCTGGGTTTTGCCCAGATTTGCATTTTCTCTCCAATCTCACTGAATACTTGATTATATCATGCAATCCACATACCAATCTGCTCGTCTCAACGTCACGATCATGTCTATGATATTTAATTTCATTTATTTTTAACATGGAATAAGAAATCAAGACAAAATCTCAAGAACCCTAAAATTTGCATGAAGGCTGAGAATTTGGATACACGATTCAAACAAAGCAATTAATTGAGGGGAAACATTCCATGCATGATTATGAACATTTGGCAAAAGTATTGTGCGAGGAAATATGCATAGATTAAGAGATGACCAAGTTTAGGCTTACCTCTACGTCGTGACAGCAACTGCAATGTGATTTCTGAGTTGGAGGTGTTACAGATGAGTTGTGATGATCTGAACAGCTTCCCTACACCCTATGGAGTGTGTTTGAATGCTTGGACTTGATTGAAAATGGCTGGATCACTTCATGGCATCTCAACTGCAGCTTGGTTAAAACCTTGAGCAATTGGCTGGTGATTTTGAGAAATCAGTGTTCCAGATGTTGTTTAAGTGTTTGATCAGCTCACATATGATGTATGTGAGGTGTGTGTGTGATTGGTTTGAGTGGAATTGCTCTCTACTAAAATTTCGATAGTGACTTGCTAAGAAAGGCATTTTTGAGAGTGAGAAGTTGATTTTGAGAAAGGCAAGTGTTGTAGGCCTTTGGTGTACTTAAACTGATCACAATTGAGCTCTATTTATAGTAGAACAAGTTTTTTTTGCAAGGAATAGTGAATGGCAACTGCTGAGTAGGGTTGGCCAATGTTGGCAAATGAGAATCCAAGTCTCCTCTAGCCATTGACTAGAGGTTAGGGCACAGATTGCTGGTTCCCTTGGTCTTGGATAAGTCTTGACTGAATTCAGTTGCTAATAGCTCAGTCCATGCCACCTTGGTGCTTCCATTGAATGCTCCAATCCAAAATTGGAGTCTTGTCCCTATTTTAGGCAATTCTAGGTTTGGCATGCTATTTCTTGTTCCAAGGACTTTGGAGGCTTGGCTCAGTGATTGTCCCCTTTAGATTTGATCCTCAGATGTGTCCAAAGTGATGACAAGGCTTGGAATTGGCTGATTTTGGTAAATCGACCAAAAGTGCAAAAATCTGTCTTGCCTTGGCAGTTTTCAACAAGGCACTTTGCCAATACCATATCTCTTAGCTCAAATTGAATTTGGTGATGTTCTTGGCCATTTTGGAAAACCCTTATATGATACAACAACTGTTTGATCATATTTGGTTTTGATACTTTTTGGATCCAAGTGAAAAATGTCCCTACATTTGGAAAAAAGTGAAGGCAGATTCTGACTTAGTGAAAATTTCACTAAGTGTTGGAAAAAGTGACATTTTCACTTTTCAGCCACTTTGATCACTCCATAACTCAAAATCCCTAACGAATTGGACTGAGGTCTAGTTGAAGTTTTTGTAGAGGGCCATGAGGGCTACAAATCAAGCTTTGGATGGGGAAGAATGGCTTTGTGGTTTAGGAGTTATGATCCTCCAAAGTTGGTACCCTTGCCACTTTATTTCATAACTTAGAAAATTTTCTAAGTTTTTATGGTTACCCCTTTTACAAGTTATCCCACTTTCTTTGATTTTTCTTGATGAATGATGATTGAAATCATACATTAACATCGTTTTAGGGTTAAAAATCCATTTTTGTGAAAAATCTAAAAAAGTCAAAGTTGACTTTTGTGCACAGTTGACTTTTTGTCAGATGAATTCCAAACTGTGCAATCCCCTAGGAAATCATGCCCTTGACCTAAATCAAACTTAATGGACATGTTCCATGGGTGTTATAGGGTGTATTGAATCATGTCCTAGGGTTTGGGAGCATGTCCTGGTCAAAAGTCAAAGTTATAGTTGACTTTTCTCGCGAAACCCTAATTGTGGTTCAGATGAAATTGAGACTTGTTGCTCAAGCCTCTTGGATCAATCCATTGTTCCAAATGGATCAATGTGGTATATTAGAGACCCTCAAATCATGTCTTGAGGTCTTGGCTCATGATTTGTCCCAAAAGTCAACTTAGGGGTGAATTAGGTCAAGAAACCCTAATTCCTGATTTTTGATGAATGTATCCCCTTAGGTAAAATTGACTTGATGATTGGGTCTATGAGGTTCCATGGAGCATATTAGGATATGCTTTGAAGCATTGGCTCATGCCCAGAGGAAAATTTCCATCTGGAGGCCCTGGTCGACCAAACCCTAATTTGGTGACACTGGCGATCTTGAGGCTGGATCCACCTAGAAGGGAGCAACCTTGTGCTTAATCCTTGATGTGGGAGTCCTTTTGGTCCATTGTGGATGCTTGAGAGGTTAGACAAGTTGAGAATCATGTCATTCCTTGATTGATCCTTTGTCTAAAAGCTCTGAGAGGGCTTGAAACCCTAATTTTGATAGTAGTGAATGTTCAACAATTCCTTGAGGAGATTGATGAGGGATAAAGGTACATCCATATTGTGATGATGATTTGCACAATGATGGGAAATCTTAGTGGTAAAAATTTAGGGTATGACAGTTAGCACTCTCTTGTTGAGTCAACCCTTTTAGGCTCTCTCTCGGGCTTCGTACGAGACACATAAAAGCGCCATCTTGTTGGGTCAATAGCCTCCTCTTAGGCTTTATATAAGAAAACCCCGGTTGAGTCAATCAACCTTTTAGCATAAAAAATCTGTGCCTTGCTCACGGTATACACACATCAACAACTCCTTTTCCTTCATCTAATTGTTGTAAGCGGCAAGCCTATGGATTATTTACATCCACGCCACTGTCCCTCTTTTAGTATGAGAAATTCCTAACGAAATATGGAATTGCTATAAACTGAGTTAAAGTCTTCTCCTTCAGGTTAAAAATCCCCTATAAAGGAAATTATGGCATTGCTGGATTCACACATCCCAGTTAAAGTAATTCTCCTTTATAATCAGTCACCCAACAATTGTGACAAACAAACCCCTTTAGAGATGACAAATTCTCTCTAAAAGTCAAAACCCTTCAGCTTCACATCTTGGGCTTTGAACAAGATACAAACCACATTTAGCTTCACGTCTTCGGCTTTGAACAAGACACCAAAACAACTTTTTCCTCCCATAGAATAGGAGGAACTACGATCGCTCTGATTTCCTTGTTTCGTTAAAAGGGAATACGTAAGCATAAGATTGGAAAAATCTTAGCGAGCATACTAATCAAAAACCCAAAATCCCTTACATTCATACATCAATCGAAAAGCATCAGTCCTAACATCCTACCAATAGCCTAGACACTATTTTTTTTAACAAAATAACCTAAGAGAGACCCACAATCTTAATAGCATTTGTTAACCAACAGTCATCTGTTTAAACTCAGTTTGCAAGCAGGGTTAATTGGAGACATCTATTTCCCTTCCTTCATCAGCTTCAATAGGATAAAAAATGAATCGAACTGTAGTACCCCAAAGCGATAGTGCTTCCCAACCACGCAAAAATTCGCGCTACAGAAAAAATGGCTACTTCACTGGGGAGTCTATAGAGATCTTGTTCTCTTCCCATCTCTTAGGTAGAAAACCTTATGTTCTCAAAATTTCACAGAAATGGCGACTCTGCTGGGGAGTCATTGTCTGTATAGGATCATAAGACTAGATGTCTAGGATGATTAAGACAAATATATATACAGCTTTTCCTAATTGATATCTTTGTTTATTTTTCTGGTAATGGGAATGCGTGTGATGCTGCATGTGGAAATATTGAGTATACACCTAAGATAAGTGATGGCAATGCGGGTAATCTTACTGGGAGTGAATTCCAGTTAAGATCCCCCGATCGACCATCAAACTCAGTGGAGACTCCCTTTACAGAGGTTTTTAGTAGACTTAAGCCATTTTGTAGTACGGAAGCTATCGGAAATAGTTGTCACGCGATACTACCCTCATATGAGATCACTATAAGATACATCATCTCGCTGGCGATCCGCTTGCTGTTGTTATCCCAGAGGGGTCAATGATTTTGCGGACAGGTACAAAAAATCTCCAGTATAAACCTTAGGGGGGGGGGGGGGGTAGAGCCTTGACTTCATGACACCGACCCTTTGACCCCATGTTTTTTCTATGTTTTTGTGTGTTGCATTCATGCATTCATTTAAAAAACATTAAAACAAAGAAAATCTTCTCTTCTAGTCTTTCTTTTTCAAATTAAACTAAGACAATGATTGCAAATGTCAGAGAAGGAGATTGCGCTAATGGATTTCAGTAGAAGGAAAACTCATAAGTACGCCTTTAAGGTTCCAAAGTTGGAGGATTTGAGAGGTTTGGCGAGAATGATCACCAACCACGAGGCTTTCAGAGCCAAATATGGAGGACTGTTGTCTCTATTAAGGGTCCATGTAATCGAAGGAATCCTATCCACGCTCATTCATTTCTACGATCCGGTTTATCACTGTTTCACATTCCCGGATTATCAGCTTGCACCAACGTTGGAGTATTCTCACCTGACTGATTTACACATTACTGATCAAGCTCCCTTTTCTGGACTGGAAGAAATTCCAAAGGATCAGACCATTGCAAGAGAAATTTATTTGGACGAGTCAGAAGTCAGGACTCACATAACCACTAAGGGTGGCATCCAAGGTTTTCCAGCCCAGTTCTTGACAAAGAAAGCCCTGTACTTTTCCAGTATAGGGAGCGTGGCCGCTTTCGAGAGCATCTGTGTTTTGCTCACCTACGGGTTAATTTTGTTTCCCAACATTGATAACTTCGTAGATATCAACGCCATTAAGATTTTCCTAATCAGAAACCCTGTACCGACCTTACTCGCAGATGTGTATCATTCGGTACACTTAAGGAATTTATACAGCGGAGGAATGATCACATGCTGTATACCCCTGCTGTACAAATGGTTCACTTCCCATTTACCCAAGTCTGCTGCATTTTAGGATCAAAAAAATACTTTACGTTGGTCGCAGAGAATCATGTCTCTTACCAACTCTGACATCGATTGGTACAATCGAATCTATGACGGGATCAGAATCATTGACCGTTGTGGAGATTTCCCAAATGTACCCCTTATAGGAACTAAGGGAGGAATCAACTATCACCCAGTGTTAGTTCGTCGTCAATTTGGATACCCAGTGAGGCATGTCCCGCGCAATGCTCATCTGGAAGGTATTTTCTTCAAGGAAGGAGAAAATGACAGGGCACTAAAGACGGAAATAGTACATGCCTGGAAACACGTTCATAGGAAAGGACGAGAGTCTCTAGGAAAACAAGATTGTATCTCGATGGAGCCTTATCTCCACTGGGTACAAACTAGAGCTCTCAAGCTGAGGATGCCTTACCCTAGTAAGGAAGCTCTTTCATTAAGGGAATCTGCCCTTTATTTCATGTCTGAGACGGAAAAACTTCAAGTTACTCTCAGCAAAGTTCAACAGGAGAAGAGGTCTTTGAGGAACAAGTATCGTATTCTCAATGTGGAGTGTAAGAAAATACAGCAGCTATTAAGAGAAAAAGATGCTCTGATTGAGATTTTAGAGCAACATGCTGTAGAAAATCAGGATGACCAAAGGAATTTGCTCGCTCCTTTCACTTGGCAAAGGAATGACAACCCGACAACGGCCCAAGAGCCCCGGTCAAAGAAAAGGAAAGCACCAGAACCAGCACCTGAGCTGTCTTCAGATAGGACTCATGATCCATTAGTTTAGGTTTCCTTTTTCAGCACTTTGTAATCTACTGTATTTCCATTTCCGCAATCTTGTGAATTCAATAAAACGGGGTTTCCCCACTGTTTGATATTTGCAATCTAATTGTCGAAGTTTACTTTGAATAAATAAAAACAATTAATAATCATTGCATTCATCATTCTCATAAACGCATTCTTCTTACCTACAAATCTCACGTTTGCGTCTCAATTCTAGAGTCAAACTGTCTCATTCGTACAATACTCGGGCCAATCGTCAGAAAAAGATGGATGATCTCGAGGAAGAGAACAGAGAGTTGAGAGAAGAGATCAACACTCTGAAAAGGGATCTGAGAAAGCTTTATAACGATGTGCAAGCTCTAGCAGAAGCTCAGATGCAACAATAAAGAACAGTGATCTCAGAGATCACATCTGCGCCCATAGTGGAAAAGTATGATCCTAAGTTCAAGACGCCGAAAGATCATCCCTGGGGCATGCCTATCAACTATATCCTGGATGGATATGTTCCACCGATCACTAAGGATCAGGAAACTGCAGCAGGAACCGCTGGGCCTGAAGGTTATAAACTTAGGGAAAGCGAAGATGCCAGGGGCATGGCAACAACTCGTGAAGGTTACAAACTTCGGGAGACACGGAGAGTCTCGGCCATAATGACTATACCACCACCTGTGGTACACACTGTCCCAGAAGGACATATTCCACAGATACCTTCTGGTGGAAACGACAGCATGTTCGATAGAATGAATGAATTCCAGGAACAATTTCTGGAGATGCAGAAAGAACTGCAAGCCCTTCGCGGTCAGGACTTATTTGGAAAGGACGTTGCAGACCTTTGTTTGGTCCCCAATGTGAAAGTTCCACACAAGTTCCAAGTGCCCGACTTTGAAAAGTACAAGGGTAACTCTTGCCCTCAGAGCCTTTTGGTGATGTACGCTTGGCGAATGTCAGCTCAGACAAAGAACCAGGAGCTATTAATTCACTACTTTCAGGATAGTTTAACCGGCACCGCATTAAAATGGTACATGGGTTTAAACTGCGCTACGATTGGCACATTTAGAGATCTTGGCGCTGCTTTCGTCCAACAATATAAATACAATTTGGACATGGCACCGGACAGAGATCAACTCAGATCAATGTCACAAAAGGACAAGGAAACCTTTAAAGAGTACGCTCAGAGATGGCGTGAAATTGCCGCCCAAATTTGTCCACCTCTTGAGGAAAAAGAGATGACAAAGATCTTTTTAAAGACCTTGGGCTCATTTTACTACGATAGAATGGTCGCCAGTGTGCCCAGTGATTTCACCGAGATGGTGGGCATGGGGGTTCGTCTTGACGAAGCCGTCCGGGAAGGACGTTTGGTTAAAGACGGTACAAAACGATACGGTAGTGCTCTCCCTAAGAAAAAAGAGCAAGATATCGGGAATATCTCTCTCAGAAAGCAAAGGCGACGTTACCAACCAGTAGCAGTTGTAATTCCTGCTATCAATCCCACGCCTGTTCCTACGTATCAACCTCAGGTTGCTCAGAGCCAACCTAATCAACAACAATATCAGCAAAGGACACATCAGCATCTTCAGCAGGCTCGTCCTCCATATAACAAAAACCGTACAACACGACCTCCAGGGTTTGAACCTATACCCATGTTGTATGCAGAACTGTTTCCATTACTACTGGTCAAGGGGCACGTCCAAACCAAGTCTCATTTTATAGTACCGAAAAATCCGCCCTTCTGGTTCAAAGCGGATCAGACTTGTCCTTACCATCAAGGAGGACCAGGGCATAACATAGAGAACTGTCTCAGTTTCAAATCCGATGTACAAAAGCTTGTTAGGAGCGGGGTCTTATCATTCAAAGATACGAATCTGAATGTTCTCACAAATCCGTTGCCTCAACACGAGAAAGCTGCAGTCAATTTGATAGAGGGAGAGTCTAACGACATCTATCAAATTCATGATGTACTCTTATTGAGGACCAATCTGGTCAAGATGCATTGTAGACAGAGTGGGTATGGCCATGTGCCACCTCATAATTATCACCAGTGTGATATCTGCTCTAAGAATAATCAAGGATGTTCGGTGGTGCAGTCTGCTCTACAGGAACAATTGGATCTCGGGTGGATCCAAGAGCATCGAGTTCGTGGAGTCAACATGACCTATACAAATTCCAACATCATTCAGAACCACGACATCCGTGCGATAATGTCAATTTGGTGGTGATACACTCAAGGCAAAGTCAGTATCATAATCTGTCGCGGCACGATTACAATTCCTGTCTGACTTGCTCGGTAAACAAACATGGATGCTCTTTCGTACAAGAGGCCCTCCAGCGTCAGATGGATCTTGGGTGGATCCAGGACTACAATGATGGAAATCCTTATCAGATCAACATGATTCAAATCTTTGATATTCGTCTGATGAATACTAGCTTGGTGGAGTTACATGCCAGACAGGTCCAACTCGGTTTTCTCACTTTGCATGATTATCTGAGTTGTAAAGGATGTTGTGAGAGTAACCAAGGGTGCGCTCTCGTTCAGAGAACTTTACAACACTTGTTAAACCACTGGTGGCTTCCAATCTATCTGGATGAAGACATGCAACAAATCAGTGTACTTAATGGAAACCCTACTTGGCGTCAAAGTCAGGATGTCCGATTTATGGAAACAAACCTGGTAAGGTTACACTGCATTCAAAGCGGGCGTGGCCATGTGCCACCATACAACTATGAACGTTGTAGAGTCTGCTCGAAGAGTAACCAAGGATGCTACCTTGTGCGGGCAGCCCTTTAAGATCAGTTGGATCGTAAAGAGATTCACCCATGTCTGAGTCCCGAGCCAATCAACTGGACGCTGGACTACTTCGCTGATCAAATCAGATACATTGTTATAATCTCTGATCATCAATAGAACAATAATGTTTGTACCATCATCCCTCTACTGGACGGATCAAAGGCTCTTAGCCAGGAACTGATTGAAGTTACCTACGACAGTCAGAAAAATCAAAAGGCTCCTGTAGTTATCTATCTACCGGGACCATTACCGTATGAAATAGCTAAGGCAATCCCTTACAAATACGGTGCAACAATAATTGAGAATGGAAAGGAAATTCCATTACCCTCCGTCATGAATATTGCAGACATCGGTCGAGTAACACGGAGCGGTCGAATCTTCAACCGAGGAGTTGGAGAACCTAACAAAGAAAAGGAACTTCCGACAGAAGCTCCTGATCTACCAGTCGATCAGTCCAGTGATCCCGACCCTTCGAAAAACAAAGATGAGATGTTGAAGCTCATCCAAAGGAGTGAATACAACATTGTTGATCAGCTATTACAAACTCCTTCAAAGATCTTTGTGCTATCACTTTTACTCAGTTCCGAAGCCCACATAGAGGCTCTACAGAAAGTCTTAGAGTAGGCCTTTGTGGAACAGGATGTGTCAATACGACAGTTCGATAACATCATCTCTAACATCACTTCCTGCAACAACTTAGGATTCAGTGACGAGGATTTGCCAGAGGGGGGAAAAAGCCATAACATGGCGCTCAATATCACAGTTAACTACCAGGACGATGCTTTGGCCAGCGTGCTGGTAGACACAGGATCGGCCATCAACGTTATGCCGAAGTCCACTTTAAGGCGACTATCATTCAAAGGGTCCCCAATGAGGGGCAGTGAGGTCATCGTCAAAGCATTTGACAGGTCTCGGAAAGCAGTTATCGGCGAAGTTGACCTTCCCATAACTATCGGTCCCCACACTTTCCTAATCACTTTCCAGGTCATGGACATCCGGGAAGCATACATATGTTTATTAGAAAGACCTTGGATACACCAGGCTGGGGCAGTCACTTCGACGCTGCACCAGAAATTGAAGTTCGTCAAGAACGATCAACTCGTCATGGTCAGGGAGCAAGCCTTGCTCGTGAGTAACTTGTCATTATCTACTTGTGTAGAACTAGAGGAGGTTGTTGGGACTCAGTTCCAAGCACTTTCAGTAAACACGGAGAATTAGTCAGAGAAGGAAACCTCGATTTCCTCATACAGAGATGCTCTCGAGGCAATTGAAGGTAATAATACGAAAGGATGGGGACAACTTGTCATTCCTACAGATAATAAAACAAAGAAGGGTCTTGGTTTTTCCACAACCTGTACCCAGACAGCTGCTAACGATGAAAGTCTTCATCCCATTCAGGACTTTTTCCACAGTGGAGGTTTCCTTTACCCAGTGCCTCAAACAGTCCATACTATCGACGAGGGATATCCCTCTGATACAGATGAGGAATGGAAGTCCTATCTCAACCAGGACGGTTATATGTCTCAGGAAGAGGTGCCTATGCCATTTTACGGAGTCCGAGATTTATACCCAGGTCAGACGTCAAAATGATATACGGAGTTTGTGATCTTGAAGGATGTCGTGCTCCACCAAACTCATTAGAGGAAGACACTCTGATGAAGGACAAGTTTGACCACGACTATTACGGCCCAATGGATGGTCTGCCTATCTGGCAGCCGTATCCAGGAGACTTGGGGCAAGAAAATCAGCCGAACAATGAAAATCAGCTGAGCATAATTAAACAGAATACCCGCGTCCCCACCATGTCATGGGATCAACACTTAGGGTATTCAGAACTTATCCAGCACGACAATGAATTCACAAAGTTTGTCGGACTAGAATTCATTAACTATGCATTTCCCGAGGTCAACGTCATCGAAAGGGATGACCCCTCCAGTTCCAAAGAAATGTGGGACACCTTGGGACAACCGAGTGGTAAATACGACTTCATGGTCAAATACACCGCTCCTGAAAGCTCTCGTATCAAGCTCGAAGACATCCAGCCAGCTGGGTGGGGAGATTTACCTGAGATAAAAAATACTATGCAAAATACAACAGAGGAATCCTCCTACGACAACTCTTCCAGGGAGACAGATTCCATGATCCCGCTCTGCCAGAAATCAGCGTTATTTCTGAAGACAAATCAAGGAAGGTACCAGACTTTGTGATTCATCGAGGAGTTCGACGCCAATGGGTTGCTGTCAATGTTCCGAAGATTGTTCATAAGTCAAAGTAATTGTCGTCTTTACTTGGTTTTGATATGGCTCGTTTTCTGTAAATTTCCCTCTTCGCTTCGCCCAAAGTGACAGAGTTCTATTTTATAGGGTTGTAGTTTCAAGAATCGACTTGTTCATAAATAAAATAACGTGGTTCTGTAATCTCCGCATTAATTGCTGTTTTCTCTTTTTGCTTTTCTCAGAAAATGGTAATCCTAAAAAACAATTCAAAATAAAAACAAGCAGTTTTTCAAAAAAAAAATACACTGCACACTCTTGCATTCTCTCTATCTCTTCTAAACACAAATCATCACGTCATGCAGATTGCTTGTTTTAAACCCCGTTGAAACATACGATCTGATGCTTTATCCCGACTTTGAATTCCCAGTATTTGGGGCTGAAGAAGAGGATGATGACGAAATTCTAGAAGAGATCTCTCGATTAATCCGACAAGAGGAAAGGTCCATTGAACCTCTCAAAGAGCCGTTGGAAACGGTCAACTTGGGTTTGGAAAAAGAGAGAAAAGAAATCAGGATTGGGGAACTGCTCAGTCCAACTGCCAAAGAGAGTTTGACAAAGCTTCTCAAAGAGTTTCCTGATGTATTCGTTTGGTCCTATCAAGACATGCCAGGGTTGGATACCAACATCGTGGAACATCATTTACCATTGAAATCGGAATGTCCGCCAGTAAAACAGAGGTTGAGACGGACTCATTCGGATGTGGCCATCAAAATCAAAGAGGAGGTGCAGAAACAGATTGACGCGGGTTTCTTCGCTACGTCAGAATATCCTCAATGGTTAGCCAACATCGTACCCGTTCCAAAAAAGGACAGAAAAGTTAGAATGTGTGTCGATTACAGTGATCTAAACAAGGCTAGTCCAAAGGACGACTTTCCTTTACCACACATTGACATGCTGGTTAAGAGTACAGCAAAGTTCAAAGTTTTCTCCTTAATGGATGGATTCTTGGGCTATAATCAAATCAAAATGGCACCGAAAGACATGGAGAAAACTTTTTTCATTACCCCATGGGGTACCTTTTGTTACAAGGTAATGTCGTTCGGTTTGAAGAACGCCGGGGCAACCTATCAAAGGGCCATGACTACTCTGTTTCATGACATGATACACAAGGAGATCGAGGTATATGTCGATGACTTGATTGCCAAATCTAGAACAGAGGGGGAACATGTGACCCACCTGTCAAAATTATTCGAACGGTTGAGAAAGTACAAACTCCGCTTGAATCCCAAAAAATGCACCTTCGGTGTCCGTTCAGGGAAACTCTTAGGGTTTATTGTCAGCCAGAAAGGAATTGAGGTTGATCCTGACAAGGTCAAGGCCATTCAAGAAATGCCTTCTTCGAAAAGTGAAAAACAAGTCAGAGGATTCCTGGGACGTTTGCACTACATCTCCAGACTCATATTCCTCATAACCGTGACATGTGCGCCAATCTTCAAATTACTCAAAAAGAATCAGGACTGCGTTTGGACAGAAGATTGCTAAACTGCCTTCAACAGTATTAAAGAATACCTGTTGAACCCACCGATTCTATCACCTCCAGTGGAAGAAAGACCACTGATCATTTACCTCACAGTCCTAGAGGACTCAATGGGTTGTGTGCTTGGCCAACAAGACGAAACCAAAAGAAAGGAGTCTGCCGTCTACTTTTGAGCAAGAAATTCACCGACTGCGAGACTCGGTACACTATGCTTGAGAAAACTTGATGCGCTTTGGCTTGGGCAGCCAAACGTCTTCACCAGTACATGATTCGTCACACTACTTGGTTGATCTCAGAAATGGATCCAATCAAGTATATCTTTGAAAAACCTGCTCTCACGAGAAGAATTGCCCGTTGGCAGATGTTATCAGAATACAACATTGAGTACCATGCTCAGAAAGCCGTTAAAGGGAGTATTTTAGCCAATCATTTGGCTCATCAACTGAATGACGATCAGGAATCAATCGGGTTTGACTTCCCAGACGAAGATGTCATGTATTTAAAAATGAAAGATTGCGATGAAAGACTACCCATTGAAGGGCCAGAACCAGGATCCCAATGGGGATTAATTTTTTACGGAGTTGTCAATCATTACGGAAATGGAATTGGGGCAATCATCATAACACCTCATGGTACCCACATTCCTTTCACCACCAGACTTACATTCAAGTGTACAAACAATGAGGCCGAATACGAAGCTTGTATTATGGGTCTCCAAGAAGCGATTGATTTGAGGATCAAGAACTTGGATGTATATGGCGACTCAGCCCTGGTTATCAATCAGATCAAAGGAGATTGGAACACATACCAATCAGGATTGATTCCTTACAAAGATTTTACAAGAAGGTTGTTACCTTTCTTCAACAGAATCGAGTTTCATCACATCCCTCGTGAAGAGAATCACATGGCTGATGCATTAGCCACACTCTCTTCCATGATTAGTGATGACTCAATTTCGTATAGGTTATTTCAATTCATTTTGTGCATGTTTAGTCGTATTTTTGTCGAGTCTTTATCGTATTTTGTATCATGTACTTATGTTTTCCTTTACTTTGTGATTTCAGGACCAGTATCAGCCTTATTGATGAAAAGAACAAGATTTTTGGCAAAAGAGTTGAAAAAGAGCAGCACTGAAGCTTTTCTGCTGTCACCCAGCTGAATGGCGTTCGCCATTCTCATAGGCGAGCCAAATGGCGTTCGCCAGATGACCCGGAGTTCAAATTTCTGTTGCTAGGTAAATGGCGTTCGCCATTTGCATATGGCGTTCGCCATGTATCGCGGGAGCAATTTTTCCAGAAACAGTTTTCACGCATTTTGAATTTCAAATCTTCTTCAACCGTTTTTGGAGCCAACCTCTGACTATATATAGGACCTCCTAGGCCTTCATTAATTGTCCAATTTCACCCTGCGGAAGCGCTACCGAAATCGAACCAGAACCACGTTAAATTACTTTACCAAAGTGATAGTTGCTCACACTGAGTGATTATCACGCTTGCTGTATTTTGTTTCTTTTCATTGTTCTGCTGTACTTGGATCATTTTCAAAATCAATACAAGTTCATTTCCTTTATTTAATTGCAGTTTTTACAGGTTATTACTTCATTGTTTCCATTATTTATTTACAGCATTACTGATTCTTATTGTTTATGCATTACACCAAATATTTCAATAAAAACCCTAAAAATAGAAGCTTCTAAAAACAGAACCAAAACAGTATGTGTGACTTAGAAACCAATATCATTGATGTTTTAATATTATGTTTAATAATGTGTAAATAAATTCGTATGAGCCCGTAGTTTGAGGACCGTCGTCTCGACGGGACTCTGTAGGACTACCAACACTGTCTTGCATGTTTAAAATTCTGGTTTTGTTGTCTAAGTTAACTTCAAGTAGACTAGTCGTGACGGCAAGAGGCTGCCTGACAGCATTTCATCACGAGAGTGAGAAATGCACTAAGACGAGTCCAACAGAGCGAGAGTTTGAGGTACACGTCAGATAGTAGGCACAAAACACTGGATCCTAAACACAACGAGAGCGCTTTAGGTATTCTTTTCGGTCTTGCCCGTTTTCAAAAAGCGCCTTTTAATTACCGAGCGAGCGAGAGCAAAATCTTGGGGTTATCAGGTGTTGCTCGATCAATAGCGCGAGAGTGTAAGATTAAGCCTTTAGATCGGTATTTCCTTCAGAACAACTTCTACATCCATTTCAGCCCTGGAGCCTATAGAGTCCCTAAGAACCCCGAAAATCATTCTACGGTCTCAGTTTCCTTATTCGTTCTAAAACCTTTTATTTTAGTTATTTTTTCTTTAACACTTTTATCCATGACAACTTCCTGCTTTAGCCTTGCACCGCAATTATAGGACACTACCTTTCGACTATCAATCCCTGTGGGTTCGACAATCTTTTAAAACTACGCGATACCCTATATGCTTGCAGTATCTATCCGACCGAACACGTAAAGTCGCGATCAAGTTTTTGGCGCTGTTGCTGGGGATTGAATTAGTCTTGTTGTGTCTCTTTTGTTGCACAGTAACGACTAAGGCAATTTTTCTTTATTTTTTATTTGTCAATCGTATGCCCAGCATTCGCTCACAAAGCGAAGAGCCAGTGGAACCGATTGACGAAATCGAGCACTTTATTTTGTTGAGGCGCCGAATCAACGATTACTGCTTAAGATATCTCCTTCCAGATCCTATCGTTTCTTATTCTGATTTCGAAACCGAAACCGAATCGGAACAAAACATGGCCCAACACCCGCAAAACCGTCCTCTCAAGGATTTCGCTGTCCCATCGCAAGATGAACCGCATAGCAGCATTGCTGCCCCAGAAATCGAAAGATGCGATTTCGAGTTAAAGCCTTCCCTATTACAAGCCGTTCAGCAGAACCAATTTTCAGGAAGTCCTACGGACGATCCTAACTTACATTTATCTGTTTTCGTGCAATATGCTGACACTGTGAAAGCAAATGGTGTTAGCCAAGAAGCAATTAGACTCCGTCTTTTCCCATTTTATTTAAGAGATAAAGCTAGAGCTTGGTTCCAGTCTCTGCCTACGAATTCTGTTACTTCATGGGACGATCTAAAAATAGTCTTTTTGACCCGCTATTTTCCTCCAAGTAAGACAGCTATGCTAAGGGCAGAAATTAACGGATTCAAACAAAAAGACAATGAATCTCTTTTTGACGCGTGGGAAAGATATAATGACATGATGAGGCTTTGCCCACATCACGGACTCGAAAAATGGCTGATAATCCATACTTTCTATAATGGTTTGTTGTACAACACGAAAATGAACCTAAGTGCTGCTGCTGGTGGCGCTTTAATGGATAAACCATACGAGGAAGCCGTTGAACTCATAGAGAACATGGTCCAAAACATCTTCCAATGGGGAGGAGAACGTGCTTCTACAGAGAAACCAACTTCGAAAGGTGGAATGTACGAAGTTAGTGCAATAGACCGCATACATGCTAAAATGGATGCATTAACTCAAAAAATCGAAAATTTGGCCGTAACACAACCAGCCTCTACCGTGGCTGCTGTGTCTCCTAACTGTGAAGTATGCGGTACCCCTGGACATACAAACGCCGAATGTCAGGTGTTAACTGGTGTTTCCACCGACCAAGTGAATCATACCCAAGGAAACCCATACTCAAATACTTATAATCCTGGTTGGAGAAATCATCCGAACTTCTCTTACAAAAACAATAATGCTTTGCAACCACCAAGTTTGACACCCGCTGTACCACCTGGTTTTCATAAGGTAGGACCACCCGCTCCACAAGCACCTAGAAAATCAAATCTGGAGATTATGATGGAAAATTTCATGAACACTCAGATACAGCAGAATAAGGAATTTGCGAACCAAAACGCTCATGCAAGCGAATTGATGAGGCAAATGACTAGCAAACTTGATGCAATGGCTACGCATAACAAAATGTTAGAAACCCAGATTACTCAAGTAGCCCAACAACAACCAACAATACCAGCCCCGTTTGGAACTTTTCCTGGCCAACCTCAACCTAACCCAAAAGGGCAAGCAAATGCTGTAACTTTGCGAAGCGGAACCGAATATGATGGACCGGTTAACCCGAGACTTACAAAACCGACCATGTATCAAAGTCCAAAGAAAGGAACTGAGAAGGAAAATGAACCAAAAACCAATGATGCGGATGATAAGAGTAACGAAGTCATGGAGAAGGAAACACCTTATGTGCCTCCACCACCATATAAACCACCTATACCTTATCCGCAGAGATTAGCCAAAAACAAGAATGAGGGAAATTTAAGAAATTCGTGGAACTTCTAAAACAATTAAATGTTACTATACCATTCACGGAAGCCATAACCCAAATGCCTTCATATGCGAAATTCCTCAAGGAAATTCTATCTAACAAGAAAAAGCTCGAAGATAACGAAACGGTTATACTCACTACCGAGTGTAGTGCTATACTTCAAAATAACATGCCACCTAAGCTTAAAGATCCATGGAGTTTCTCAGTACCCTGTGTAATAGGAAAGTACGTTATAGACAATGGTTTATGCGATTTAGGGGCCAATGTTAGTTTGATGCCGTTATCTACATGCAAGAGACTCGAATTAGGAGAATTGAGACCAACCAAAATGTCTCTGCAAGTTGCGGACCGTTCTGTCAAATATCCTGTAGGTATGCTGGAGAACATCCCTGTTCAAATTGGTCAATTCTTCATTCCTACTGATTTTGTGATAATGGACATAAAGGAGGACTACAATGTCCCGATTATATTAGGAAGACCATTTTTAGCAACAGCCGGAGCTATAATTGATGTTAAGAAAGGAAAGCTGACTTTCGAAGTATGAGAAGAAAAAGTCGAATTCATTTTAGCTCAATTTTTGAAAGCCCCGGCTATTAATGACTCATGTTGTTTGCTAGATATCATTGACGAATGCGTAAAAGAATTGGAAGTGAAATCACCTGAATTCACCGAACCTTCTCTATTCGAAAATGATAATTGTAACGAACCATTCGTCGATGACTATTCGAAAGAATGTCTTGCATTAGCACCCGAACCATCGTCCGATGAACAAAAACCTGCTATAGAATTAAAATCGCTACCCAAAAATCTAAGGTACGAATTCTTAGATACAAAGCTTGAAAAACCAGTCATAGTTAACACTGACTTGGGACAGAAAGAAACTGAGAAGTTACTCCATGTTCTAAGGAAGTATCTGACTGCACTGGGATATAATACTTCTGACCTCAAGGGGATAAGCCCATCCATTTGTATGCATCGCATTATGCTGGAAGATGATAGTAAGACTTCTAGGGAACATCAAAGAAGGATAAACCCTATCATAGGCGATGCAGTCAAGAAAGAAGTACAAAAGCTCTTAGAAGCTAGTATCATATATCTGATATCAGATAGCAGCTGGGTCAGTCCAGTACATGTTGTACCTAAGAAAGGAGGAGTAACGATTGTCAGTAATGAAAAAGGAGAATCTGTAGCAAAACGTATTCAAACTGGATGGAGGATGTGCATAGACTACCGAAAACTGAATAAAGCCACTCGAAAAGATCATTTTCCTTTGCCCTTTATAGATCAAATGCTTGAGCGACTGGCTAAACATTCATATTTCTGCTATTTAGATGGATACTCAGGATTCTTTCAAATTCCTATTCATCCCAACGATCAAGAAAAGACTACATTCACTTGTCCTTATGGAACGTTTGCATATAGGCGGATGCCGTTTGGACTATGCAATGCACCTGCAACATTTCAAAGATGTATGATGGTCGTATTTGCCGACTTTATAGATAATATAATGGAGGTATTTATGGACGATTTCTCTGTTTGTGGGCAAAGTTTCGAGGGATGTTTATCGAACTTAGAATTGGTTCTCGAGAGATGCGTCAGAGTCAATCTGGTGCTGAATTGGGAAAAATGCCATTTCATGGTTCGAGAATGGATTGTGTTAGGACATGTTGTATCCGAAAGAGGGATTGAAGTAGACAAAGCCAAAATAGAAATAATAGAAAACCTTCAGCCTCCGAAAACCATTAGAGAAATCCGCAGTTTTCTTGGACATGTCGGTTTCTACCGACGATTCATTAAAGACTTCTCTAAGATCACTAAACCACTGACCGAATTGCTAATGAAAGATGCTGAATTTATATTTGATAAAGATTGTTTGAAAGCCTTTGAGTTACTCAAGAATGCTTTAATTATCGCACCTATTATGCAGCCACCAGATTGGAGTGAACCATTCGAAATAATGTGTGATGTTAGCGATTTTGCCGTTGGCGCTGTTTTAGGTCAAAGAATGGACAAAAAGCTTCATACTATCTACTATGCAAGTAGAACCTTGGACAGCGCACAGCTGAACTATGCAACCACAGAAAAAGAACTTCTAGCTGTTGTTTTCGCATTAGATAAATTTCGTTCCTATTTGGTAGGAGCAAAAATAGTTGTCTACACCGATCACACTGCAATTAGATACTTATTGAATAAGAAGGATGCTAAGCCTAGACTTTTGAGATGGATCCTGCTTCTACAAGAGTTCGATTTGGAAATAAAGGATAAAAAAGGAACCAAAAATGTAGTAGCAGATCACCTTTCTAGGATAGAACACCAAGAACCGAAACCAGTTCCCATTAACGATGATTCTCCGTATGATAGACTTATAGCCCATATGGAAGATGAAATTGAAAACCAAGAAGACCCTTTGGAGTTTCAAGAACCCAATGAAGTTTTATGTCGTGTAGAAGCCTCACTGCCTTGGTACGCTGATTTTGTCAACTACCTAGCAGCAGGAGCGCTTCCACCTGATTTAACCTACCAGCAAAAGAAGAAATTCTTTCACGATCTAAAAAATTACTATTGGGATGAGCCCTTACTTTTTAGAAGAGGCGCCGATGGAATATTCCGTCGATGTGTCCCTGAATCTGAAATAGAAGATGTCATATCTCATTGTCACGCTGCACCGTACGGAGGGCATGCGAGCACCTCTAAGACTTGCGCAAGAATTCTGCAATCAGGGCTATTTTGGCCTAACCTTTGGAAGGACGTCCGTATCGCTGTCTTAAACTACGACAGGTGCCAACGCACAGGTAACATTTCTAGACACGATGAGATGCCGCAAAAAGGTATTCTAGAAGTGGAAGTTTTTGACGTGTGGGGTATTGACTTCATGGGCCCTTTTCCCTCCTCTTGTGGAAACAAGTATATACTCGTCGCAGTAGATTATGTATCAAAATGGATCGAGGCGATAACTTCTCCCACCAATGACGCACGAGTAGTTATTAGGTTATTTAAAAATACTATTTTTCCTAGATTTGGAGTGCCGAGAGTTGTTATAAGTGATGGAGGATCTCATTTTATTTCAAACATATTTGAAAAATTATTGCTCAAATATGGGGTCCGACATCGAATAGCGACACCTTACCATCCTCAAACCAGCAGACAAGTTGAAGTTTCCAATAGAGAAATTAAACAGATACTTGAGAAAACCGTTGCAACATCTAGGAAAGATTGGTCGATTAAACTTCACGAGGCTCTTTGGGCATATAGAACTGCTTACAAAACTCTTATAGGAACCACCCCGTTTAAACTGGTTTATGGAAAGTCGTGTCATCTGCCTGTAGAACTTGAGCATAAGGCGTATTGGGCCATAAGGACCCTAAACACCAATTACATGGCAGCTGGCGAGAAAAGGATTATAGACATCCATGAACTTGAAGAACTGAGACTTGATGCTTATGAAAATGCCCGCATTTACAAAGAAAGAACCAAAAAGTGGCATGACAAAAGAATAGTAAGAAAAGAGTTTAGAGAGGGGGACACAGTTCTTCTTTTCAACTCTCGACATAAACTTTTCCCAGGAAAGTTACGTTCTAGATGGTCTGGACCATTCAAAATTACTAGGATTCTAAACAGCGGTGCAGTCGAAATCGAAGGAAATTCATGTGAACCATTCATAGTAAATGGGCAAAGACTTAAGCATTACCATTCGACGGAAAACAAAGAATTCTACTCTAGTTGCAAGTTGGAAGAGCTTCCCGCTCCTCCAGATGACTGAAATTCTTCCCTATTTCTAATGTCGAGCTTCCGACATTAAACGGAGCGCTCAGTGAGAGCTTAAATCACAAATCTTAGTAGTAGTATTTATTTTTGTTTACTCATGCATAGTTGTTATTACTTTAGTTCATGATTGCATTTCATTATTAGTATTGTTATTATTAGTATTAGCATGTTAATTAATATCTTCGTAAATTGTGTTTTCGTTACCATATTACCATACCATTTGCATTATGTTTGCTGTGACTATTATTAACAATAACCCTTACATGTAGTGTATTTTCCCTAACAATATATTATTTTCTTTCTTGATTTTTCAGGTTCGCAGTCCTTAGGATAGATCCATCATGCAAACTTTTTAAAACCACGCCGTTGTGTTCAGAAATGACCTTCAGAGGAGTCGCTTTGAGGCTCTTTCTCAAAGAGACTTTGCTCTGTCGATTTATCCTGATGACTCAGCTATGGTTACCCTTGGCATTAGGGACAGTGTTGTTTACTTCTTTAACCAGCTCGGTTGGACCAATTCTTCTTTAACAAAAAATTACAGCACCTGCCATAACCTGACCTTGGAGTTCCTAAGTTCCCTATACTATGAACCAACTCGAGGGTATGGATTTTGCCGTGGATTAGCTATCTTCCATTTGTTTGGAAACAAATACCGCTTCACTCACCATGAGATGGCTGAATTGTTGGGTTTTCCCAATGATCCTGATGCTGTCACTAAAACCCCTGAAGATGCTTTTACTGGTTATGACCTTGAACAATTTTGGGGTACTATCACAGGTAACTACCATCCTGACCTAAATGTCATGTCCTCTGAGAGTATTCACAATCCTGGAATTAGGTATTTCCATAAGATCCTTGCTCACACTCTTTTCGGGAAGGAAGATAATGTTTATGTTGTATCCCGAGATGAGCTTTATATCATGCTTTGTGCCTCACAAGGAAGGCCGGTCAATGCTGCCCCGTTTATGTTAGCTACTCTTCTAAAGCTGGCTCGTGACTCATTTCACCCCATTATCGTTGGAGGGTTGGTGACTATGATCGCTGATGCCGTTGGCATGCACTACCATCTAAACCGTTCTGTTATTTTCAGTGGTATTTTCCCGATGGATATCAACTTCTGTTTTAACCGTGGAATCATAGCCAATTTAGGACCGGTGGAATTTGAGTTACTAATTGATAATGCTGTTGTCCATGCCTTCACCTTGCCAAATCATGAGAGAACAAGTGTGCATAACAAGGATAACTGGTTGTATGACTTGGATGTGTTGAACAAAACATTTACTCCACCAGATTCACCTCAGCCTTATGAGCATATGGATACCACTGTACCACAGGAAGCCACAAATAGTTCTGCCACTGCTGAACCTGATACCTTCCATACCACAATAGTTATTCCCGATGCCATTTACGCACTGCAAGTTAGAGTAGATGATCTCTGTACTGATATGTCATCACTTCGAGTAGATCAGATTCAGTTTGTGGATGTCGTGAATGAGCAATTTGATCACCTTTACCAGATCGTGTTCTCACTCCGCAATGTCATCGACTCTTTAGTCGGACAACTTCGCGGATGATTCTATTTTTGTCAACCTTTTTCCCTATTTTTTCTTAGGATAGTTTGCATTTCCTTGTACTATTTTTTCCCTTTCCCGTACTGTAAGTTTTACCTTTTCAATTAGTATTGCATTATGTTTTTTTTTCAGTTAAAAAAAAACGAGAAAGAAAAAAGAAAAAACAAAAATCATAATCGCTCCAGAGGCAAGGCAAATGGCGTTCGCCATTTAACTACAGAAAGCAGAAGGCGCGCGTCTTTTGGATAGACCGCCCTTTGAATTTCTTTTCACCATTTTTTTCATTTCCCACTCATTTTCATTAATTCTTTAACCACTCATATTCCATTTCCCTCTCTATTTAAACCCCGTATCACCATCCATTCTCATCATCATCAAAAACCCATTTCCTATCATAACCCATTTCTCAAAGTATCTTTCTTTTCTCTCTAACCAAAAATGGCAGCAAACCAAGAGATTAACTACATGGGTATTGTGTTCCCGGAGGGAGAAACCGGAATCAACATGCGTGAGGATTTCCACCGCATATCTAAGAGAGAAGTCGAAGCTACGAGGTATCCTGACTCGGAAGCTCTTCGTACTTTATGTCTCATGCACAGTGTCGGTTGGATGCTGAGGAACTTAGGTATGACCCATTTCTGTACTCTTAGTAAAACAATTTATGTTAGGTCAACCTATGAGTTCCTTAGTTCTCTTCGCTATGTGCATGACATCACTCGCACCTCCGGAACCATACACTTTAGGTTTCTCAACCGAGACTTTTCACTGACCCATGAGAGAATTCGAGAGATTTTTGATTTCCCTGTTTCCGTTGCAGGAGCCGCAACCATTGCACCCCTGGAAAGTGAGTGGCAAGGCAGTGCCTTTGAGTTTTGGAAAAATATTACGGGTAATACCACTGACACATGGGAAGGCCTTAAGGCCACCTCTATTCAAAACCCTGCCATTCGTGTTCTTCACCGTATCCTTGCTTCCACCATCTTTGGTCGAAAGAACACAGGAAATGTGAATTCAAAAGATCTATACTTCCTTCACTGTGCTCTAAACCAAACCCCTGTAGACCCCATGCCTTTCTTCCTTGCCCACCTAGTGAGTGTCTCTAACAGAGTCGGAGGAGCCATCTGTATCAGCAGCATGATTACCACCATTGCTGAGGCTCTTAATCTTAATATTATCTTGGATGCAGATGAGTGCTTTGGCAGTATTTTTGCCGACCTAGATTTCTGGAAGAGCACGCGTCTTGTCAAAGGATTACCTGATGGCAAGTACCGCGTCTTGATTCGTGACCGTGAGCACCGTAGTTTTTCTCTTCTAGCCCCCGGTCGTATTGATGTGCGCGTCTTCACTAATTGGTTGCTTGTTTCTGAACAAGAGGATAGGGTTGCTGCTCAAACTCGTCCCTATCACCGTGTTTCTGACACACCCGGTCCTAGTACTGCACCACGCAATGCACCTTTATCTGATGATTTTGCAGGTATGCGAGGATCTCTTGATGAGATTTTGTCCGAGCTCCGGCAGCAGAGAGAGCGAGATGAGCAGCGTAGAGAGGAGTACTACGAGTTTCAAAACAGGCAAGTGGAATTCATGAACTGGACCGAGCTTAGCCTTCGAGATCTTACTTCCGAGGTAGTAGGTCTGTGCAGAGATGTGCGTAGCATGCAAGCCCATTATCCACACGAGGACCTAGATGTCAGAGATGATTCCCATCAGCGCCGAGGCCGTGCCCGCCGCCACTGATTTTCATTCCAGGTTTTATCACTCCTTTCTTTTCACCTTAAATTGAAACATTGAGGACAATGTTTGATTTAAGTGTGGGGAGGAGTCATTTATCGCTTTTCATTTATTGCTTTATGTTATTTCCCGTTTTCCTAGTTTAGTTTGTTTCTTTTGTATCGTTATTGAGTCATATGCACGTTTGAGTCGTTATTTACCTTATGTTTTCGCATAGTCTGTAATTTCCCCAATTTCTTTAAAAAAAAAAATCGACTCAAGGGCAGGACACACTTAGTATAGGTTGTTATATTTTGATTTAGGCTAAGTAGGCGGACTTGGGAAAGTTTTGTTAACATCAGTACCGTTTTTGCACCTTAGAGTTCCTAAGTATGCAATATTAGTTTAAATACATATTATGTCGAGACCTTGTTCTTAGTTTCTTTAAAAGTAGCCTCTTGATTAGTTTATCTTAGCAGTCAGCACCATCCTTGTTTGCGAACTAAGTGACGTACCGATGAAAATATGTGTTGATCTCAAATTGTGTTTATGTGTTTTTAAAGAAAATGTGAATTAAAGACATGTTCTCACTAAGTTAGGTGGTCCTCACCCGATCATTTAACCCGAAGGATCAGAATCTTGAAATTCATAAGCAAAATAAAATATATATATATATTTTTTGTTGAATAAGAGATCACACTAACAGGTTCGATTACCATGTAAGCAAAAGGATAACGGGCTTAATGTGATTGCACGAGAATGAAAGAGAGGTGAATAAGAACGAAGTTATTAGGTCAAGTTATGATATCACGATTTGAACCGGTATTGCATAGGAAGGAATTCGTTGTCCGCTTTTGTGGAGTCGTGTCGTTATGATACTCTTGTTTGCACTATTCAGTGCCTATCTGTCTGCTTTAGCCTAGAAACCTTGTGCTTAATCATTTCCGGTGTGCCTACGAGTCGAAATACCGTGCTTACCTATTTTTATTCGTATTGGGAGTTTTCTTGAGGACAAGCAAAAGTCTTAGTGTGGGGGAGTTTGATGACTCGATTTGGTATAGGTTATTTTGATTCATTTCGTGCATGTTTAGTCGTATTTTTATCGAGTCTTTATCGTATTTTGTATCATGTACTTATGTTTTCCATTACTTTGTGATTTCAGGACCAGTATCAGCCTTATTGATGAAAAGAACAAGATTTTTGGCAAAAGAGTTGAAAAAGAGCAGCACTGAAGCTTTTCTGCTGTCACCCAGCTGAATGGAGTTCGCCATTCTCATAGGCGAGCCAAATGGCGCTCGCCAGATGACCCAGAGTTCAAATTTCCGTTTCTAGGTAAATGGCGTTTGCCATTTGCATATGGCGTTCGTCATGTATCGCGGGAGCAGTTTTTCCAGAAACAGTTTTCACGCATTTTGAATTTCAAATCTTCTTTAACCATTTTTGGAGCCAACCTCTGTCTATATATAGGACCTCCCAGGCCTTCATTAATTGTCCAATTTCACCCTGCGGAAGCGCTGCCGAAATCGAACCAGAACCACATTAAATTACTTTACCAAAGTGATAGTTGCTCACACTAAGTGATTATCACGCTTGTTGTATTTTGTTTCTTTTCATTGTTCTGCTGTACTTGGATCATTTTTAAAATCAATACAAGTTCATTTCCTTTATTTAATTGCAGTTTTTACAGGTTATTACTTCATTGTTTCCATTATTTATTTACAGCATTACTGATTCTTATTGTTTATGCATTACACCAAATATTTCAATAAAAACCCTAAAAACAGAATCTTCTAAAAACAGAACTAAAACAGTATGTGTGACTTAGAAACCAGTATCATTTATGTTTTAATATTATGTTTAATAATGTGTAACTAAATTCGTATGAGCCCGTAGTTTGAGGACCGTCGTCTCGACGGGACTCTGTAGGACTACCAACACTGTCTTGCATGTTTAAAATTCTGGTTTTGTTGTCTAAGTTAACTTCAAGTAGACTAGTCGCGATGGCGAGAGGCTGCCTGACAGCATTTCGTCACGAGAGTGAGAAATGCACTAAGACGAGTCCAACAGAGCGAGAGTTTGAGGTACACGTCAGATAGTAGGCACAAAATACTGGATCCTAAACACAGCGAGAGCGCTTTAGGTATTTTTTTCGGCCTTGCCCGTTTTCAAAAAGCGCCTTTTAATTACCGAGCGAGCGAGAGCAAAATCTTGGGGTTATCAGGCGTGGCTCGATCAATAGCGCGAGAGTGTGAGATTAAGCCTTTAGATCGGTATTTCCTTCAGAACAACTTCTACATCCATTTCAGCCCCGGAGCCTATAGAGTCCCTAAGAACCCCGAAAATCATTCTACGATCTCAGTTTCCTTATTTGTTCTAAAACCTTTTATTTTAGTTATTTTTTCTTTAACACTTTTATCCATGACAACTTCCTGCTTTAGCCTTGCACCGCAATTATAGGACACTACCTTTCGACTATCAATCCCTGTGGGTTCGACAATCTTTTAAAACTACGCGATACCCTGTATGCTTGCAGTATCTATCCGACCGAACACGTAAAGTCGCGATCAATTAGTGTAGGTCAATGGAACGACTTACCTAAGATTGACATAATGCGCCTTGAACGGTCCACTTACATCTTCACGATTGAAGCAATCATAGAAGACAAACCTTGGTATCACGATATCAAATGCTTCCTTCAAAAACAAGAGTACCCACCTGGGGCACTAAGAAAAGATAGAAAGACCCTCAGAATGCTGGCCAGAAGCTTCTTTTTGAGCGGTGATACACTCTATAAGAGGAATTTTGACATGGTCTTGCTCCGATGCGTAGACAGACCAGAAGAAGGCATGCTGATAAAAGAAATTCACGAAGGATCCTTTGGCACTCATGCCAATGGACACACAATGGCGATAAGAATTCTGAGAGCAGGATACTACTGGTTGACCATGGAATTTGACTGCTACAAGTACATGAGAAGGTGTCATAAGTGTCAGATATACTCAGACAAGATCCATGTACCGCCTACACATCTCAAAGTTCTCTATTCCCCATGGCCTTTTTCCATATGGGGAATCGACATGATTGGCATAATCGAACCTAAGGCTTCAAACGGACATCGGTTCATCATGGCAGCCATTGATTACTTCACCAAGTGGGTCGAAGCAGCATCGTACGCTAATGTACCCCGACAAGTGGTGGTCCGATTTATCAAAAACAATATCATATGCCGTTATGGTGTTCCGAGCCAGGTCATTACCGACAATGAATCTAATTTGAACAACAAGATGATGGAAGAGTTGTGTGCTGAGTTCAAGATCGAACACCATAACTCCTCTCCCTACCAACCCAAGATGAATGGGGCTGTAGAAGCGGCTAACAAGAACATCAAGAGGATTGTTCAGAAGATGGTTGTAACCTATAAAGACTGGCACAAGATGCTGCCTTTTGCTCTTCACGGTTATCGCACATCTGTCCGTACTTCAACAGGGGAAACCCCTTTCTCTCTAGTATATGGCATGGAGGCAGTACTCCCCATAGAAGTAGAGATTCCATCAATTAGGGTATTGATGGAAGCTGAGCTAACAGAAGCTGAATGGTGCCAAAGTTGGCACGACGAACTAAATATGATTGAGGAAAATCGAATCACGGCACTATGCCACGGTCAGTTGTATCAGCAAAGAGTGATGAAGGTGTTTGACAAAAAGGTTCGACCTCGCATCTTCAGGAAAGGAGACCTTGTGCTCAAAAAGATATAATCATTTCTCACTGATTCTTGGGGCAAGTGGACTCCGAACTATGACGGCCCCTATGTGGTCAAGAAAGCTTTCTCAGGCGGCGCCTTGAGACTTGCAACCATGGATGGAGAAGAATTTGCCTACCCCACAAATGTTGACGTAGTCAAGAAATACTTCGCCTAAACTAAAAAAAAATTAAAAAAATCGTCTCGGTGGATTGAAAACCCGAAAGGGCGGTCTAGGCAAAAATTAGAGACACAAGCAAAAAAAAAACGTCCCGATGGATTGGAAATCTCAAAGTACGATCCAGGCAAAAGTTAGGGATAATGGCAAGTAACTATGTTCAACAGGGGCAAGTCCCTCAGTAGCAGTCATGCCATCCATCAGAAAACTCCCGTCAAGGTCATCTTCGACGGAACCTCAGGATGCCCCGAATTCAAAGTTGGTAGAAGGATAGTGGTCGTTATGTTTCAATGTAGCCCTTTTCCCTTAAATTACCATTTTCAAACTTTGTAAATACTCTATGGAATCACGCGTTTGTCTGATTTCCATCCTATCAATAAAATTTGAGCCCTAGTGCTTTTGTTTACAATTCTTACTTGTTTTAGCTTTACAGAACGACATTTTAACATGATCAATGATTCTTGAAATAAAACAAAAATGAATTTACTTCTCAAACTTTTCTGCTTTTAAAATAAAGATGGCAATTTCTTTTGACTGTTGAACATCGAAAGAACATCAATTGTGTCTCCAAAGGTGTTCGAGCCTCAAAGTGCAGAATCAAAATACTCCTTCTAAACTGGTGCGCCTAAACGAAGGATCAGTTATGACAGATGTGAATACTTCATCTAACACCCCTTAGCCGAGTTCTCATCTCCTAAGCCTGACCAACGGTTATTCCCCCACAAGGACTACTTCTCCTAAGCAAGGCAGAATTGCTATCTTGAACCATCGATACTTTTTATATCCCACTGTGGCCGAGTATCCAATCGTGTTCGTCCATTAGTCTGTATGTCACGTCAGTTTTGTCAGCATATACATACATACATCATGCATTATTGATTTACATTTGCATTCATATTGCATCACTATCACTCTAGTCGGTCTTAACCCCTAGTGATAATAGTCATCTCAATCGAGTTGTCAGTTCTTTCCTTGTTAGGAAATGTTGGGTCTGAACAATATCTCCTCCAATTTATTTTTGGATTAGAGTTGGCCCTTGACCACTTTGATAACTTGAACCTCTGAGAAAACCAGAGAATCCTCGACAAACGTCACTCTTCGCCATTGAAGATGATATTTTCGCTTTCCCGGATTAAGGAAAATCCCCAGAGAAAGCCTCGTAATCAGAAATTTGACAATACAGCAGTTTTGGTCCGAAAAAATCAGCTGACGAAAAAGTCATCGGCACCTTAAAATTGGATCACATCATATGGCATTTCTCTGAGAAGATCTCTGAGAAAAGTATGATGTAATATCTCCAAGCGGAAACAGTCTCTCAAGAGACTCGTTTTCCCCAGGTAGAGTCAACAAATGGAATCTCCAACAGAGAAGTTTGTACCCCTCTACAACTCAGACAGATGGGTTCCCCAGCAAGTCTGACATCAAAATTTTTTCCACCAAATGGCATCTCTCCAGGAAAATTCGGCGACAAGTTTGAGGAAAACCGCTCCGCATAGCGTCCCTTGTCAATAAAGTTTATTGACAAAAGAAACTAAGACCAGTTCCTTGGTAGGAAACCAGGATCGAGGGGAAGTTTAAATCAGAAACTTAGACCAGTTCCTTGGTAGAAAACCAGGATCAAGGGGAAGTTTAATTCATAAACTTAGACAAGTTCCTTGGTAGGAAACCATGATCGAGGGGAAGTTTAATTCAGAAACTAAGACCAGTTCCATGGTAGGAAACCAGGATCGAGGGGAAGTTTAATTCAGAAACTAAGACCAGTTCCTTGGTAGGAAACCAGGATCGAGGGGAAGTTTACATTTTCTAAGCATCATCGCTTAGCAAAATAAGAAGGATGCGTAAACTGGCATTCTTAACTGCTATCAAAATTTTGGGTATTCCGATATTTAATCCTCTTGCACCCCGAATGCCCGAATACCTTCGCTATTCACACCTTCGGGTCCAAGAAGATTAAATAGGGGCATCTGTCATACCCCAAATTTTGACCACTAAGATTTCCCATCATTGTGTAAATCATCATCACAATATGGATGGACCATCATGCCTTATTAGTCTCCCTAAAGATGGGTGAGCATCCACTACAATCAAACTTAGGGTTTCAAGCCCTCTCAAAGCTCTTAGACAAAGGATCAATCAAGAATTGACATGATCTTCAACTTTTCTAAACATCTCAAACATCCACAATGGATCAAGAGGACTCCCACAAGAAGAATCAAGCACAAGGCTGCAACAGTCCTAGTGGATCAAGCCTCAAGATCGTCAGTGTCACCAAATTAGGGTTTGGTCGACCAGGGCCTCCAGATGGAAATTTTCCTCTGGGCATGATCCAATGCTTCAAAGCATAACCTAATATACCCCATGGAACCTCATGGACCCAATCATCAAGTCAATTTAGCCTCAGGGGATGCATTCACCAAAAATCAGGAATTAGGGTTTCTTGACCTAATTCACCCCTAAGTTAACTTTTAGGACAAATCATGAGCCAAGACCTCAAGAGAGGATTTGAGGGTATCTAATAAACTACATTGATCCATTTGCAACAATGGATTGATCCAAGAAGCTTGATCACCAAGTTTCAGTTTCATCTGAACCACAATTAGGGTTTTGATAAAAAAGTCAACTGCACCTTTGACTTTTGACCAAGACATGCTCCCAAACCCCAGGACATGATTCAATACACCCTATAACACCTATGAAATCAATCCATCAAGTTTTCTTTAGGTCAAGGACTTGATTTCATAAAGGATCGTACAGTTTGGATTTCATCTGACAAAAAGTCAACTGTGCACAAAAGTCAACTTTGACTTTTTGAGATTTTTCACAATTATGGTTCTTTAACCCTAAAATGATGTTAATGTGTGATTTGGATCATCATTCATCAAGAAAAATCAAGAAAAGTGGGATAACTTGTAAAAGGGGTAACCATAAAAACTTAGAAATTTTTCTAAGTTATGGAACAATGTGGCTAGGGTACCAACTTTGGAGGATCATAACTCCTAAACCACAAGGCCATTTTTTCCCATTCAAAGCTGGATTTGTAGCTCTCATGGTCCTCTACAAAAGCTTCAAACATAACTCATTCCAATTCCTCATGGATTTTAAGTTATGGAATGATCAAAATCACAAAAAGTGAAAATGTAACTTTTTTCCAACACTTAGTGAAATTTTCACTAAGTCAGAATCTGCCTTCACTTTTTTCCAAATGTAGGGGCATTTTTCACTTGGATCCAAAAAGTATCAAAACTAATTATGATCAAACAGTTGTTGTATCATATGAGGGCTTTCCAAAATGATCAAGAACTTCACCAAACTCAACTTGAGCCATGAGATATGACAATGGCAATATGCCTTGCTGAAAACTGTCAAAGCAAGGCAGATTTGTGCATTTTGCTCGATTTGCCAAACTTGTACAAATGACAAACACACTTATCCATCTGAACACCTCAAGGGGAGACCAAGGAGGAACCAACTCTGATCTCAAGCCTCACAAGTCCTTGGAACTAAAAATAGCATGCCAAACCTAGAAATCCCTAAAGAGGGGACAAGACTCCAATTTTGTTTTGGAGCATTCAATGGATGCACCAAGGTGGCATGGACTGAGCCATTTCCAACTGAATTCAGTCAAGACTTATCCAAGACCAAGGGAACCAGAAGCCTGTGCCCTAACCTCTAGTCAATGGCTAGAGGAGACTTGGATTCTCATTGGTCAACATTGCCCAAACCACTGCAGCAGTTGCCATTCACTATTCCTTGCAAAACAAACTTGCTCTACTATAAATATAGCTCATTTGTGATCAATTTGAGTACACCAAAGCCATCAAACAGATGCTTTCCTCAAAATCACCTTCTCACTTCCAAATTTGTCTTCCAAAGCAAGTCACTATCAGGTTTTGAGTTTGAGAGCAATTCCAATCAAACCAATCACACACACACACATCATAAACATCATATAGAGGTGATCTAAACACTCACATAACATCTGGAACACCAGATTATCAAAATCACCAGCCATCTGCACAAGCCTTTGACAGATTTGCAGTTGAGGTGCCAAATCAAGTTCCAGCTCAATTCAATCCACTCCAAGCACCCAGACACACTCCATAGCACCTAGGGAAGCTGTCCATATCCTTGGAACCAAGCTGTAACACCTCTAACACAAAACACGATCACCAGCTGCAAGAGGTAAGCATGAGCTCTTCTAACTCTATGATCCATGATTTTTTTGCTGCAAAATAATTTGGCCATATGTTCATAATCTTGCATAGAGTGTTTACCCTCAATAAATTATTTTGTTTGAATCGCGTATGGAATTTCTGAGCCTTCATGCAAGTTTTAGGGTTCTTGAGGTTTCTCTTTGATTTCTTGTTCCATGCTTAAAATAAATGAAATTAAAGACCATAGACATGATCGTGAGGTGAAAACGAGTAGATTGATATGTAGATTGCATGTTATCATCAAGTATTCAGTGAGATTGAATATAAAACGTAAATCAGCAAAAACAGAGGGTGGCGCGTGTTCTTGCCATGTTCTTGGCGCCCTTTTTGAAAATTCAAATATTTGAATTTTGTGATTTTATTTAATTGATTCAAAAATTAATTTCTCTCTGAATTTTATTGATTTTGAGTTGATTCTTTTTTTAATAATTCACAAAAATGTTAAAATATTTTATTTTCCCAAAAAATCCAAAAAATATTATTTATTTCATATACTTGATGTTTTTGTAAAGAATTAATATTTTAATTTTTTTTGACATTTAAAATATTTTCTCCCTCTTGATTTTTCAAATTTTAGTAATTTTCAATCATTTTGTGGATAGAAACATAATTTTTGAAACATTAATCCATGATCACAATTTGTTTCCACACATGTTTAACAATTTTGATCATTTTAATTGAATTTTTATTCAATTAAAATACATTTTGAAAACAAATTAGGGTTTTTGATTAATTCAACCCTCATCAAACTTTTTCAAAACTCTTTGAGTCTCTAATAGAGTGTAAGACCCAATCCTTTGTAAATACAAACCTTTTTTGGGCCTCAAATGTTGTATAAGTCCCATTGTATTTCAAAAGTTTGGCGCAATCATCGCTCATTTAAAACAAATCATTTGGGCCTCTCCTCGAGCTATAAGACTCATTCAAAATCATTGGGCCTCTAATAGAGTGTAAGACCCAACCCCTCTTTTAGACTAAAACTTTTTGGGCCTCAGTCATTGTATAAGACCCACGGTGTTTTCAAAGATCTTGGCGCAATCGCCTTTTCAAAAATAATCAACTGGGCCTCTCCTTGAGCTGTAAGCCCCATCACTTGTACAAAAACCACTTATAGGCCTCTAATAGAGTGTAAGACCCAATCCCCTTTTAACCAAAACAATTTTGGGCCTCGGATATTGTATAAATCCCTCTGTGTTAAAAGAAGAAAATCTCGGCGCGATCGCCATTTCAAAACAAAACCCTGGGCCTCTCCTTGAGCTGTAAGCCCCAACAATCTTTTCAAAGCACTTTCTCCTTTGATTTTGAATATAATATTGTTATCAAAGCTTTCTTTGTTGAACAACTAACAAAACAGCATGGAAGCTCTACAATCGAGTAAGTGTTTACCCGCTTTCTTTATCCGCTTTCATATATATATATATATATATATATATATATATATATATATATATATATATAACTGTATTGTGGGGCTGCTCACTGTAAGTCTTCCTTCACAAACTTTTATATACTCGTCAAATATCCACTGGGTAATACTAGTACAGTTATTTAGAGTTTTCCCCGACAACTACGTCTAGCAATAGGTAAAGCCCTGTTGGTCACTCTTAAATACAAACAAAACTAGATCCCAATAGGATTAGCAGACACAGTCTTCCCTCCTCTTGGGGTTAAACAATATGGAAACGTGAAAGGCAGCATTCTCAGTGAACCCTTTCTCAGTCTGTCACCCTTAGAAATCGTCAAAGAGACTCTACTCCCCAGAGATGATCTTTTCTCCTTGAATGGCATCTCTTGAGTTTCTTCCAAATTCTCGGACTTTCCTGGTTTGATTTATTCTTAGTGAATGGCATGTCTTGAACTTCTCGGGGTTTGGGGACCCACAGGCTTCTTAGAAACATCCCCGCCTCCTCTTGGGCGTTGTACAAGGACCCTTCGGCTTCTTAAAAGCTCTCATGCCTTCTCTTGGGCTTAGTACAAGGACCCAGAGACCTCTACAGGTGTAGGAACAGAACCTAGTCATCAATTTGCTAGAGTTGTCTTTCTGAGTCAAGTGTCAGACCAGTTAATGGGTTGACCTTCATCCCTTAACATACCAGCCTTCTCTTGGGCATCATACAAAGATCATTCACTACCTGAGAATCAATTTTTCAAAACACCAGTAGACTTGGACAGTCTCAATACCCTTTGGATTTCCCATTTCCTTAAAGAACAGGAAATAACCCTGATCCTCTGATCAATCCCAAAGCACAATAATACCTTTAATCGTTCCCCTCATAAGAACTCATTTTCTATTTTATCTAACATACTAGACCTGTCACTAAACTAAAATAGTCACCAGCATAATAGCCTCCTGTTGGGCTTGGTACAAATGAGTCTCCCCGGCAAAGCTAACCTTTTCACACTCTCTTGTTGAGTCAATCACCTTTTAGCCTCTATCTCGGGCTTCGTACGAGATACTAAAACACTCTCTTGTTGAGTATAAAAGACTCCCTTGTTGAGTCAAACAACTTTTAGCCTCCATCTCGGGCTTCGTACGAGATACAAAACAGTCTCTTGTTGAGTATAAAAGACTCTCTTGTTGAGTCAAACCTCTTTTAACCTCCATCTCGGGCTTCGTACGAGATACAAAAACACTCTCTTATTGAGTATAAAAGACTCTCTTGTTGAGTCAATCTTCCTTTTAGCCTCCTCTTGGGCTTTGTACAAAGATCCCCCCCACACTCTCTTGTTGAGTATAAAAGACTCTCTTGTTGAGTCAAACTTTTAGCCTCCATCTCGGGCTTCGTACAAGATACAAATCACTCTCTTGTTGAGTATAAAAGACTCTCTTATTGAGTCAATCTCCTTTTAGCCTCCATCTCGGGCTTCGTACGAGATATAACCCGCTCTCTTGTTGAGTATAAAGGACTCTCTTGTTGAGTCAAACCTTTTTAGCCTCTCTATCGGGCTTCGTACGAGACACATAAAAAGCACTCTATTGTTGAGTCAGTCATTGTTAGCACTCTCTTATTGAGTCAACCCTTTTAGCCTCTCTCTCGGGCTTCGTACGAGACACATAAAAGTGCCCTCTTGTTGGGTCAATAGCCTCCTCTTAGGCTTTATATAAGAAAACCCCGGTTGAGTTAATCAACCTTTTAGCATAAAAAATATGTCCCTTGCTCACGGTATACAAACATCAACAACTCCTTTTCCTTCATCTAAGGAAAGATGGCATTGCTCTAAACTGAGTTAAAGTCTTCTCCTTCAGGTTAAAAATCCCCTATAAAGGAAATTATGGCATTGCTGGATTCACACATCCCAGTTAAAGTAATTCTCCTTTATAATTAGTCACCCAACAATTGTGACAAACAGACCCCTTTAGAGATGACAAATTCTCTCTAAAAGTCAAAACCCTTCAGCTTCACATCTTGGGCTTTGAACAAGATACAAACCACATTTAGCTTCACGTCTTGGGCTTTGAACAAGACACCAAAACAACTTTTTTCCTCCCATAGAATAGGAGGAACTACGATTACTCTGATTTCCCTGTTTCTTTAAATGGGAATAGGTAGGCATAAGATTGGAAAAATCTTAGCGAGCATACTAATCAAAAACCCAAAATCCTGTACCTTCATACATCAATCGAAAAGCATCAATCCTAACATCCTACCAATAGCCTAGACACTATTTTTTTTACAAAATAACCTAAGAGAGACCCACAATCTTAATAGCATCTGTAAACCAACAGTCATATGTTTAAACTCAGTTTGCAAGCAGGGTTAATTGGAGACATCTATTTCCCTTCCTTCATCAGCTTCAATAGGATAAAAAATGAATTGAACTATAGTACCCCAAAGCGATAGTGCTTCGCAACCACGCAAAAATTCACGCTACACGTTGCTCTACACTGGGTTAAAGCTTCTTCCTTCATGACATCTCTCTTATAAAGGAAATTATGGCATTGCTGGATTCCATACATCCCAGTTAAATTAATTTCCCTTTATAACCAATTACCAGGCATCTTGTGATGAATAGGTGAGTTATCTCCCTTTAGAGATGACAAATTCTCTCTCTTAGTCACCCTTTTAGCTTCAATCTTGGGCTTTAAACAAGACACAAATACTCTGCTAGCTTCAATCTTGGGCTTTGAACAAGACACCAATTTTCCTCCCATAGAATATGAGGAACTACGATTGCTCTGATTTCCCAAATCTCTTTACGGGAATACGTAGGCATAAGATTGCGAAATCTTAGCAAGCACACAAATCAAAATCTTAGGTCCAAGTACCTTCCCAAAAACAATAGAAAACCCGAAAACAACAAAAACATTCTCTTAATCCTACCAAAGGAGAAACTTTCCCAATCAATAGTATATAAACTCAAGAAAGCATTTCAAACAGTATAAATACATGCAAACGAAGGTTCCTATAGATTACAATAGATACTCTGGGTGTTAATAGCTTCTCTTTGTATAACCAACCCCCGATCTCTGATCTCTTAGCATTTGGTAAAGAAAACACTTGCGTGCAGGGTTAGTTTAAGATATATTCCCCTTCCTTTTAAGCTTCATAGGATAAATACAGAAATCAGAATGTAGCACCAAAATGCGGTAGGTGGTCGCATCACCAAAAAATGATGCTACACTTTGCTCAAATGGTACATGAGCCTTGAACAAAACAACATTCGCTGCTTCCAAGATCTTGCTAATGCTTTCATGAAGCAGTACAAGTACAACCTTGACATGGATCCCGACTGCCGTTAACTCCAGAATATGACTTAGAATGAACGAGAATCTTTTAAAGAGTATGCTCAATGGTGGAGAGAGTTAGCTTCCAAAGATGAACCTCTTTTGGCTGAGAAGGAACTCACTGGAATGTTTATGGACACCTTGTCTCCATTCTACTGGGAAAAGATGATTGGCAGTGTCTCTTCCAACTTCATGGATTTGGTTATTATTGGCCAAAGACTTGAAGAAGGTCTCAAGAACGGTAAGGTGTCTAAGGTTGTTGAATATTCCAATGGTGCGAAGAAATCCTATGGGAACTTCCAGAAGAAGAGAGAAGATCGGACTAATGTTGTCATGACTGAGAGAAGACCTCGTCCCAGACCTTAATATGTTAATCACCATACTGTTGCTGTTGTTAATGCTCCACGACCAGCTCAAGTACCTCAACGTCCGGTTGTTGGACAGAATCAGTACTGTAATAGGAATTAATTTGATCATATTCCCATGACACACATAAAACTTTATCCTGGTCTGCTTCAGAAAGGTTTGGTCACCACAAGGACTCTACCTCCTCCTCCAAATCCTCTTTCAGCTAAATTTAGATCTGATCTCCATTGTGCATTCCATGAAGGTGTCGCGGGCCACGATTGGAAAATTGCTATACACTAAAGGCTAGAGTGCGTGATTTGATTAAGGTCGGAATCCTTACCTTTCAGGACACCAATCCTAATGTCAATAACAACCCTCTTCTAGGGCACACCAAGTGAAGTTTCAATCGACTTCAGCCCAACTACTTCCCAAAGACATGCCAACTCATCCATGTTGCTAATTAGTCACTAGGTCATGTTTCTTATTGTTTGCATTTTTCTTATATTTTGTACTAGTTGTTTGCCTTCAAATTATGTTTGTACTTTCGTGATTAATGAAATGACCATTACAAATTTTTGATTCAATCCATTTGTGTTTGCTATTTACATCTTTATTGCTTTCTTTTGCAAAATATATATCTCTTGTCCATTTTCTTTTTATTATGCAAATATTGGAGGGAGGATGATGAAAACTTAATACCCATAACTGTTGTTGGTGTGCTTTTAAATCAAAACTTTGATGACGATGTAAGGCATTTTTTTAATCCCCCTAAACACTGGAGAAATAAGGAAGTTATTCCCTTTTCACCTTCGAGCCTAGAAGTTGGAGTTTCTTTCTCTACAAAAACCCATAATCTTAACCTTAGGATGGGTAGTTCTTAGTTAACTTGGTTGTGCATTCATGCAAGACACCTTTCATATAAAGGTTGCTTTCACAAGTTTTCCTTCACACACAACAAGCAAGTGGCGAAGATGTCTTTCAAGCCAAAAAACCGATGATGGTTCACCGTAATCATTAAGCTAGGCAATCACTTTCTTTAAACTAAAAAGAATATCAAAAGAAAAGGCCCGCTAAGTCAAAACCTAAGAAGGAGACTTAGGCAAAACTGGGGCATCCCGCTGACTGTAAGCTTCAAAAGAAACATTTTAGGAAAAAGTTAGAGATAATAAAAAGAGGAAATCTTTAAATCCTTCACCATAAAAATCCTCAATGAAAAAACAATTCAATGTTGTAAGAAAGCAGTGACTGCCATCTCAAGGGTCCCTTGACTTCTGAATCATCATTACTATCATCAGTACAGTTCCTAACCTCTGGGAACCTGAATGCATAGTCTGATTTAACTGAGCGTAGGACTAAAGATCGTCACGTAGATTGGGTGGGTACAAATAAACTTTGAGCCTTTATCCTTTGTTTCTTAAACTATGAACCAGACCATGTTACAACCCCCGAAAGACCTAACTAAAACAAGGTTATTTTGAAAGCTTACTACAACAAGGTTGCGTAAACTGACTCCTAAAGATCTTTGCAGATAATTTGTTTTGGCATTACACCTTTGCTTTACCTTTCACTTTGATGTCTTGAACCGTCGTGTTATGACTAGTGACTTATGTTTTGCATCTTTCCAAAAATGATTTTGATTTCAAAATTTGCATGATTTTGTATCAAGTTTACCATGTTTGTACAAATACTTTTGTTTGCAAACTGGCTTTCCTCTCAAGGAATTTTCAAACAGTTGAGAAACTTGGTCGGTGATCCTATCAGGGGCAATTTCTTTCCAAATCCTGTTGAGAATCATTTCAAGATTTGTGGTCCAGTGCAAGTCCTTCTCAAGAATTGATTTATCCAGAAAATTTTTCAAGACTCATGCTGGGGCAGGTTTTCTCGAGCTCTCAGCAAAGCAGTCATTTTAAGAATCAGATAAGTTGAAACAATTATCGGTTCATCTACAACAGTCAGCTAAATTGGGAAATTTACTTAGAGAATCCCCAAGCAGCCCTCCATCCTTCCTACAAGGATCATCAACTTGATATAGTTTGCCAGCGTGGCAGAGATATGCTCAGTATCAACATCTTTAGTCCCCAAGCAGAATGGCAGTGATCTCTGTGTCGAGGAATTAGTCTTCCAATGTTGTCCTCTCCCCAAAGGAGTCAGGCCATGTTGTCAACGTCTGCATTTGCATTTGATTATATATCATTGCGAATGTCACATACATGTGCATAACAAGAGTGTTTCATCCTCATTTGCATTCTCCAGAGGTCGTGTCGTTATCCACGTCTTACCTTGTGGTCAAACTCCAACTTACTTGGCATCTACCAAACCAGATATGTGTCTGTCTGTTCCTCTTTTGCGTCCAATGCTATTCCGGATGTCTCTAATTCCTATCCAATGCCCTTCTTGGATGTAGTCTTGTTCACAGTCATCTAAAGCGATTATTAAATATTGTGATTATACCTTTCATTCAAAGCCATTATTGGATGACTGGTTTCTTTGTATCCAATGCCATTCTTGGATCCCTACCTTGTTCATATTCATCTGATTCCATTCTCAGATATTGTGATTATACCTTTCATTCAAAGCCATTATTGGATGTCTGGTTTCTTTAAATCTAATGCCATTCTCAGATTTTGTTTACCTTTCATTCAAATCCTTTATTGGATGTCTAGTGTCTTTTCATCCAATGCCATTCTTAGGTGTCGCATATGTTTATCTCTCTGATGTTTTTCCAGATCGATTCTTTTATTCTGATGTCTTTCCAGAACCTATCGAATGTTTTTCCAGATATTCCTTTGTGATTCTGATGCTTCTCTAGAATTTATCTGAGGTTTTACCGGATATGTTTATATCTCTGATGTTTTCCCAGATTGAGTCTTTTGTTCTGATGTTCTTCAAGAACCTATCTGATGTTTTTCCAGATATTTCCATTGTGATTCTGATACCCTTCCAGAATTTATTTTACTCCTCAGTAAGTTTCCAAATATATATACCTTTGTAATCCGAATGCATTTCCAGAGTTTCATTTCTTTTACCGTCTGATGATTTTCCAGATGTGTCTTTGTTCTAATGTTTTTCCAGAACTCTTTTGTGTCTTTATTCTGATGTTTTTCCAGAACTCCTATGTACCTATCTGATGTTATTCCAGATACAAATTTGCTTCTGATGTTTTCCAGAATCTCTTTGTGTCTATCTGACGTTCTTCTAGATATGACCTTGTTTGTCTGATGTTTTTCCAGATATGATGTTGCTTATCTGATGTTCTTCCAGATATATCTTCAAAGTCTTTTCCCATACATTTAATGCTTTTCGAAATGTTTCAGATGTATCTTCAGAATATTTGTCTTCATCTAATGCTCTTCTAAATGTCTTCAATTTATTTCTGACTTTGGTTAATAGCTGTTGAATATCTTTAAGTATGTTTCCATTTTTTTCATCCAATGCTTTTTCTGGATGTATTCTGGAGTTTATTCGATAGTTTCCTGAATATCTTTGATGTTTTCCAATGTTTAGTCAACGCATTTCTGAATATCTCTGATGTTTTCTGGAGTCCATTCAATGCTTTTCTGAATGTCTCTAATGTTTGTTATATTTTCCAGAGTTTATTCAACGCTTTTCTGAATATCTCTGATGTTTTTCGGAGTCCATTCAATGCTTCTCTGAATGTCTCTGATGTTTGTTATATTTTCCAGAGTTTATTCAACGCTTTTCTGAATATCTCTGATGTTTTTTGGAGTCTATTCAATGCTTTTATAAATGTCTCTGATGTTTGTTATATTTTCCAGAGTTTATTCAATGCGAAACCTGAATGCCTCTGATGTTTTCTTGAATGCCCCTAATGTATTTCTCAAAACTCTCCTCATATCATTCAATGATCTTCTGAATGTTATGACTCTTTTCCATCCATTTCTATTCATGGATGATGATTGTTGATTTCCTAGTGGAGCTTATTCAATGTTATTCTAAATATCTTTGTAGTTTGCCTGCTTATCTCTGTTGTCCATTATGTTCTAAAGTTTCATTCAATGTTCTTCTAAATGCCTTTAATGGCTGATGTTGTTCTTTTCCAGAGTTTTGTTTAATGCATTTCTGACAAAACTTATGATTATTGTGACCATTTTCTGAGTAAAGTTGGTTTAGCTTTCTGGATGTTCCTGAGTATTCCACAGTAAAGTCAATTACTTTCTTGGAAGTCTCTGTTGTGTCTGCAGATTTGGTTTCATCCCACATCTAATGTTTTTCTAGATATTTCTGATTTATTTTCCAGATCGTGGTCCTTTCAGCATCTAATGCCTTCTCGGATGTCTGTATCTCCTATTTAGGGTTTGTTCCTCTCTTTTTCGAGTATTATTGGATACTTTTTGTCACCTTGATGGATTTCCATGATATCTTGTTTTCCTCAGTTGTGTCTTTCTGTTAATTATTCTTCTGTGGTATTCTTTTGTTTCCTGCTTGCAGTAGTTTGTCTTATGTGGTTTGATTTCCCACAAAATTCTGAGTCTTGCATTTAAATCATACTATAAGCATTTTTGTGGTATTTTAGGGCCAAAAATTGTGCATGTTTATATTTAAGTCCCTCCAATCTGGTCGAGACGAAGATTTAAATCTTCATATCTCCGGATCGAAGAAACTTAAATAAGGGCATCTGTCATACCCTAATTTTTTACTACAGGATCCCATGTCTTTTTGCATCATCTGCATAATTTATCACCTCTTACATCTTGCATAATACCCAATTTATCAGCCAGAATAAACTTGTTGGATTTACAGTCGAATCGGTCACACAAAAGTCAACTTTCCGTAAAATCAGTGGACGGAAAATTTTAAAATCGAGCTTGCAAACGTCACTCAAATTAATCTACGTTTCGCGTAGCTTAACTTGACGTACTCATTGGAATTTTTCGACTACTTTTTTGTCACATTTTGGACAGTTTAAACCATTTAACTGGGTAAAATTTATTTCAAAATTTGACCAAACGCTGTATTTTTCCAATATGTATATTTCAGGCTGATCATTTTTGTGTATTCATTTTATTTTTTCGAGCACTTCGATATTGGTCCAGTTATTTGTTTTTTACCGATTTTTATTTCTTTTTTTAATTAATAATCACTTTTATTATTTAGTGTTTATTTTAAATTTTTTATTTGTAAATAGTTAATATTTAATTATACTTAATTTTTTTTTTCTTTTTTAATATTTTGATTTTTTTTATCAATTATAGACAAAACTTAATTACCAAGTTTACTAAAGCTTGTTTTGTTTTACTCATTTTTGTAAAATACTTAACAGCATGCATGCATTGATCCACGTTACACAGTAGAAGCAGACCCTTTTTCACGCATGCTATAGCAAAACTTGGTTTTGACCACACAAGAAAACATGCCTTGGATGAATATCCTTTTCTCTTCATGACATAGCAGACGGTCCCCACTTCATGTTTTCAATATCTCTTCCATCTTAATACTCTATCTCTCAGTATGAAACAGGCTACATACTACTGTCTCTCTCATAAAAAATAAAAATAAAACATTTCATTTTTGATAAGGGACCGGTTGTAGTAGCATATAGTGACACAAACCATTCATCTTGAGATTCCCGACCCATTTTATTGACACTTTGATGAACATAAACCACAACATTATCCACACGGACCCTCTCTCACTTTTTTTCTCTTCATGTCATAATATACTCTTTCATTCACTTAATGGTTTTTCTTCAACAAAAGAAACTGGTAGCACTTCAGACCACTCTTCTCCTCACAAAGTTCATACATAGGCAACACTCTCATCACTTCAATATATAAGCAAAAACTAAACACATGCCAAAAGAGAAGAAGTTGTTTCTTCTTCCTCCATCATTCAAACTTCATCATCATCCTCTACATCATTCACATCCACCCCCTTTCATTACACAAAACCCACCAGTACCACCATAATATTTGCATCTTCATCAACCTAAGACAAACCGCTATAACTTCTCTTGTCACCGCCTTTCACATTACCCTTCACAAACTGTAACAAAAGAAAAGCATAATACTATTATTCCATAAACTAACGCAACATCACCTTTATCTTCCACACTTTGCTCTCTCTCTCCCATCCCCCTCTCTCTCTCTTTCTCTCTCTTTCTCTCTCTCTCTCTCTCTCTCTCTCTCTCTCTCTCTCTCTCTCTCTCTCTCTCTCTCTCTCTCTCTCTCTCTCTCAAAAGACCATCTTCCATCATTAAGACTCTCTTTGCAACATTTTCATGCGAGACATCCCTTTTGTTTTTTAAACCGACAAGCCCTTTGATCTTCTTGAGTGGAATGACACACAACTTTTTTTTTCTTTCACACCCTCATTTCATGAAACTCGCAGCATACAGAGAGGGGTCCCTTCCTGTAACATTCATCATGGCATGACCTTCATATCACCTTCTTCCTTGAGAAAGTCTTTTCACATATCTTCACTCTTATTCACTTCATAAGAACCATCAAACTTCATTTCCCATGCATAAATAAACCTCATATACCATTGTCTCAAGCCATGTAAAAAGAAATGGATCACCTTCTTCCATCATTTTTTCCTAGCTCTCTCTCACGCTTCACCACTCTCTCTGTCGTTCTCGCAATCGGCATTCACAACAGCTCTATTTCAAACAATAGCAACATTTCACTTCCGACAACGGCGGCGGTAACATTCGAAATTTTCTTGTTATATTATGTTTATTACTTTTTCGATGTGTGTTTTTTACTTCGATTCGATCTTGAGATATATGTGTATATTGTTTAGTATTATGGTTCTGCTTTGTACTTTCCTACATTGCTATTTGTTTAAAGTGTGATTGTGTTTGTTGTTTGAGCATGTAAATGATGACTTATTGTTGTCGTTGTTGTTCAGTTATGCGAGCGAGGAATGAAAAGGGTGCATGAGAAACAGGAGCATGAGAGTCATGAGAGAGTAGTTCATTTTTTGTTTTCATGTTTTCTAGTTAAGAGCTGTAATTGGTAATATTTTTTTAACATGTATGTGTGTATGATAACAAGTGTGTAGAAAACATTATGTGCTAATTGGTTTGTAGTGTATATTTTAATGTGCTTAGTAATTATGTAAAAATTTGTTTTAATTACCTTTTATTATATTGTGATATCTAGAAAATACTAAAAAAACTTTTTATCATTTTCCTTTTATTATTTTAATTTTCTAGTTTTTATTAGTTAATTTATAATATTAAAAATGTAAATAATATGTTAATTATTAACTAATTTAAATATTTTTATTTAATATTGATTAATTAAATTATTAATTAATCTTATTAAATATTTAATATAAATTAATTAATAATTCTCTTGTTGCCCGATTTTATCTTGCGACTTCTTCACTTTCATGTCTTGAGCTTATTTTCCGTGATTTAATCTTGATGTTTTTCCTTGATTATTTCTCGATGTTTTCTCACGATGCTTTGCCGTGACTGTCTATTGATTTTATGTACTGATGATTTCTCACGATGTTTTGTCGTGACTGTCTGTTGATTTTATGTACTGATAATTTCTCTCGATGTTTTGCCATGTACCTTTGTTTTATTCGCGATGTTTTGCCGCATAGCTTTGTCTGTTTATGCATGATGTTTTTCCATGTGTTTCTGTTGACTTTTTACTGTCTGATTACCATGATGTTTTTCCATGCGTATTCTGTGTTATCTTGCCTATTTGACTATACATGGTGTTCTTGCCGTGTATTGCGTCTGTGTATTCTTTGATGTCATTTGCATGATGTTTTTCAGTGTATATGTTGCTTTCTATTCCTTGTTGACCTAATCCAAAGGAAGAATTGTATGTTGATTTATCTTCATTGTGCATGTCCTTTGTATGTTTGTTTCATCTGTCTTTGTTGTTTTTGGTTCTTAGAACCTTAACAACCTGTGGTTCCATGAACTACAGACGCTCTGATTTCTCAAGTTTCTTTTGAGAATACGTAGGCACAAGGGCCCCAATCCTTGGCGAGCACACTTTTCTTTTTCACTCTTTTCTTTTTACACCATTTTTCATCGTAGTTTTGAACTACGATTGCTCTGACTTCCTATTAAGGATACGTAGGCATAGGATTGCGAGATCCTAGCGAGCTACCTTTTTTTCTTTTCTACCTTTTTCTTTTTCCACCTTTTCTCTTTTCTTTGCCCATCTTTATCCTTAGCAAACAATTTTAGCCAAAACACAAAATATTTCAAGAGGTTCCTGTAGAGTACTACAGATGCTTAAGGTGTTAGTACCTTCCCTTAGTATAACCAATCCCCGTACCTTTGATCTCTCTTTGCTTAGCTTTAGGCCTTGCTTTTTGCTTTGCATATTTATTTAGGGTTTTTGTTCGATCTTTTCCCCTTTCCTTTGGACAAAATAAAAGTTTGGTGGTGATATCTTTGTTTTGCGAGCCAAGCTAATCACCTAACTTTGGCATCCGATTCTCACCGCGACACCTTCATAGTTGGAGAAGACCATATTGTGCTTCCGAAGGTCAGCATCACACTTTCCCATCTTCTTGAACAATGTGTGAGGCATCAGATTGACAGCTGCCCCACCGTCGATGAATACTTTGTTTACCGGCATCCCATCGACTTTTGCCCTTATGAATAACGGTTTAATATGGTACATCATCCTGGGACTAGGTTTCTCAAACGTGGCTTTCTGCTCCTTCACTACTTTGATGTTCATCACATAGTAACATAATGGTTTGTCTTCACCATTTTCATCTGGCTCAAAATCTTCATCTGCTTCGAAAACCTCTGACACTCTATCATAATCTGCGGGTAACACTGACACGATTCTACAATTGATGACAAAGTCTTTGTCATAGGTGTCATCGACCATCTCATCCTCTGGTGAAGGGATGTATTCAAGTTCCTCGTCTTATTGGGGAGTGTATTATGGTTCCTCATCCGACTGGGGAGTATACTCTGGTTCTTCGTCTGATTGGGGAGTATACTTTGGTTCTTCCTCCTCAATCAGCGGAACATACTCAATTTTCTGGGTCGAGACGACCTATTTAGCTTCCGAGGGCTCAACAATCATGGCGAGCGTCTGGTTCGCCACGATTCTTTATTTCTCGACTAGCCTTCCCTTTGGATAGTCTCTTTTCTGCCCAGAGACCTCGACGGGTTTGAAATGCGACAACGAAGCCACCTTCCCAGCTTTCTTGTTTCTCTGGAACTGCCTCCACTGAGTCCTTGTCATGGGGTTTTTTCCTTCATAATTGGGAGAAACCACGTAGCCTCTGGGTTGAATTTTTTGCTCTGGATTCCTATCCTCTACCCCCAAGTCGAGCACTTTCCATTTGGGCCTTTTTCTCCCTTTCTGGTTCACTGGTTCCACCCATCTTTCTTGTGGAGTATTCGACGGGGGAATAAAGGTCCTGAGGCGTTTTTGTGGGAACTGTCTCCGAAACTCTTCATTTCGCTGAGGTGCTCCCTTGTCGTCAAACACAAACCTTAGGATGAAGGTATTTTTCCCTTCCAGCGTCTTCTTTTTGTCAGCTTCATACTTCTCAGCGACTTTTCCGTCGAAGACAGTGTTGCATCTTGGACATAGCACAACCTTCGACCCTCTTACTCTGAATTTCTTTTGAAAATCAGCCAGTCCTTCTCCGGTTGTGGGGTAAACTGCCTTCAATGCATCTTCAGTTCTTGCGTCAAAACCCTCAGTAGTTTCAACCTTCAGGCATTCCACGGATTCGGCAGTCAAGAGTCTGTCGAAACCTTCAGTAGCCTCGACCATCATACAGTCAAACCGTTCAGCATACAAAGCTTCCTCCACCTTCAAAGGGTCTGTATCCACTTGCATCTTTGGCTTTTCGCCAAATTGAAGCCTACCCTCTATCAAAGATTTTTGTACTAAATCCCTAAAAAGAACACATTTAGATGTTTTATGACCAAGGAAATTATAAAATTTATAGAATCCCCTCTTTTTCTTTTGCTCTAATGGGGGATTTTTCAAGGCCTGAGGCACAATAATTTTCCCGACTTTCACTAACAAATCAAATATTCTGCCATACTTAGTTATATCAAACATATACGTTTTTGCAACGAATTTATCCATTTTTAGCTTACAAGTGATGAAGGTTGTTGACCTCGCTCTCATCGACGATCTCTTCATCTTCAGAAGAGTATGTGTCAGCTGCGACATATGACACTTTTTCTTTCTTATGGTATTTTCCAGTTCTGGCCTTTTCAGCCTTCAACCTTTCGAGTTGTCGAACCCTATCAACCAAATGGGCCATGTCTCTAATATACTTAGTGTCTAACTTCTTTCTAATGGAATAATCTAGACAGCCTGCGGCTGTTTCGACTATCTCGTGTTTAGGGGCTTGAGTAAAACACATTGCTTTCAAAAGTATGAACCTGTTGAGATACTGGTCGATTGACTCAGAAGCCTTTTGTTTGACGTTGGCCAACTCCTTCAAACTTATTTTCGACTACCCCATATAGAACTGTTCATGGAACAGTCTCTCCAACTGCGCCCATGTATGGACAGACTGTGGAGGCAGCGTCATAAACCAAGTGAACGCATTTTTCGTGAGGGAGCTTGGGAAGTATTTCATTTTTAAATCTTCATTATTCGCTATGTCGCCAAATTCAGTTTAATATCTGGCAATGTGTTCGACGGTTAACTCTTCGGTGTCCCCAGCGAACTTGGTAAACTTTGGAACCTTTCATCCCCTTGGCAACTCCGTTTGTAAAACGAAGTCTGGCAGTAGAGACGAATAGGTTGGACTTTGCAGGCCATGGTTTACATCATTTCGTACCATAATTCACTCGATAATGGCCTCCAGATTTTGTTCTCCAGCCATTGCTTCTTATCGAACCTGCCTAACCACCTGGTCGGGGTCTTGGTTTCTATTAACAAGCACGATGGGAGTCCGTTGGACCACCCTAAGCATTGGCTCGATTACACGGGGTTCCTTCTCGACGGTCTCATCGAACCTCTCTTCGTGTGGGACCGGCGTCTCTGGTCAAGGTGGGGCCCTCTGTCGAGCTTATTCCCTATAAGCACCCAAAAATTCACCTATCCTAACCATCTGTGTTGCCATTTGTTGGTAACTCTGAGTCGATTCATAAATTAATGGCCTTAATATGGTTCCTATTTGCTGAGTCAGCATATGGACCATTTTGTGGTTACTTTCATCCATTTATTGTCTCATGACTGCGACGGAACTGGACGTGAAGGTCGGGATTGCCGGAGGCGGAAATCTTAGTCCCGTGGTTCGGCCAAATTGGTTACCCAACGGTCCCAATCTGTGGTAGGGCGAAAATGCTAAGTATAAGCTTTCGCCAAAAGTCGAACCACTCCCATGCATGTTTGCCATTACTTGAGTTGGCATTCTAAAGTTTCTTTCCCTACCGTACATGGGTAAAGTGAAAATGGGGATAAATGGCCCTGAAGTTTCGGCCACATTCAGTCTTACCCCCTCGGATCGACGCGGTGACTGTATTGGTCCACAATGAGCGGTCGAAGCTACAATCATGGTGGTTTCTGACACGACCGTATTTCCTCCTGAGGATAACTCCTCATTTGGACTGGTATTTCTTGGTTTTACCATCTTACTAGTACGCAACAACATAAATCTAACACAATTGGTCCCACGAGGTATGCCAATTTGTTCACACGGGATTTCCGACGAACAAACTCTAACATCTTATTAAAGTTTACGTGCAGGATCGGCTACGAGAATCCTAGACTATCTGTTAAATAAAAGTTTGACGTTTGAACACTTAGGTTTGGAAAGGGTAGATGATGATACGATTGCAAGATTAAACTAAATTAATGAGATAAAAGTATAGAGAAATTGTAAAGGGGAAACAAAACAAAAGAAAGACAAGATTTGTAAAATAAATTACTTAAGTGTAAACGCAGACGCATGCATACATTTGCAGAGTTTTGACTCATTTCTCTCATGCTGGTAATTTGAGTATATTCTCTTAATGCTACAAAATGCGACCTCTAGAACTAAAATTGACGCTTCCTTAAATAGGCCTAAAAAGTGACGGTTATTCTTCTACCCACGGTCCCTGGTCTGCCACGTGTCCGCCCACGTTGTCCACTATCTTTGCAACTTCCCACGTTTTCGTCCGCTGCAAGCTTGTTTGTTCACCTGAAGCTTTTACTCTTCCTTCGAAGATTGCATCCAAGTACTGCCGTTTCCACAAAAGCCACGGGCACGTTACTGAAGATTGCATCCACCTCAAGGATGCGATTGAGATCCTCATCAGGGATGGGTACCTGAAGCAATACACCAAGATAAGAGAGGCTCATCGGCAAGACGCTCAGGAAGCGAAGAAGGTCGAGGAGGAAAAGCCACCCTCTAACGTCGTCGCCAATATGTAGATCGCCGTGTCCATCTCTCGGCCTGAGGAATTCTACGTCCTCGACGAGGCCGAAAACCCTCTCTACTTTGCAGCACATATCACATGGGAAACCTTCCCCTCTGCCATGGTCATATCTGGTGAAGGATTCAACAAACTCACCGTAGGATCGGTGAAAAGAAAATTCGAGCAACTCATCAATCAAGCTCAAGCCAAATTTCTACCCTCGACAAGTGCCAGGGAAGCTCAGTTCCTATCACGTTCTACCGTGAGGAGCTCCCTGGTGGATCCCCTAACTTCAGTATCCCTTTACTCGTGAGAACACAAATGGTGAACTTTGACGTTCGTCGCATACTGGTCGATCAGGGAAGCTCAGTCGACATCATGTACTCTCAGCTATTCCTAACTTTGCAGCTCGATGAAACACATTTGACACCCTACGTGGGCTCCGATCTGCAGGGCTTCAACGGTGTGACCACAAAGCCATGGGGTTATGTCGAACTCAGTGTCACTGTCAAAGCGGGCGAGACCGCCAAATCAACCAAAGTCCAATTTATGGTAATAGACTGTCCTTCTCTGTACCAGTGCATCCTAGGAAGGCCAACTCTGGCCGAATTGGTCGCCGTACCATCCACCGTTCATTTGAAGATAAAGTATTACACAGCCAAGGGGCCCATCGCCACTCTTCATGGGGACATAGAAGCTGCGATGAGATGCTTTAAAGCGGCCTCGAAGGGGTAGAACTCCATCAATGTGTCGCCCAGAACTGTTAGCAAGCTAGCGCGACCAAGCGGCCTGGAAGAGCCAAAACCAATGCCTTATGTCGACTCGGTCGACTTGGACTATCACTTCACCAAAGATGACTTGAAGGAGTGTAAGAAGAAAGAAAGAGAAGCTCGGCTAGCAGCTAAAAGCTCCTCAATGTCAGATAATAATGAGGAGCCTACCCATCCTAGGCGCCCCATTCCAGACGGTGAGTTCGAAGTTATCCTTCTTAGCAAGGACCCAAACAAAGGGGTGAAAATTTTCACTGGCCTCCCCGACCTCGCAAGGAAGCAGCTGAAAGCCTGCATAAGAGAGAATGATGAACTGTTCATGTGGAGTGCCGCTGCGATTCCCGGCCTGGACCCCACAGTGGCCTGCCACTTGTTGACCATAGACCTCGCTAGGGTTGTAGTGCAACGTAGGCGTATGCAGTCTCCTGAGAAAGCGGAGGCTGCTAAAAATGTTGTAAAAGACCTCTTTGAGGTAAATTTTATTTCAGAAGCCCAGTACAGAACATGGTTTTCAAACGTTGTACATGTGAAAAAATCTAATGGAAAATGGAGGATGTGTGTTGATTATACCTATCTCAACAGGGCTTGCCCTAAAGATGCTTACCCATTACCTAACATAGATAGACTAGTTGATAATTCTGCTGGATTTAAATTATTGTCTTTTATGGATCTGTATCCAAGGTATAACCAGATCCCCATGGCAAAGAGCGACAAAAAATACACGGCCTTCATGACCGAGTCGGGTAATTACTACTATAACGTAATACCCTTCGGCATGAAAACGTCGGCGCTACATACCAGAGGATGATGAACAAAGTCTTCTGAGGTGAGATTGGTGACATGCTCAAAGTCTACATGGATGACATGATCGTAAAATTCCAAGAGGAATCCGACCATACGCTCCACCTAAAAAGAGTCTTCGACCAGGCGAGGAGATGCAAGATGAGGTTCAATACGGAGAAATGCACCTTCGGCGTTTGAGCAGGTAAGTTCCTCGGTTCTATCTAACAGAACGAGGAATCAAAGTGAACCCTAACAAATACAGGGCCTTTTCCGAATTCCCAACACCAAACTCGAAGAAATCAATTCAATCCCTAAACGGGATGCTCACCTCGTTATCTCGCTTCGTAGCAAAGTCTGTCCAGCACGCACTCCCCCTTTTCAAACTTCTTCAAAAGGAAGCAACATTCAAATGGACCGAGGAATGAGAACAAGCCCTCCTCCACCTCAAATGAGCTCTTTCGCAACCATCGGTCCTCTAGCGACCAGACAACGGGGACACTCTCTACCGTTACCTCACCGTCGCAGCCGATGTCGTCAGTGTGGCTCTCATTTATGAGACCCCCGAGGGGCAGAAACCATATACTTCTCCAGCAAGGCCCTACAAGGCCTAGAACTCAGATACAAGCAAATCAAAAAAGTGGCTCTGGCCTTCCTCAATGCGGCAAGAATATTGAGACACTACTTCCTAGCTCACACTATCGTGGTGCGAACCGACCAACCCTTAAAGTAGCTGCTCGGTTGTTCTGACATGGCTGGTAGAATGCTCAAATGGTCACTAGAACTCTCTAAATTCTAAATCTGGTACGAGAGCTGAAAGGCCCTTAAAGCTCAAGTATTAGCCAACTTCGTACAGAAATGCCCATGCCTACCCCCGACAAATGAAGCCCATAACTGAACCATATTCATAGACAGAGCATCCAGCTCGACAGGAAGCAGAGCAGGTATCATCCTTGAAAACGAGGAGGGAATCCTAATCAAAGTTTCCCTCGCCCTATCCTTCCTAACCTTGAATAAATAGGAAGAGTACGAAGTCTTCCTCGCAGGGCAGCGCTTGGCTGAAGACTTGGGAGCTAAAGAGGCAAAAATCTTCACTGATTCCCAGCTCGTCGCCTCTCTACTACTGGGAGAATATCAAGTTAAGAACGATAATCTCTCTGAGTACTTAGCTCTCGTGCGAGAAATAATAACAAAATTCGATTCCGCTGAAGTAAAACACATCCCTCGCGAGCACAACACCCGAACAGACATCCTGTCAAAACTCGCGAGCACAAAGAAGAAAGGCGAAAATAAGTTCGTCATCCAAGAGATACTTTTTCACCCGAGCATCAAAAAACCCTCTGCAACTCTCAACGTAAACGCCATCAGCGACAGCTAAGGGTGAGAATAGGCCAGACCAACTAATAGGGGCATATTGTAACATCATTTTCTACTCCACAAATATACACAGCAAAATACACAAATTATCAGAGTAAAAATCACCTCAGAAGGGTGTACATCTCTCAATAAACTCAAAATAAAACATTTGCTCCGTAAACAATAGGTTTTCCTCAAAATAATCAAAAAGCCATCAAATAGCAGCGGAACCACCATAACCACAATAATCCAAAATCAAAAGGGTGTTCATTAAAAGCCATAATAAGCAAATAACAACAAAAATAACAACTCAACATGGTTCGACTCAACGACCCACCCCGATGTTACAATATCAGAGCAAGACCCTCTACATCGACCAAAAGCAAATAAACTCCAACAGTCCATGAAGGCATCCACAGCTAGGCCTGATCACCTGCATGTTACCCACGTGGAGCCAACATTCAAACAGGCAAGGTGAGTAATCACAATTCATTATAATCAATATAAAAACAAGATATGCATAAAATGGCATCATCATCATATACAACATCTTCAGGGTTATCACAAGGAAAACATCAAAATCACAACATCATAAAATACATCAATTCCAAATAAATGCAATACACAACAAGACTCACGCATGTGGTACCAATCGTCGCAGTCAATGGACACTTAGGCCATCACCCTCCAAAGATCCCCGTCATTAGGATCGATTCTACACAAGAACCGGAGCACATCAAAAACCATCTCACATCCACATAATGTGATGGAAGCCTCAATAGACAGAAGTCTAACTCACTGAACTGCTATGAATGCATGATACATAACGTCATAATCATCATCATCAACAAAAGTCATTACGTACATCACCATCCATCAAAATCTCATGTTAATCATGTCATCAGTTATTCATCAAAACATCACAAAATCATCATCTCATAGTCATCAATAACATCATGGTAATTCATCAGAAAATCACAGCATCCAAACATCAAGACAGCACAGAAATCACAAAACAATTCGTGAACAGCAGGCGTTCGCTAGAATGTTCGCTTTGCGAACTCGTTCGCTCAGGCGTTTGCTTTGCGAGCTGCCAGCAAATCCCCAAAATCCCATAAAAAAACCAGAGAACCCTACTCTGTCTCCCTCGCTACCTCTGTTCGCTTTGCGAAGTCATTCGCTGGGAAGTTCACCGTGCAAACTAAAAATCACAATCAGAGTTCATCTCAGTAATATCAAACAAAATCATCGCGCATTCGCTGCGCTGCTCGCTTTGTGAGTCTGGGGCGAATGTTCGCCTTGCGAAGGAATTGTTCGCTTTGCGAACTCGCGATTTCAGGAAATCGCTGTTACGCATCAGTAGCATAACAGACCCTTAAACCTCACGAATTCAACCTCCTTTTACCTCGACCACATCCCCAAAACATTCCTAAGGCATCATGGCAACAGAGGTACAAAACCTACGACTGTTAGGCCGGTTAATTATACTATCTTGACCTCAAAATCACCTAAACCTTCACAACCCCAAAGATTCTCATAAACCCTATAAATCCTTTTCTCTACAAGATCCCACATATCATCAACAGAAGGTTTAGCCTCGAATGCCTACTTTTATCCGATTCAATTCAACCCTTAATAATCAATCCACAAAAATGCCCTAAAGCACCAATTTACTCAAAAACCCACAAACCCATATAAACCTCAAAATCAGCTTTAAACACATCGAATTCCTATATTGAAAACAATGAAAGGCAATAGTCCCCATACCTTAGATTGTCGATTCCAAGCTTTCTTTCTTGAGTTCTTGGAAACCTTCTCGAATCCTCACCTTTCCCTTTGTCCTCAGAGCTCTCGCCTTCTCCCTTCTTTTCAAGTTCTGACCAAATGAAACCTATTCCTCTCAAATTCTCCTTTTTATTAAACCTTTGGGCTTCTAAAATGGGCTTTCCCAATAATACCCTCACTAATCCCCTTCAAAAGTCCATCTTACCCTTAATTCCTCTAATATTATTTAAATTAATAATAATACTAATACATTCATATTAAATACTATTATATAATTAAATAACCAAAACTCCACGAAAATGCCAACGTCAACACAAACCACCAAAATTCACGAAAATCACGGATATATTATATTTAAATAAATTAAATAAATATTCTTACGGAATTTGGGGTATTACACCTATGGCGTAGCATACATAGGCGTAGGTCAGGCCAGACTTTTTCTTAAATATAAAAGGTCTAGACATTTTTATAAGCCTATTTAGCTAAAGAGGCTAGGCCACAACCTATAAGAAAAACCTTTTAAGCCTATCAGACCAGCCTATATAAAAAAAAAACTCAATAAATTTATTATTATTATATTGCATTTTGTACTTTGAATTAAAATACGAAATTAAACTTAGTTATCTTGAATAAATTATGAAAATAAGTTGAAAAAACATTATAAACAACGTTATAAGTTGTTGTCACAAGTTTTTTTCATAAGCTCTCTCCAACTAATAGTGTCACCAAACTTATGCTTATAGGTAAACTTTAATGAGACAGTGAAAACAAACATTTAGTCTCATTAATCTTTTAATTTGTTAGTCTATTTAACATTAGTTGAATTTCTTATTTACAAATGTTCAAATGAAGTAGGTTTTTAAATAGGCTAGTAGGCCAATCAGACCTTCGAAAAGGCCAGACTCAGGCCTAAAAATAAGCCTATGATAGGCTATAGGCTTTGAATTTTTTAGCAGCTCAGGCTGAGGCTTGGCAAAGCCTAGCTCAGCCCAGCCTATTCCCACCCCTAGCGACAGGGATTGCTGGATGACCCCGATATACAACTACCTCGCAACAAGGGAACTACCCCCGACCAGAAAGAGGCTAACATGATCGGGCATAGAGCTTGCGCCTACGTCTTGGTTAAGGACAAGTTATACAGACGGGGATTCTCCATTCCTCTCCTAAAATGTGTTGAGGAATCAAAGATCGCCCACATCCTACGCAAAATCCACGAAGGAATCAACGCCTAACACCTCAGAGGAAGGTCCCTCGCCCGGAAGGCCCTGCGCGCAGGATACTACTGGCCCACTATGCAACACGGCGCAAAAGAACATGTTAAATAATGTGATAAATGTCAACGCCACGAAGACAGGCACTTGGAGCCGCCCAACGAGCTTATAACTCTCTCGTCCCCGTGGCCCTTCGCCTGGTTGGGATTGGACATTCTCGGGCCGTTTACCATAAGGTCAAACCAGAATAAGTACCTGATATTCGGCATTGATTATTTCACGAAGTGGATAGAGGCGGAAGCCCTTTCCAAAATCACGACACACAATGTACTCTGTTTCTATAAGAGAAACATACTTACCTGATTTAGCATACCACAAGCGCTCGTCACTGACAACGGGACGCAGTTCACTGACAGAAATTTTCAAGAATTCGTCGCCAAACTAGGCACCAGACAACATTTCACATCTGTCGGGCACCCACAAACAAACGGGCTGGCTGAAGCCGCAAACAGAGTGATCCTGTGAGGGCTAAAATGAAGAGTAGGCGAGGCCAAAAAGAAATGGGTTGATGAGCTACACAATGTGCTTTAGGCCTACAGAACAACACCACACTCAAACACCGGGGAAACTCTGTTCTGACTGTCTTACGGGACCGAGGCAGTAATCCCAGTGGAGATCAGAGAACCTTCTAGGTGAACTGAATTCCCCCTCAACGAAGAGATTAACGAAGAGGCACTAAGAGAAGAGCTCGACCTTGTCGAAGAAATTCGATCAGGGGCAGCCCTCCGTGAAGCCTCGTTAAAACAAAACATAACCATACATGACGCTAAATTCATAAAACGAGATCAAAATTGGCAACCAAGTTTTGTGAAGAAATCACAAAGATTCTCGTGAGGGCAAACTCGCTGCGAACTGGAAAGGCCCCTACCGAGTCCGAGCAAAAACAGAAAATGGGGCCTACTATCTCGAAACTTGCATGGGGAAGAGCTTGGCCAACCATGGAACGCCGAGAAACTGAAACAATATTACAGTTAGGCATGATGGTCAGCGTACCTCATTTAGTAACGACAGGGTACGTCCTGACCATGGAGGTGTGCTCGGGTACAAGCATAATGTCCCAAACTTAAAGAAAAAGGCAAGTTTCCACTCTTTGACGATCAGATTCTTTACCCGGTGGGGAAACCTCACTGAGTTCCCTACATTGTCGAGCAGTAACACTGTCGAGCAAGACCCCCAAATACTTAGCAGAAATAATTCCAAACAAACATCTTGTTACAAGCAAGCAAAGGCATACACGATGATATCAAAAAAGTTAAGTGTGATTAAAATAACGACCACAAAAGCCGATGATGTCATAATATTACAACAAATAAGGGGCAACACCCACTATCCAAATTTAACAAATCACAGTGCGCAGGCCGTAACAAATACAAACAGAACATACAAATCAAGCATTGTGCTCCCCCTCATTAGTGAGCTCTTCCTCTTGCTCATCATCGTTAGTGGGATAGTAGGGTAGAGCGAATATCTGAACGTCAGCCACCTTGGACAGGAATCTGGTCCCCTAAGTGATGAGCTCGACTCCGGAGTTCACGATTCAGATCTGAGCCACTGCATTTTCAAAGCTCATCTCGACAACTTCCACACAATCCTGGTTGAGACTTATGATTCGGGAAATCAGCTCAACACGGGTCAACAAGGCCTTTAGGTCGTCATCCTCGTCCTCGGTGGGGGCCGCGACAGCTTCCAAAGCAGAAATCTTGTCCTCGAAGCTCTTCTTCTTGGTAGCGTGCTCGAGCCTTAAGGCAGTTATGCCTGCATTCAACTTAGCCAATTTTTCTTTCTTTTCGCACAGCTCGGTCATAATGTCACCCTGGATCCTATACTTCTTCTTGTAGTCATCAAAAGCAGTCTCCAGCCTGAACACCCCCGCTTTGAGCTTCGCATTTGCTGTCTTCTGCTTCTCCATCTCATAAGCAGAGCATGTCTCCTCGTCGTTGAGGACCAGGGCCACCTCTGAGGCCCTCACCAAAGTGGCCGTATTCTGAGCCAATGTTTTTCTTCTACGCGTCGCATCGAGGCACATGATGGACGAAGAATCCTCCTGAGGCAAGACAAGAGAAAGACCCCTCCTCAAAAAACCCCTATTGAAATAGCAAGGGGGCAATGTGAACTTGTCATCGACGACCTCCCCCGTCAGATCAATATCCTCGACAACCTCCGCTCGTTGCCTTTTCTTGCTCGGGGTGTCCTGCTGAGGGGAAGACTGATGGCCCCCTCTGAAGAAGAAGAATCGAGGCCGGAGTGGCACTTGGACAGGTTCAGGAGTTGGACAATCCTATTTTTAGAGCTCATTTTTTCGCCCTTTGCTGTACCCCCTCCTTATTCATCGACATCTTGATCACGCGATCCTGAAGGTTGGCCATTTTATCTGCGACAAATGACGGGCACATGTTAATATACCAAGAAAGAACGAGCATACAAATAAATTAAAAGAAAAAGCAACTACCTAAAAGCAATCTAGCATCCTCGACGGTATTACTCTCGAGGAGCTCCTTAGTGTTAATGTATCTAGCCTCATAAATGGGTTGACCTTACTCGTCGAGGACAACCTCCCCGTTCTTAGTCTCCCACTGAGCAGGAGCGAAGCTATCAACGAACTTCACAAGTTTGTCGAAGCCACATTGGTCCTCGGGGTTCAACTCATTAGGCTTAGTGATGTAATAATCCGTGCTCTCTACAAAGTGAGTGTTACTCCAGTGAAGGGAGAACTTCGAGACCAACCTCATCACCTCATCCTCGTCCTCGTCGCGACTGACACTCTCATCTATCTTTGTTACAACTACACGCTCAAACACAGAATTAATGGTCGCTCGTGACACATGCTTGATCGTATAATACCTATCCTTAAAGGTACGAACCGAGTCCGTGAACCTCTTGAACAACTTCTTCGGCTACTCGAGGGACACCCAACTGTGCTTCCCATGCGAAGTTTTTCGTTTAAGGTGGAAACAACAAAAGAACAGAGGAATGGTGGCGCCGATCTCGAGATATTAGCACACAATCTCTAAGGCCTGAATAAATGCAATCGAGTTCGGATGCAACAGAAAGGGCGCTAACTCTAACCGGTCAAAAATACCCACTTTGAGATCGTTGAACGGCAACCAAGTACTGCCGTTTCCACAAAAGCCACGGGCACGTTACTGAAGATTGCATCCACCTCAAGGATGCGATTGAGATCCTCATCAGGGATGGGTACCTGAAGCAATACACCAAGATAAGAGAGGCTCATCGGCAAGACGCTCAGGAAGCGAAGAAGGTCGAGGAGGAAAAGTCACCCTCTAACGTCGTCGCCAATATGTAGATCGCCGTGTCCATCTCCCGGCCTGAGGAATTCTACGTCCTCGACGAGACCGAAAACCCTCTCTACTTTGCAGCACATATCACATGGGAAACCTTCCCCTCTGCCATGGTCATATCTGGTGAAGGATTCAACAAACTCACCGTAGGATCGGTGAAAAGAAAATTCGAGCAACTCATCAATCAAGCTCAAGCCAAATTTCTACCCTCGACAAGTGCCAGGGAAGCTCAGTTCCTATCACGTTCTACCGTGAGGAGCTCCCTAGTGGATCCCCTAACTTCAGTATCCCTTTACTCGTGAGAACACAAATGGTGAACTTTGACATTCGTCGCATACTGGTCGATCAGGGAAGCTCAGTCGACATCATGTACTCTCAGCTATTCCTAACTTTGCAGCTCGATGAAACACATTTGACACCCTACGTGGGCTCCGATCTGCAGGGCTTCAACGGTGTGACCACAAAGCCATGGGGTTATGTCGAACTCAGTGTCACTGTCAAAGCGGGCGAGACCGCCAAATCAACCAAAGTCCAATTTATGGTAATAGACTGTCCTTCTCTGTACCAGTGCATCCTAGGAAGGCCAACTCTGGCCGAATTGGTCGCCGTACCATCCACCGTTCATTTGAAGATAAAGTATTACACAGCCAAGAGGCCCATCGCCACTCTTCATGGGGACATAGAAGCTGCGATGAGATGCTTTAAAGCGGCCTCGAAGGGGTAGAACTCCATCAATGTGTCGCCCAGAACTGTTAGCAAGCCAGCGCGACCAAGCGGCCTGGAAGAGCCAAAACCAATGCCTTATGTCGACTCGGTCGACTTGGACTATCACTTCACCAAAGATGACTTGAAGGAGTGTAAGAAGAAAGAAAGAGAAGCTCGGCTAGCAGCTAAAAGCTCCTCAATGTCAAATAACAATGAGGAGCCTACCCATCCTAGGCGCCCCATTCCAGACGGTGAGTTCGAAGTTATCCTTCTTAGCAAGGACCCAAACAAAGGGGTGAAAATTGGCACTGGCCTCCCCGACCTCGCAAGGAAGCAGCTGAAAGCCTGCCTAAGAGAGAATGATGAACTGTTCGTGTGGAGTGCCGCTGAGATTCCCAGACTGGACCCCGCAGTGGCCTGCCACTTGTTGACCATAGACCTCGCCGCTAGGGTTGTAGTGCAACGTAGGCGTATGCAGTCTCCTGAGAAAGCGGAGGCTGCTAAAAATGTTGTAAAAGACCTCTTTGAGGTAAATTTTATTTCAGAAGCCCAGTACAGAACATGGTTTTCAAACGTTGTACATGTGAAAAAATCTAATGGAAAATGGAGGATGTGTGTTGATTATACCTATCTCAACAGGGCTTGCCCTAAAGATGCTTACCCATTACCTAACATAGATAGACTAGCTGATAATTCTGCTGGATTTAAATTATTGTCTTTTATGGATCTGTATCCAAGGTATAACCAGATCCCCATGGCAAAGAGCGACAAAAAATACACGGCCTTCATGACCGAGTCGGGTAATTACTACTATAACGTAATACCCTTCGGCTTGAAAACGTCGGCGCTACATACCAGAGGATGATGAACAAAGTCTTCTGAGGTGAGATTGGTGACATGCTCAAAGTCTACATGGATGCCATGATCGTAAAATTCCAAGAGGAATCCGACCATACGCTCCACCTAAAAGAGTCTTCGACCAGGCGAGGAGATGCAAGATGAGGTTCAATACGGAGAAACGCACCTTCGGCGTTTGAGCAGGTAAGTTCCTCGGTTCTATCTAACAGAACGAGGAATCAAAGTGAACCCTAACAAATACAGGGCCTTTTCCGAATTCCCAACACCAAACTCGAAGAAATCAATTCAATCCCTAAACGGGATGATCACCTCGTTATCTCGCTTCGTAGCAAAGTCTGTCCAGCACGCACTCCCCCTTTTCAAACTTCTTCAAAAGGAAGCAACATTCAAATGGACCGAGGAATGAGAACAAGCCCTCCTCCACCTCAAATGAGCTCTTTCGCAACCATCGGTCCTCTAGCGACCAGACAACGGGGACACTCTCTACCGTTACCTCACCGTCGCAGCCGATGTCGTCAGTGTGGCTCTCATTTATGAGACCCCCGAGGGGCAGAAACCATATACTTCTCCAGCAAGGCCCTACAAGGCCAAGAACTCAGATACAAGCAAATCAAAAAAGTAGCTCTGGCCTTCCTCAATGCGGCAAGAATATTGAGACACTACTTCCTAGCTCACACTATCGTGGTGCGAACCGACCAACCCTTAAAGTAGCTGCTCGGTTGTTCTGACATGGCTGGTAGAATGCTCAAATGGTCACTAGAACTCTCTAAATTCTAAATCCGGTACGAGAGCTGAAAGGCCCTTAAAGCTCAAGTATTAGCCAACTTCGTACAGAAATGCCCATGCCTACCCCCGACAAATGGAGCCCATAACTGGACCATATTCATAGACAGAGCATCCAGCTCGACAGGAAGCAGAGCAGGTATCATCCTTGAAAACGAGGAGGGAATCCTAATCAAAGTTTCCCTCGCCCTATCCTTCCTAACCTTGAATAAATAGGAAGAGTACGAAGTCTTCCTCGCAGGGCAGCGCTTGGCTGAAGACTTGGGAGCTAAAGAGGCAAAAATCTTCACTGATTCCCAGCTCGTCGCCTCTCTACTACTGGGAGAATATCAAGTTAAGAACGATAATCTCTCTGAGTACTTAGCTCTCGTGCGAGAAATAATAACAAAATTCGATTCCGCTGAAGTAAAACACATCCCTCGCGAGCACAACACCCGAACAGACATCCTGTCAAAACTCGCGAGCACAAAGAAGAAAGGCGAAAATAAGTTCGTCATCCAAGAGATACTTTTTCACCCGAGCATCAAAAAACCCTCTGCAACTCTCAACGTAAACGCCATCAGCGACAGCTAAGGGTGAGAATAGGCCAGACCAACTAATAGGGGCATATTGTAACATCATTTTCTACTCCACAAATATACACAGCAAAATACACAAATTATCAGAGTAAAAATCACCTCAGAAGGGTGTACATCTCTCAATAAACTCAAAATAAAACATTTGCTCCGTAAACAATGGGTTTTCCTCAAAATAATCAAAAAGCCATCAAATAGCAGCGGAACCACCATAACCACAATAATCCAAAATCAAAAGGGTGTTCATTAAAAGCCATAATAAGCAAATAACAACAAAAATAACAACTCAACATGGTTCGACTCAACGACCCAACCCGATGTTACAATATCAGAGCAAGACCCTCTACATCGACCAAAAGCAAATAAACTCCAACAGTCCATGAAGGCATCCACAGCTAGGCCTGATCACCTGCACGTTACCCACGTGGAGCCAACATTCAAACAGGCAAGGTGAGTAATCACAATTCATTATAATCAATATAAAAACAAGATATGCATAAAATGGCATCATCATCATATACAACATCTTCAGGGTTATCACAAGGAAAACATCAAAATCACAACATCATAAAATACATCAATTCCAAATAAATGCAATACACAACAAGACTCACGCATGTGGTACCAATCGTCGCAGTCAATGGACACTTAGGCCATCACCCTCCAAAGATCCCCGTCATTAGGATCGATTCTACACAAGAACCGGAGCACATCAAAAACCATCTCACATCCACATAATGTGATGGAAGCCTCAATAGACAGAAGTCTAACTCACTGAACTGCTATGAATGCATGATACATAACGTCATAATCATCATCATCAACAAAAGTCATTACGTACATCACCATCCATCAAAATCTCATGTTAATCATGTCATCAGTTATTCATCAAAACATCACGAAATCATCATCTCATAGTCATCAATAACATCATGGTAATTCATCAGAAAATCACAGCATCCAAACATCAAGACAGCACAGAAATCACAAAACAATTCGTGAACAGCAGGCGTTCGCTAGAATGTTCGCTTTGCGAACTCGTTCGCTCAGGCGTTTGCTTTGCGAGCTGCCAGCAAATCCCCAAAATCCCATAAAAAAACCAGAGAACCCTACTCTGTCTCCCTCGCTACCTCTGTTCGCTTTGCGAAGTCATTCGCTGGGAAGTTCACCGTGCAAACTAAAAATCACAATCAGATTTCATCTCAGTAATATCAAACAAAATCATCGCGCATTCGCTGCGCTGCTCGCTTTGTGAGTCTGGGGCGAATGTTCGCCTTGCGAAGGAATTGTTCGCTTTGCGAACTCGCGATTTCAGGAAATCGCTGTTACGCATCAGTAGCATAACAGACCCTTAAACCTCACGAATTCAACCTCCTTTTACCTCGACCACATCCCCAAAACATTCCTAAGGCATCATGGCAACAGAGGTACAAAACCTACGACTGTTAGGCCGGTTAATTATACTATCTTGACCTCAAAATCACCTAAACCTTCACAACCCCAAAGATTCTCATAAACCCTATAAATCCTTTTCTCTACAAGATCCCACATATCATCAACAGAAGGTTTAGCCTCGAATGCCTACTTTTATCCGATTCAATTCAACCCTTAATAATCAATCCACAAAAATGCCCTAAAGCACCAATTTACTCAAAAACCCACAAACCCATATAAACCTCAAAATCAGCTTTAAACACATCGAATTCCTATATTGAAAACAATGAAAGGCAATAGTCCCCATACCTTAGATTGTCGATTCCAAGCTTTCTTTCTTGAGTTCTTGGAAACCTTCTCGAATCCTCACCTTTCCCTTTGTCCTCAGAGCTCTCGCCTTCTCCCTTCTTTTCAAGTTCTGACCAAATGAAACCTATTCCTCTCAAATTCTCCTTTTTATTAAACCTTTGGGCTTCTAAAATGGGCTTTCCCAATAATACCCTCACTAATCCCCTTCAAAAGTCCATCTTACCCTTAATTCCTCTAATATTATTTAAATTAATAATAATACTAATACATTCATATTAAATACTATTATATAATTAAATAACCAAAACTCCACGAAAATGCCAACGTCAACACAAACCACCAAAATTCACGAAAATCACGGATATATTATATTTAAATAAATTAAATAAATATTCTTACGGAATTTGGGGTATTACACCTATGGCGTAGCATACATAGGCGTAGGTCAGGCCAGACTTTTTCTTAAATATAAAAGGTCTAGACATTTTTATAAGCCTATTTAGCTAAAGAGGCTAGGCCACAACCTATAAGAAAAACCTTTTAAGCCTATCAGACCAGCCTATATAAAAAAAAAACTCAATAAATTTATTATTATTATATTGCATTTTGTACTTTGAATTAAAATACGAAATTAAACTTAGTTATCTTGAATAAATTATGAAAATAAGTTGAAAAAATATTATAAACAACGTTATAAGTTGTTGTCACAAGTTTTTTTCATAAGCTCTCTCCAACTAATAGTGTCACCAAACTTATGCTTATAGGTAAACTTTAATGAGACAGTGAAAACAAACATTTAGTCTCATTAATCTTTTAATTTGTTAGTCTATTTAACATTAGTTGAATTTCTTATTTACAAATGTTCAAATGAAGTAGGTTTTTAAATAGGCTAGTAGGCCAATCAGACCTTCGAAAAGGCCAGACTCAGGCCTAAAAATAAGCCTATGATAGGCTATAGGCTTTGAATTTTTTAGCAGCTCAGGCTGAGGCTTGGCAAAGCCTAGCTCAGCCCAGCCTATTCCCACCCCTAGCGACAGGGATTGCTGGATGACCCCGATATACAACTACCTCGCAACAAGGGAACTACCCCCGACCAGAAAGAGGCTAACATGATCGGGCATAGAGCTTGCGCCTACGTCTTGGTTAAGGACAAGTTATACAGACGGGGATTCTCCATTCCTCTCCTAAAATGTGTTGAGGAATCAAAGATCGCCCACATCCTACGCAAAATCCACGAAGGAATCAACGCCTAACACCTCAGAGGAAGGTCCCTCGCCCGGAAGGCCCTGCGCGCAGGATACTACTGGCCCACTATGCAACACGGCGCAAAAGAACATGTTAAATAATGTGATAAATGTCAACGCCACGAAGACAGGCACTTGGAGCCGCCCAACGAGCTTATAACTCTCTCGTCCCCGTGGCCCTTCGCCTGGTTGGGATTGGACATTCTCGGGCCGTTTACCATAAGGTCAAACCAGAATAAGTACCTGATATTCGGCATTGATTATTTCACGAAGTGGATAGAGGCGGAAGCCCTTTCCAAAATCACGACACACAATGTACTCTGTTTCTATAAGAGAAACATACTTACCTGATTTAGCATACCACAAGCGCTCGTCACTGACAACGGGACGCAGTTCACTGACAGAAATTTTCAAGAATTTGTCGCCAAACTAGGCACCAGACAACATTTCACATCTGTCGGGCACCCACAAACAAACGGGCTGGCTGAAGCCGCAAACAGAGTGATCCTGCGAGGGCTAAAATGAAGAGTAGGCGAGGCCAAAAAGAAATGGGTTGATGAGCTACACAATGTGCTTTAGGCCTACAGAACAACGCCACACTCAAACACCGGGGAAACTCTGTTCTGACTGTCTTACGGGACCGAGGCAGTAATCCCAGTGGAGATCAGAGAACCTTCTAGGCGAACTGAATTCCCCCTCAACGAAGAGATTAACGAAGAGGCACTAAGAGAAGAGCTCGACCTTGTCGAAGAAATTCGATCAGGGGCAGCCCTCCGTGAAGCCTCGTTAAAACAAAACATAACCATACATGACGCTAAATTCATATAACGAGATCAAAATTGGCAACCAAGTTTTGTGAAGAAATCACAAAGATTCTCGTGAGGGCAAACTCGCTGCGAACTGGAAAGGCCCCTACCGAGTCCGAGCAAAAACAGAAAATGGGGCCTACTATCTCGAAACTTGCATGGGGAAGAGCTTGGCCAACCATGGAACGCCGAGAAACTGAAACAATATTACAGTTAGGCATGATGGTCAGCGTACCTCATTTAGTGACGACAGGGTACGTCCTGACCATGGAGGTGTGCTCGGGTACAAGCATAATGTCCCAAACTTAAAGAAAAAGGCAAGTTTCCACTCTTTGACGATCAGATTCTTTACCCGGTGGGGAAACCTCACTGAGTTCCCTACATTGTCGAGCAGTAACACTGTCGAGCAAGACCCCCAAATACTTAGCAGAAATAATTCCAAACAAACATCTTGTTACAAGCAAGCAAAGGCATACACGATGATATCAAAAAAGTTAAGTGTGATTAAAATAACGACCACAAAAGCCGATGATGTCATAATATTACAACAAATAAGGGGCAACACCCACTATCCAAATTTAACAAATCACAGTGCGCAGGCCGTAACAAATACAAACAAAACATACAAATCAAGCATTGTGCTCCCCCTCATTGGTGAGCTCTTCCTCTTGCTCATCATCGTTAGTGGGATAGTAGGGTAGAGCGAATATCTGAACGTCAGCCACCTTGGACAGGAATCTGGTCCCCTAAGTGATGAGCTCGACTCCGGAGTTCACGATTCAGATCTGAGCCACTGCATTTTCAAAGCTCATCTCGACAACTTCCACACAATCCTGCTTGAGACTTATGATTCGGGAAATCAGCTCAACACGGGTCAACAAGGCCTTTAGGTCGTCATCCTCGTCCTCGGTGGGGGCTGCGACAGCTTCCAAAGCAGAAATCTTGTCCTCGAAGCTCTTCTTCTTGGTAGCGTGCTCGAGCCTTAAGGCAGTTATGCCTGCATTCAACTTAGCCAATTTTTCTTTCTTTTCGCACAGCTCGGTCATAATGTCACCCTGGATCCTATACTTCTTCTTGTAGTCATCAAAAGCGGTCTCCAGCCTGAACACCCCCGCTTTGAGCTTCGCATTTGCTGTCTTCTGCTTCTCCATCTCATAAGCAGAGCATGTCTCCTCGTCGTTGAGGACCAGGGCCACCTCTGAGGCCCTCACCAAAGTGGTCGTATTCTGAGCCAATGTTTTTCTTCTACGTGTCACATCGAGGCACATGATGGACGAAGAATCCTCCTGAGGCAAGACAAGAGAAAGACCCCTCCTCAAAAAACCCCTATTGAAATAGCAAGGGGGCAATGTGAACTTGTCATCGACGACCTCCCCCGTCAGATCAATATCCTCGACAACCTCCGCTCGTTGCCTTTTCTTGCTCGGGGTGTCCTGCTGAGGGGAAGACTGATGGCCCCCTCTGAAGAAGAAGAATCGAGGCCGGAGTGGCACTTGGACAGGTTCAGGAGTTGGACAATCCTATTTTTAGAGCTCATTTTTTCGCCCTTTGCTGCACCCCCTCCTTATTCATCGACATCTTGATCACGCGATCCTGAAGGTTGGCCATTTTATCTGCGACAAATGACAGGCACATGTTAATATACCAAGAAAGAACGAGCATACAAATAAATTAAAAGAAAAAGCAACTACCTAAAAGCAATCTAGCATCCTCGACGGTATTACTCTCGAGGAGCTCCTTAGTGTTAATGTATCTAGCCTCATAAATGGGTTGACCTTACTCGTCGAGGACAACCTCCCCGTTCTTAGTCTCCCACTGAGCAGGAGCGAAGCTATCAACGAACTTCACAAGTTTGTCGAAGCCACATTGGTCCTCGGGGTCCAACTCATTAGGCTTAGTGATGTAATAATCCGTGCTCTCTACAAAGTGAGTGTTACTCCAGTGAAGGGAGAACTTCGAGACCAACCTCATCACCTCATCCTCGTCCTCGTCGCAACTGACACTCTCATCTATCTTTGTTACAACTACACGCTCAAACACAGAATTAATGGTCGCTCGTGACACATGCTTGATCGTATAATACCTATCCTTAAAGGTACGAACCGAGTCCGTGAACCTCTTGAACAACTTCTTCGGCTACTCGAGGGACACCCAACTGTGCTTCCCATGCGAAGTTTTTCGTTTAAGGTGGAAACAACAAAAGAACAGAGGAATGGTGGCGCCGATCTCGAGATATTAGCACACAATCTCTAAGGCCTGAATAAATGCAATCGAGTTCGGATGCAACAGAAAGGGCGCTAACTCTAACCGGTCAAAAATACCCACTTTGAGATCGTTGAACGGCAACCGAAGCCCCAGCTCTTTGAAGGCATATTCGTACATGGCAAAACGGTTCCCTGAGAAATGCGAGCAGATACGTTCCTCCCGATCAGTCTTATAAACTGCCTAGTTCTCCGGAGCCCCCGAAAACCCCAGGCCTTCCTCGACGATTGTAAATGCGTTCTCCGAGAAGTCAGCGAAGCACGAGGCTATCCCTCGGGGTTTCATCCCGACCCAAGCCAAGTCAGGATCATTGATTGTGTCGACCATGTGAAGACCCTCGACGCTACGAGCCATAGAAACCTGAAATGCAGAGGACAACAATGAATTTTACGATCAAATCAAATCCACCCTTACACTGCAAATCAAGTGAAAGGGCGAGGAAAGGCACGAGGACACTGCCCCCGACCAGAGCCTTTATTCAATAACAAGCAAAGGGAATCACGAGGATCTTCTCCTCGACGGAGGTCTCAGTCGACTCATCAACAAAATCACGAGGAAAAGCCTCATCGATGCTAAGCCTCGTTAGAAAATACACGAATCTTCATCAAAAAATTCATGAGCTTCGCGAGGAAGAGCCTCATCGACACGAAGCTTCATCAGAAAATTCACGAGCTTCACCGGTGCATGTTCTACCCACCGCCTTAACGGCGGCGCTGGAATAGATATCGGAAGAAATAACAACGCAAAACACTAACTTTCATACTCTAAAACACAGTTCTAACGTAAAAACCCCCAACCGCCGATGTTTGGAGATGGTCAAACCACCGCCAAACACCAACACCCACCAGACCCAACATAAAAAAGGCAAATTAATACCCTAGGACAAACACCAACATCTAATCCAGGAGAAATTAAAACTTACTTGATTTTGGAGAGTGACGAACGTTGATGACGACGAAAGACAGAAGAGACAATGCTCTGCAACTCGGAGGAAAGTAGAGGGAATGTCATACCTTAATTTTTGACGCTACGATCCCACCTCTTTGTGCATCATCTTGCATAACATTTATAGGTCAATCATGTATTACATAGCTAACCAGGTCTTTATACTTTGTGTTGTTTGCTTTTGTTCACTGATGAATTAGGGTTTGCTTCGAAAGGCCTCAAGATTTCTCAGAAGATTCAAGAAGAATTAGGTTTCCTGTCCATTGATATGTAACATGATCATTTAAGGAGTGGTTAGGGTTTTGTGGTGAGTTGTAATACAAGTCATATCCTCAATTTCAAAGGAGCCCTCAGGGCATGGTTCATGTGCTGAGTTTATCATCATCTAAATCATTGACTGTGCGGTTTATGATCAAGAGTTTTGGATAAGAGATACGAGAATGATTCAAATTTCACCATAACGAATTCAACATTCAAGAGTTTAAGTTACAAAGAGACTTTATGTGACCTACATCAAGTTTTAGTCTTAAGATTTAAAGTTGCAAGTTAAGTTCAAATTAGCTCCAAAGATTCGACATTACAAGTTTAAGTGCCAACTTTCAATCAATGATATTCATCACCATTCAAGACTTTTGGTTCTATGTAAAAGATTCAAGTTATGGTTCAAACATGTGTCAATGTCCAAACTTCAAATATAGTCGTGATTGGGTTCATAAGATTCAAGAGTGTCATTTATATAAAGTTCAAATAAGGTTCAAAGAGATTCAAAGTTTCGGAAACTTGCAAACTCGAGGACTAAAAAATTCAGAGTTCAAGCCACAAAAATTCATTCTAAAGTACAAGGTGGTTCCAACTATACCATAAAAATGCATTACAATTTGAACTTTTAGCAAATGGAAACAAGTCACCAATCGGATACTCCATCATCCTAATCATCCTATTCTGTGATAAGCCTATTCCTAAGTACAAGATATTTCTGCCCATAACTGTAAATATAATAATAATAAGGGCAAGGAGAATTCCAAGCTAAATATTATTATCAAGTACAAAGATACTTCTTTCTGATTCATGAATGTGGCCCTATGTGTCGGTGCCATCCTAACTGCAAAAAACAAGTATCGCACACTGGTTTAAAGCAACAGATGAAAGTTTTCAAAACAAAGGATATGGCCTGGAGGCTTCAGACACTAGATCCTATTCATGCTGGTAGCTTTAGAGCTAAGACAACCACTATAGTGAAGGAGTGAATCCAATGTGGATTTCATCATAACTTCAAAGGACATAACTGCTACTGGTGCTCCATTCACTTTACGTATTTTCAACATTGAAAAAGTTTTTCTCACCAAAACATTGAGTCTACCTGCAGTTTGGACAATCAACAAAAAAAACATCATAACTCGATATCAAGGCAGAGAAACAACGTGTACTTTATGCAATATGGTATGTAATAGTGAGACGGTTTTCAATTCGCGCCTTGCTGGCCAGAAACATGCTGCTATGATGAAGAAAGCAGGATCAAGGCACTGCAAACACAGGGCACAACAGAGGAAAATAAATTCAGACACAAGCATGAACCATGATATTAAAAGGGACTCATACAATCTACAATTCCTTATTCAAGGTCACCTCAAACTCAGCTCCTCGTAGAAAAATGCAGTTCACCAGTTTTGAAACATTTGGATTGATCGCCAACTAAAGAGAATTCCTCATCCCACATAGTCGTACGTCTATCAAAAAGTAGCTATCTTCAGCAATGACATGACAACTGTTGACCTCTCTATCTTCACATCCTAGGAAAGGTTTTCATACTTTCATCATCAGACTCGTCTATATCATTGTCCAAATCAGCGGAAGTGACGGTTACGTCGAGCCTAAGTGAAGCAAACTGCAAGCATGAAAGCGAAAAATCACAACATGGTCAAACATAGTCAAGCGAAAGTAGAAATTCATCAAAGCATAATTAAACATGATGAGATGAAATTGGAAAGGCTAATCAATCCAAAATCATATGTTCAAGGTAACATTACTTTGTTTCCAAATCAAATACAACAAGTTTGAATCTTCGGGCAAGAATCAAGATTGATCATAAAAATCAAAACATGATACTGTTGTTGAAATAGGAAAAGCCAACACAATCTCACATTTCCAAAATAAAAATGGAAAATTTTTGAATCAGCATCAAACATTCAAATACATGTTCAGAGCAAAAAAATCACAATCAATAGCAGCTATATTGCCTTCTAAAACAAGGATTCAACAACATAATCCCCAAATTTAATCAGAATTTTCACGGAGCCTATAAATGGAACGCATCAAATTCATACCAGGACAACAAACACGATTCAGAAGAGGACATTCAAAAAACGAATCACATACACACATTAGCAGAAAAAACCTCACACCCCAATTCACAAAACCATATACAAACAACCATAGCAGCAACATGAAGATGAAAGAGAGTGAGCTTTAACAGTAGCAGCAACACGGACAAAATTGAAAAAAATATCATCACACATTCAAAGGAAAAATAGCAGTAGTGAACAAGAATACGGGCGAAAAATTCAGATTCAACATACACAAATTGAGAGAGCAGAAAGGGAGAACAAATCACACGCAGGAAAAAAGAAAAGCGTTGAGAAGAGGGGATCGAAACTCACCGGAAATTCCTCAGAAGCGTTCTCCAAGAGGTAACCGTTCCAACTTCCATTTTCTCTGCATTTTGAACATTTTGCTCCTCGTTGTTGTCTTACGAATGCTCGGAATGTCATTTCTGCTTCGCCTCTTTCGCCTTGGTTTATTTCTGTGATGATTTAAGTTTAGGGTTTTATTTTGGGAATGGTTCGATTTATGGGTTTTCATTGGTTTTTTGAGGAATCAGGGTTTGGAATCGTGACGAGGATGAAAATTTGGTGGGGGTTAGTTTTGGATTCGAGGTGATTGGACGTGTGTTCGGCAGAGAAGGCGATGGTTTCCGCCGCACTCCATCTTCTCCGGCAGACTTCTTGCGTTTTCCGGCAGATGCATTCTTGCAGAAAGAACGTGGAGAGAGGGAGTAATTTTTTTTTTGAACAGGCAAAAAGTGAATTAATATTAAATTGGCACAAGAAATGCCTAAGGAAAGTACAACAGCATAGCCAATGTCCACCAAGATGATGATCAATAAATTATGCATGAAAAGCACAACCAGATGCCAAACAAAACAGCACCAAAAGCAGCTATCTCCTAATGTCAATAAAAGCTAACTAAAATAGGCATCCAAAACCAAAACTATTGGATCGACCAAGACTAGACTGGAAAGAGTTTGTTTAGTGACCCTCATGTTTTATCGTTTCGTTTCATGCTTATCCCTTCGCATACGTGTCACCGTGCGGTTGAATTTGGGCTTCTGATGATGACACATGTCATCATCTTGAGGCACCATCAGCATCATACCCTCAATCCCATGCGCGATATCTCCTTATCCTACCATGCACCCTCCCTTTGGCCGTTTGATTGAGTCAATGGATTGACAATACCCAATCTAACGCGCCATATCATCCCTGGGAGTCTTAAGTTGACTGAGGTGTTTGGTACACCCCCACCTGTGCCTGTGCCGTTTGTTATTGTGCCTGGTTTCCTTTTTTTTATTTTTTTATTTACACCCCTAGATTGCTGTATCTAACCCAGGCCCATTTCTCCTTTTTTTTCTTTTATTTATTTTTATATTTAGTTTAGTTTCTTAGTATTTTATATTTTATTTCACATTTCTATTATATTGAAAAAAAATGCAAAAAATATATTTTTTATTATTAAATAATTTTTTTAGTTAATTATATTAAATTCTTTTATTTAATACTAATTAATCTATTAAGGAATTAATTTTATTAAATATTTGACTTTAATTTAATTAATTATCCTAAAATTAATTTTTCTTTAATCCTAAAAAAAACTAAAAATCTTTTTTTAATTAATTATTTTCTTTAATTCCAAAAATCCAAAAATATTGTTTATTTTTTATATTTTAATTTTCTTCTGGTCATTGACTTTTTCTTCGATGTGGCTTATATCTGGGTGTATATATTTTGTCATACCTGTATATATCATGACATTTCAACCTTGTGAGTTTGTATTGACTTCCTGTTAGAGGGTTACTCAATACTTATCAATAAATCCGATTTTGACATTTGAATTTATCTTCACGACTACCTGTTTAATTCCAAAGGAAAGGGTCTCCTCCGTTGACTGCCATGTCACAGCTTAGCCTAAACTTTAGGTCCTTCCCTTTTATTCTAGCCTTAGGTTTAGAGTTGTCGTGCTCTATGTCTTGCTATAGACGTTTCTTTCCCTTTTATCCTAGCCTTAGGATTAGGGTCGCCGTGCTCTATGTAAGTTCCTGCCATGGACACTTACTCATCTTTCCCCCTTAACTTAGCCTTAAGTTTAGAGTCGTCGCACTCTATGTACGTGTCTTGCCATGGATACTTACCTCTTCCCATTGGAACCTTGACCACAGTTAAGAGTTCTTCACCCTCGTTGAGGGGAACTACGAATGCTCTGATTCCATTCTCGTCAAGATACGTAGGCACGAGATGCAATGTCTTGGCGAGCATACATAGATACTAACCCCTAGGTTTTTCCCTTAGCACAACTCCTTAGCAAGCAAACAATAACATAACACAAATAAAACAAGAGGTTCCTTTAGAGTACTAGAGATACTTAGGATGCTAGCACCTTCCCTAGGTATAATCAACCCTCGAATCTTAGATTCTCTTGCTTTTGCATTACATAGCATATTTTGGGTTATTCGTTCTTTTTCCCTTCCCTTGGATAAATTAATGACCGGTGGTGAATTACGATTTGTGATTCAAGTTAATTCAATAGCTTAATATCCAATTCTCACCGCGATAGGGAAGAATGAAGCAAAATGTGCAAATGTCCCTCCACTTCTACCTATTTATAAGCTAACTCCATTGCATGTGTAAACTTGTCGCTGCCTAGTTCATAATCACCCCTACTCATAGGCCATCATTGCACATTTAATAGCTGTGACACGTGGCTCGCGAGGATGAATCATTTGTCTTTTTGAGTCCCATCATTCTTCTGGACTCCAAGACGTCGAGCGTCTCTTGTCGAACACAAGCTAAAAACCTTCGCGTTCCTTCACGAGCATAGCTTCAGCGAAAAGCTTGAAGCAAATGCACGAGCAGCTTGGTAACTCGCGAGCAAAGCCAAACAGACAATGCAGGCGTAAATAAGCTCCCAATCGCAGTCCATGCATGACGCATCTTCCTCGTAAGCAAAACCCAACGAGTTACGAGCAAAACATCGTCCTAGTGGGAGCAAACTCACGGACAAGAGACGCCCATCATGAGCACCGTCTATGACAATGCAAGCTCGCAATCGCGAGCCCAGATAAATGCCCTCATCGCACAAAGTCCCTTATTCCTCCTCGATACGCGAACTGACTCTAAGTCATTGACCATCTGCCTATGAACAACGACTTGGGGGGCTCTTGTTCTGGATTGGGCCTGTGGCTGACCTATCGTCGAGCACAACCCAATCCAGTTCTACATCGAGGATGACCCAGAGTGCTGCCCCAATCCATTGAGGCCAGTAAAGAACATGTGCCCCACATGCCCCTCACCCGAGGACACGTCACCAACTTAACCTGCACACCTCATGGAATCATTATGCCCTTCCTAACGGGCAAGTCCATCCACTACTCGGGGATTTAGAGCGGTTGACCCAGGACGATGAGCACAAGCTACTCGTCCTTACTTTCACGTAGGAATCCTATCAATCATCTGTTATGGGCTTTAACACTCAGCCCATAACAGAGACCATTAGCCAAGCAGGTACACCCGAACTGAATTAAGCATCAGAGTGCCTGCAGGTACACCCCCTCCGTCCATCAACCGTTTAAGACTGCAGACGTGTTGTTGGCCACTCACATATTCTGATCAGCTGTTCGGATCAAATACCGTTAGCTGGGAATTTCGACGCCAAGGTTTAATTGAGTATGATAAGCAAAATAAGTGTTTTTGGGAAGATGCCTTGGAATTTGACAGAAGCACTATTAAATATTCTAGTCGAAAAGGTCTTGTGTAAGAAGGATACGCTGGTTCAAGACTTAGAAATATTTTTTAACATAGATTGCAATTTCGACGGAAGCAACATTGAGGTTGCATTCGACAAAGGTTTTGAATTTTAAATAAGGATGGTAAGTATCTTTTATCCTCATTCGTTTCTCAAAGAGGACGCGTGTAAATCTGTTGTTGTAAATGTGCTTTAAAACCTTTGTTGATGAAGAGAAAGAAAACATATTTTGGAGATTGCATTTACCGCAAAAATCGGAAGTTTTAGAAAGTCGAACGAAAAGTAGAGGAAAAAAACCGGTCGGTGAATAGTGTCGTCCGTAAGATGAATTGTGTGATCCGTATGGATGAATAGTGATGTCCGTACGATGAATAGTGACGTCCGTACGGTGAATAGTGTTTTCGAGTTTTTGGATTTTTCGATTCGGTCCATGTGATTTTGGGCTTTGTTTGTTGGGTATTTGTTATTATAAATATGTATCTCTTATATGGTTGGTGTGTGTGGCAATCATAGGGTTTCAGCTATTCACAAGGAAAACCTTAGAAAAGCAAAGGTTTAGGGAAACCTTTAGAGTTGTTTAAGGTTATTGTGAAACACCGTTACACCTTGGGTTTGAGTGATTCATATATTGAGAGTTGAAGAGGTTGGGAAACACTTGGGTAGAAAATAGGGTTGTTTTTAGGAACCTGAAGGCAAAGGCTATTTTCTTGTAACTCATCTGTAATCTCTTGTAACAACTTTCTGAGTATTGTGAATTAGGGAGCTGCTCTCTCCCTCGAAGTAGATCGTTTGATCAAACTGGGTAAACAAACCTTCGGTTTTTTCTTGCCTTATTGTGTTATATTATCTGTGTACGAATTATTATTGCTAAAAACCATTTATTTTGGTTTCTATTTTTCTTTGTCTCACAAATTAATATTGAATTTTGTCGTAATTCACAACAAGTGGTGCGGTGAGCGTGGAGCAAAGAGATATTGTTGATAAGCGAGCACTATGGTTAGTAGATGGCAGATCGAGAAATTTTCTGGTAACAACGACTTCGGGTTGTGGAAAATTAAGATGCAAGCAATTTTAATTCAAGAGAAGTGTATCGATGCTTTGAAGAGTGAAACATTGATGCCTGCAGGGCTTACACAGGTATAGAATATCGAGATGGTGGATAAGGCCAGGAGTGCCATTATCTTGTGCCTCGGGGATAAAGTTCTAAGAGAAGGCGCCAGGGAGCAAATTGCGGTTGCTATGTGGGCAAAACTTGAATCATTGTATATGACAAAGTCTTTGGCTCACAGGTTGTATCTGAAACAACAACTTTATTCATTCCGAATGGTGGAGAACAAATCCATAGTTTAGCAGCTCACAGAATTTCATAAGATTATCGATGATCTTGAGAATATTTAAGTGAAGATTGATGATGCGGACAAGGCTTTGCTCCTGTTGAATTCATTACCCAGATCCTTTGAGCACTTTAAGGATGCCCTTCTTTATGGTAAGGAAGGTACTATTACTTTGGATGAAGTCCAGAAGGCAGTGAAATCCAAATAATTTTCAAAGTCAAAAGATTTGAAGATTGAAGATAGTGGTGAAGGCTTAAATGTGTCAAGAGGAGGAGGTGAGCGTAAAGGGATATCCAAATCAAATAGGTCTGACAAGTCAAAGGTAAAATGTTTTAATTGTCAGAAAATAGGTCACTTTAAAAGGGATTGTCTTGAAAGAAAGGTCAATGAAGATTCTGTTCAAGTTGTAGTTGCATTGGGTGAGGAAAGTTATGAGGACGCCGAAACAATAGTAGTATCGAGTTTGGAAACTGAAGATAGTTGGGTCATTGACTCAGGTTGCTCTTATCACATGTGTCCAAGAATAAAATACTTTGAAACTTTGAAGATGGTGCAAGGTGGAGTAATTCGCCTTAGTAATAATAAGGCATGCAAGGTTCATGGTATTGGTACGGTCAGATTTAAAATTTTTAATGATCGTGAACTTCTTATTCACAATGTGAGGTATGTTCCAGAACTCAAGCGAAATTTGTTATCTATAAGTATGTTTGATGATCTAGGCTATTGTACTAGAGTAGAATGTGGAGTGTTGAAGATTTCACATGATGAGTTGATTATTGCTAAAGGGTCTAAAATATATGGTCTATATATTTTAGAAGGTTCAAATGTTATTATTCATTCATTGTTAACTAGTGGAGGTTTTCATGACTAGGAAGAGCTATGGGATTTGAGTTTAAGGCGTTATGAATGCCTTGAGAAAGTTTCAGAGGAGTACAATGAATTTTACAGAAATCAAGGGATAAAAATGTATGTTACTGCTGAGTTGTTATTGAGTTTTTGGGGAAGAGCTGAGGTTAAAACTACTTACTTGGTTGGTAGAGAATTTCTTCAGAAGAAGAATAGTGAAAACCAAGGGAGAAACCTGGGAGAAATTATAATGGAGAAAACCCAGTATGAGGTGGAGTTTCCTACTCTGGATGCTAACAGTAGTGAGGGAACGGTTACAGAGATCTCTGATTATCATTTGAATCATGATAAGGTAAGCAGGGCTATTGTATCATCTCAAAGGGACGGTTATGCTAGCCTTGGATATTATGTTTTTAATGTGGCTGAAGGACTGCAAAATAAAAGAAGAAAAACCTTCAGGGAGGCATTTGAAAACAGGTGGAGTCAAGGGTGGTTGAAAAATCATACTTGTAGGCTTGTTAAATTACCTAGGCAAAAAAGGGTAATTGGGAACAAGTGGATGCAAGTTGCGAGATCAATACTCAAGGGTTGCTTGAATTTGATCAAAGTTATTGATTAAAGTTTCAACTTGGTAGAGAGCAGCAATGTTGTTGATTGTTAAATTGGTATCAACACGGTTTAAAGTCAAGGTGGAGATTATTGTAAATGTGCCTTAAAACCTTTGTTGATGAAGAGAAAGAAAACATATTTTGGAGATTGCATTTACCACGAAAATCAGAAGTTTTAGAAAGTCGGACGAAAAGTTGAGGAAAAAAATCGGCCGGTGAATAGTGGCGCCCGTATGATGAATAATGCTACCCGTACGGATGAATAGTGACGTCCGTACGGATGAATAATGACGTTCGTACGGTGAATAGTGTTGTTCGTATGGTGAATAGTGTTTTCAAGTTTTCGGGCTTTTTCGATTCGGTCCATGGATCCATGTGATTTTGGGCTTTGTTTGTTGGGTATTTGTTATTATAAATATGTATCTTTTATATAGTTGGTGTGCGACAATCTTAGAGTTTACACCAACAAGGGAGAGCAAGGGTTTAAAGGTATAGCATAGGGTTTCAGCTATTCACAAGGAAAACCTTAGAAAAGCAAAGGTTTAGGGAAACCTTTGGAGTTGTTTAAGGTTATTGTGAAACACTGTTACACTTTGGGTTTGAGTGATTCATATATTGAGAGTTGGAGAGGTTGGGAAACACTTGGGTAGAAAATAGGGTTGTTCTTGGGAACCTGAAGACGAAGGCTATTTTCTTGTAACTCATCTGTAATCTCTTGTAGCAACTTTCTGAATATAGTGAATTGGAGAGCTGCTCTCTCCCCCAGAGTAGATCGTTTGATCGAACTGGGTAAACAAACCTTCATTTTTTTCTTGCCTTATTATGTTATATTATCTGTGTACGGATTATTATTGTTGAAACCCATTTATTTTGGTTGCTATTGTTCTTTGCCTCACAAATTGATATTGAATTTTGTCGTAATTCACAACAAGATTCACAACAGCAGTGGCGAATTAAAGACATACAAGCGAAACATGTCATTTTCTGGAGAAAAGACCGTTGATAGCGGTTATTTTCGACGTAGTATAAATATGAATCTTAGTGTATAGGATTTCGTGTGTTCAATAATTGTACAAATACTCACAAATTACTCAAAGTATCTAAGTGTGTTGAGAAAAGAGTTCGTTTAGAATGTACGTGTGAATCACCATATTTTCATTTCCATTGAAGTTATTTTCAATTTATCAATTACTTTTTCATTGCAATTTACTTTGAAGCTCTTTATTGCAATTCTTTTACAAATTATGCAATTTACTTTTAAACATTAAACAACATTCATCAATCATGGGCATTGTTGAAATGTTAATAGACTTTCAAATATAATTTTAACAAAAACACATGTCCTAGAATTCACTGGTTGATCCTGTAAAGTAAACCATTTTTTGGAGACCAGCGATTGTTTACCAATTTTCACGGTAAACAAATACCTAACAATGTTTGAGTACTCGAGACTAGAGGATAATTTTGACAACTTGTATCATAGTAGGTATCAAAGTTAGTCATCATAACATATTTCTAGAGGATGCTCAATAGTTAAGTACCAAAATGATTATGATCACTCGTGTTAGATAAAACTCGTGATTGGTATTTTTAAATATCACGGTTATATTAAACGATGTTATGATGAAACTAACTTTAGACTTTTAGGAAACTACGGTGGAAAAGCCTAAAAAAATGAGGTAGTGGTCTACTACCGTGTTACCGAACACACAAAAAATCTTTCAAATTCATCTATTGTACTATGAGATTATTTTGTAGAACTTTCTTTATCTTTCGTTAGAATAGATTACAATGCATCTTCAAATCATTATTCACTTGTAAAAAATGTTAAACAATAAAATTATTTTCTTTATTATCATCAAAACTAAAATAAAGAGCATTGTTATTTAAATTATTCTTGGTTTAACAATTTTTTTATGATGATAAACAATTGTATTTTTATAAATAATTTTAGATTTTTAAAAAATAAAAAAATATCGCAAAGGATTAGGCCATTAAACTCTTTCTGAAACTATGCCAATTAATTAAATAAATGTTATGTTATAATAATATATGCATTACTTTATCCACCACATGAGATGCTAGTTTACCATGGTGAAAAATCTCAAGCTCATAGATTTCAGAGATGTATCTCAATACACACCTAAATTACATACTCCCAAGGTTTTAGTGAGTGAGTCACCCCTATTTTGCCCAAAAATGTATTCGTGGATGCATCTCGTAACCATATTAGGGTTAATTGGGATGTGCATCTCCGTAACAACCCTTATTTCGAAGCTTAAAGAAGTTTACAGAGACAAATCTCCGAAATTCAATTTGTAAGCTTAAATCCCAAACAAATAACAAAACTAGTAACAAATGGATGCTGAAATTCGAAAAAAAACATAAATTAATTTCAAAACACGTAACTGAATCTAGCGGGATTATACCTGAGTGAATCGCACACTCAAAGATACAACAGAGTCGCCACCGAACTTTATTTAGTCCCAAAGGATAGGGAAAATATCGATAAAACCCAAGGGGAAGAGAAACTCGTAAGGGGGTCAGTTATGCGAAAGGAATGTACTAGCACCTTACGCATTCGTCGTACTCGACGGGAACCATTTCGCTTGCTTCTAGGCTTGGATGGGTTATCTATCTAAAGGCTTCTAACTAAAAAGAATGAGAGAAAAGGGAAAAGGAAAAAGAAAGAAAGTATGTGCTCGCGGAGGATTTGGGCCATCGTGCCTATGTACCCTCATAGTGCAATGAGGAAATCAGAGCACCGTAGTTCGTGGAACCAGGGAAAAGAAAGGGGAAGGAGTGTAGAAGGTGGGTGCTCGCCAAGATCATCGCAATCTTGTGCCTACATATCTTACATTCAAATGAATGAAGAATCAGAGTGTCCGTAGTTCATGGAACCAGGGAAAAGGAAAAGGAAAGTGGTGTCAAAACCAAGAGCAAAAGAAAGAGAGAAAGTTTCGTTGGGGATGCAAAAGAATTAGTGTCAGAACCAAGATAGACGTGCAAAGGAAACGTAGTAACTATGTTGAGGATAAAAGTGCAGGAATGGTGTCGAAACCAAGAAGATAACAAAGCAAAAGAATAACAGAGACTCCACTAGGAAGTAAGAGAACACAAGGAATTGTGCCAAGAATCAGAGGGTTAGCGACCCTATTGGGGATCAAACGAAGGTATGGTGTCAAAACCAAGAGAAAGGGTTCGGTATGTTAACTGGCTGGCAGTGGTTAACTGAAGAAAGAGATTAAAACTCTGTGGGGAGCAAGGGTTTGGTGTCAATAGGCAGACTGTGATAAACCAAAAGGAGAGAGTACTGAACCAAGAGAAAGTGTTTGACTCTAAAGGGGTTTCGGTATATTAACTGATAAACAATGGTTAACCGAAGAAAGAAAATATTGCAACCGTGAGAGGAGAGAGGTTTTAATAGATAGACTATGATCAACCAAAAGAACGGGTGTAGAACCAAGCGAAGGTTGTGACCCACTGGGGATGTTGGTACTGACCGAACAAGCAGTACTTGACCAATGATAAGGGTATTTGAACCAAAAGAATGTTACTAACCCAAGGGTGCGAGTGTTCGAACCATGAAAAGGTTACTAACTCATAGGGGTATTGGTTTTAACAGAAGGACTGTGATTAACCAATAGAAGGTGATTAACTCAGAAGAGGCTCAGTATGTTAACAGACGGGTTGTGGTTAACTGAGAAATGGGTGATTAACCAAGAGAAGGTGATTAACCCAAGAGAAACTCAGTATGTTAACAGATAGACTGCAGTTATCTGAGAAAAAGTGCAAATTGGTGTTTTAACTGATAGGAAGTGGTTAACCAATCAAAGGGAGAAGAACCAAGAGAAGGTTACGAACTCCGCAAGTGTTTCAGTGTTTAACAGGAAGACTGTGTTTGACCGAAGAAAACAGAACGAGACTTGTTAGGGAACAGAGTATTGGTTTTAATAGTATGATTGTGATTAACCAAATAAACCAATAGAGACTCTTCTGGGGAATCAATAAGCAATGATTGACCACAAGAAAAGAATATTGAGATAAGAGACAGGTGTTAACCCAAGAGACAATGATCTTTAACCAAGAGAATGGTGATTGATCAAAAGAACGGTTGAAAAAAGGGAAAAGTGATAAAGGATCGACTCGACTGAGGGTTGAGAGACACTAGAGCTTGAAGATAGAGACGATTATTCTATGCACTGGGTAATTCGTCCCCTACCCAAAATAATCAAGATGAGTGTAGGAATTCTCCACTCTCATCCCTTCTCTAGCACCAAAGTATAGTGCGGAAATTGAAACGGACAGCATAACAGCGCCAGTCTGTACAGTGCTCCAGTGTGTCGCACGAAACTCCAACTCGGCAGGGGGATCAAGAGAACAAGACTCTAAAGGAATCCTAAAGAGAGGAGAAAGGAAGAATCAACTAATCGAAACATGGTTTCGATTAATCAATTAAAGGGAATTGATATGCTAACAATTTTCCAAAGAGATGAAAAATCATTAAAGCAAATGTGTGGATTATTGATTATTCAAGATTAAACTCATTCTTTGAAGAACAAACTTAATGCCATTATGAATGAAAGTGCAAAACAATACCAAATATCAATTAGCATGTATCACAAATCATGTTATCATATGAGCAAAAGTGTGCAATAATGAACATGTTCAAATAATGTCAAAAATGCAAACAAATACAAGAATCGATAAATCGTGCATCGAATTATTGTAAGCATGCTTCAAACAGAGGCTAAACAGCACCTAAAACATCCATAAATATCAAGCATATCAATCCATGGAAGTTAGAGGAGGAAAGAATGTCAAACAAGCTTGAAAAAACTCAAAAATGGCATTCTGTTACAGTGGTAATCGATTACCACAATGCAGGTAATCGATTACCTGCTTGAAAAAAGTAGAATTAGTAAAAATTTGTGCAGAGTGATCAATTACCACTGTAACAGTGGCAAAAAACAACTTTTCAAAAAGCAATTTCAACACCTAATCACTTATCCAAACTACCACATGCTATGGTATGAATTTGTGCACGGAAATTACATCATATATGAGCATTTAAACATAAATTAAAAGCATTAAACATGGAGATCAAAGATCCAACAATCACATAATTCATCGAACTGAAAAGCTATCGAAACTATATCGTAAATGCGCGAAAATGATCGAAACAGCAAATAAAGTAAGAGCTACCAACCTACAAGTCGGAGAATTGGCTTGGTGATTGTTGTGAATGAAATGTAGAGAGAAGAAAACAAGAAAACCAGAGAATTCTGCACTTGCACTTCGAATCGTAGCGAAACCGAGCAAAAAACGCGAAAATACACCGAGATCGAATTTACACCGAATTGGTTGATATGAACACTTGAATTGAAGTAGAATTTGTTGTGATTTTAGAAATCCAAACATAATTGAAGATGAATGAAGGCTTAAGCTCAAGATAAAGCAATTTCAATGTGAAATTTGCTTCTCTTCAATGGTGATAATGGAGCTTTTGTGTAGTTTGGGGAAGAAGATGAAGATGAATGTGAAGAGGTTGCAGAAAAATGCAAAGAGAAATGAGAGAATTGAGAGTGAAGAGAGTGAGAAATGATTGAAATGGTTCCAGCCCCTTGTGAAATGGTGGAGCCTTGTTTATATAGAGTTTTGGTTTGGAGTTGATAGGTTTGGAATGTGCTTTGGAATGAGCTCTGGAGCTAGCTTGGGAGTTAGTTACACTTGACTCACCGAGTCAGAAGTTGACTCGGTTAGTTAGTTAGTTAACTCGATGGAGCAATCCCAATGCAAATCCCAATCAAAGGCTCACACACTTGGAAATTAAGTAACATGATGCACTTAATTCAAAGTGATGCATTGGAATAAATGTGAGTGAAGTGTCTTGAATGGTCTTGAAGTCTCTAGAATGTTCCACACAATGCTAGAACCAAGTAGAACACAAGTCAAAAGAGAGTGCCAAGTTGATGTCCTGAAAATGCAGCAGAATCTACAAATCTACACAGGGTAATCGATTACCCTATTTTTCCTAGCAAAATGGTAATCGATTATTCTAAGCAAAATTTGCCCAAATTGCTTAGGAACAAGTGCTGGAGCCCGGATTTCAATTTTCCACCTCTTGTTTTGATGAGTAGGCATGGAAACCCTTGTTTTGTGCATGTTTTTATGATGTGATGACTTTGTGAGGATGCGATTAATTGGGCTTGGAAAACCTGAATATTCCTGCAAAAATCATAGAGAAAAAGTGTGAATGTGTATGCCGGCGATGCGAATGCACATGCTTATGCAAAAAACAAAAAGGGAGGTCAAATTTTGGGTTACGATAGTTTCCCCTATTTAATCCTCTTGGACCTGAATGTTCGAATTGCTCCAGCTTTTCGATGATTTGAGGTAGAAGGGGATTAAAGAAAAGAGTAGCTCAAAAATTTGGCCGAAGGCGACAAAGGAAGAGTTTTTTTTTTTGTAGAGAGTTTGATTGAATGGAATTTGGCTAAATATCTGCAGGGAGATGAATCAGACAAAGGGGGCATGCTAGATGCATATGCTATGTATGTGATATACATGATGCTTGATATCATGTTATGCAGCGGTGCAGGTTAAGGTGTTGTGCGGTGGTTAGGCAGAGATTGTAGCAAAACGAACTCGACATCCTCGGCTAGGGAGAGAATCCACAGATGACAACAACTCTGCCTGGGAAATAACTTAGCGATCTTATATTTTCAGGCTATTACCACTATTGTTGCTGGGGATGGAGGAACCAGGATGATCTTTAAATCACAGCTAACTCCGTCTGGGGAACGACCTTCCAACCTTGACTGATTCTGCTTAGGGAATTCCAAGGTCCGAATTATCCTCTCTGCTTGGGGAGAACATGAAAATGAAGCACACCACTGCCACAGGGGAATGATGTTTCGACCTGCTGGGAAGGTTGCACAACCCATGTTGGGGACAAGAGATAGAACATGTCTCTGCCGAAAGACACATCACGGTGACTTTACTGGGAATATTACAGATTTGCTGAGGAAATGAAAGGCAAACAACATTTCCAAAGAACCATAATAGCGCTTGTTGGGGAATCATGGCTCTGCTGAGGAAATAAACGACAAACAACCTGTCTAAAGAACCATAATGGCGCTTGCTGGGAAATCATGGCTCTGCTGAGGACATGAACAACAAACAACCTTTCCAAAGAATCATAATACTGCTTACCGTGGATCAAGCTTGCAAATGGATATGACCGATTATCCCTTAGGGGTTACCAGTGAAACATGCAATGCATAATGCTTTCTCCATTGGTTTAACTTTTTATTATTCTCAACGCTTTATAGTATTATGTGATTGCAAATAATCATTTATTTTATAAACAAAAATACTGAAAAGAAAACAATTGAGAAATCAAATGATGAATTTTTATTGAATATGAAAAATATTTGTACATAAGATATGTACAAGGATGCAAAAATCCTTGATGAGGAAATTTGCAATGAAATTGAAAACAAATGTAAACGGCAAAGGGAAATTATGTTTTGCATTGATTACAACATCGACTACCATCCACCGTAAGTCTAGGTTCCAGCGCCTTGCACCAGTTGATGATGATTTGATTGCTCTGTTACCGTTTGAAATCCTGGACATTTTTTATAATTTTTTTTCATCCATCGGGATACCCATTTTTGCCTAAGTCGCCCTTTCGGGTTTTCAACTTAGCGGGCTATTATTATTTTTTGCATTGTCCCTAAATTTTGCAAGGACATTTCTTTTTTTTGGTCCATCAAGATGCCCATTTTTGCCTAGATTGTCTTTGCGGATATCAATCTAGCGGGCTCTTTATCCATTTTTTTCCAGGCATAATATTTTTTTACTGTATCGGAGTTCACGGGCGATGTCAACTCCTCCTTATCCATGGTGGTGAGGATCAGGGCTCCGCCTGAGAAGTCCTTCTTGACAACAAAGGGTCCTTCGTAATTGGGAGTCCACTTTCCGCGTGGATCCAAGTGAAGAGATGAATACCTCTTAAGCACGAGTTCGCCTTCTTGGAACTCTCGAGGGAGAAATTTCTTGTCAAAAGCTCGCTCGAGACGTCTCTGATACAATTGACCATGACAAACAGCGGTAAGGTGCTTCTCTTCGACGAGATTCAGCTGGTCGTACCTGGATTGAACTCATTCAGCTTCATCAAGATCTGCTTCCATGATGACTCTGAGCGAAGGAATTTCAACTTCAATGGGAAGAACAACCTCCATACCATACACAAACGAATAAGGAGTTGCCCCAGTGGAAGTACGAATCGAAGTTCTGTAGCCATGTAGTGCAAAGGGAAGCATTTCATGCCAATCCTTGTAAGTTTTGACCATTTTCTAGATAATCCTCTAGATGTTTTTGTTTGCTGCTTCGACGACACCATTCATCTTGGGCCGATATGGTGAAGAGTTATGGTGCTCGATCTTGAATTCTTGACATAACTCTTTCATCATCTTGTTATTTAGGTTGCTGGTGTTGTCAGTGATAATATTGCTAGGAATGCCATAGCGACAAATTATCTCTTTCTTGATGAATCTGGTAACCACTTGTCGTGTAACATTTGCGTAAGAAGCAGCTTCAACCCACTTGGTGAAGTAATCGATAGCAACTTAAATGAATCGGTGACCGTTGGAAGCCTTCAGTTTGATCATTCCAATCATATCAATACCCCACATAGAGAATAGCCAAGGCGAAGTCAAAACATTCAATGGAGTTGGAGGCACATGGATCTTGTCTCCATAGATTTGGCACTTGTGGCATCTTTTGGCAAAGTTGTAACAATCTACCTCCATTGTTGTCCAATAATACCCAGCTCGAAGGATCTTCTTGGCTATAGCAGGACCTTTAGCATGTACACCCTCACAACCCTCATGTATGGACCTTATGATCGTGTTTGCTTCGTGTCTATCCAGGCATCTGAGCAACACGGAATCATAATTCCTCTTGTACAATACACCACCACTTAAGAAGAACTTGGTGCAGAGCCGTCTAAGAGCTTTCCTGTCAATGATAGTAATACCCTCGGGATATTCCTGTTTTTCCATATATCTCTTGATGTCGTAGAACCAAGGCTTGTCATCAGACTCGTCCTCTATTGCTAAATAGTGTGTTGGTTCATTTAAATGATCAATGCGGGTAGAAGGAGCTTCATTCCTCCATCTGACCTTGAACATGGATGCCAGGGTGACAAGTGCATCAGGTAATTTATTTTCCTTCCTGGGGATATGATGAAAAGAGACCTCATCAAAGTAAGGAATCAATTTCACGATGTGCTTTTGGTACGGAACCAGCTTGGAATCCCGAGTCACAAAGTTCCCTCTAACTTGGCCAATAACCAAAGCAGAATCTTCGTAGACCTCAAGAATATTAATTCTCATGTTAATTACCACTTCAAGATACATGCTTCGTATTCATCCATATTGTTGGTGCATGCAAAGCATAATCTGGCAGTGAAGGGGAAATGAAAACCCGTTAGAGAGATGAGGATATCACCAATTCCATGACCTTTAGCATTGGAGGCACCATCGAACACGAGCGTCCATCGCGCCCCTGGTTTGAGTTTTATGTCAGGTTCTGGAGTCTCATAATCTCTGATAAATAGAACATCCTCATCGGGAAAGTCAAACTTCATTTGTTGATAACCCTCCACAGGTTGATGAGAAAGGTAGTCAGACAAGACGCTCCCTTTTATTGCTTTCTGGGTAACATGTTGGATATCATACTCAATTAACAACATCTGCCACCGAGCAATCCTTCCAGAGACAGCAGGCTTTTTGAATATGTACTTTATCGGATCCATTTTGGATATCAATAAAGTAGTATGGCAAATCATGTATTACCTTAGGCGTCGAGCAGGCCAGACCAGAGCACAACAAGTTTTCTCTAAGAGTGAGTATCTAGTCTCACAATCAGTGAACTTCTTACTCAGATAGTAAATTGCACGTTCTTTTCTGCCAGTGTCGTCATGTTGACCCAATACATATCCCATTGATTCAGCGAGAACAATGAGATACATGATTAAAGGCCTACCAGGAACTGTAGGTACTAAGATCGCTGGTTCTTGCAAATATTGTTTTATCTTGTCAAATGCTTCTTGACAATCATTGTTCCATTCAACCGATTAATTTTTTCTTAGTAATTTGAATATCGGTTCACATGTAGCCGTCAAGTGCGAGATGAATCTTGAGATGTAATTAATTCTGCCTAGAAAGCCACAGACTTCTTTTTCTGTTTTGGGAGGCGACATATTCTAAATTGCTCGAACCTTGTCAGGATCAACTTCAATGCCCTTCTGACTCACAATAAAACCCAACAATTTACCGGATCGAACTTTAAAGGTGCACTTCGCAGGATTCAACCGTAGTCTAAACTCCTAGAGTCTGTTAAACAGTTTCTTCAGATGGGTAAGGTGATCATCTTCAATTTTAGACTTGGCAATCATATCGTCCATGTAAACCTCAATCTCTCTATGGATCATATCGTGAAAGAGGGTTGTCATGGCACGTTGGTATGTTGCCCCTACATTCTTTAAACCGAATGGCATGACTTTGTAGCAATATGTACCCCATGGCGTGATGAAAGTGGTATTTTCCATATCAGCTGGGGACATTTTGATTTGATTATATCCTGAGAAACTATCCATGAAAGAAAAAATAGAGAACTGTGTCGTGTTGTCTACCAAGACATCAATATGAGGCAAAGGGAAATCATCTTTCGGGATTGCCTTATTGAGATCTCGATAATCCATACACATTCTGACCTTCCGGTCCTTCTTAGGAACCGGGACGATGTTGGCGATCCATTTAGGATATTCGGAGGTGGCTAGGAATCCAGCATCAAGTTGTTTCTTTACCTCTTCTCTGATTTTAAGTGCCATGTCGAGTCTAGTCCTTCTGAGTTTCTGCTTTCCAGGAGGACATCCGGGCTTGAGTGGCAAGTGATGTTCAACGCTGTTGGTATCCAACCCAGGCATATCTTGATAAGACCGGGCGAAGATATCAACATACTCTTTCAATAACTTGACCAACTCGGAGTGTACATGCTTAGCGAGGGATATGTAAGACCCTAATTTTTGACCCCTAAGATTCCACATATCATTCACATCTCATTTTGCATCTTTACCACAAACAAGATCATGCTTTGGTTCCCTTGTCTCTCTCATTCTTTGGGTTTATGCCTTGCAGGGTTTACCGAGCATCTGTGTTTCTTATTTACTTTATTGCTTTATTTGTTTATATTTTACTAACCTTAATCAAAACCCAAAAATATTTTGTTTTCTCTTTATTGACATTTTCAGGGGAATAACAGGTTAAAAATGCCATAATAACAGTCCCACAGCTCGAATGAATTTTATTTGAGAAAAAGTCAAAGTTGATCCGCAATCATGTCAAACTTATCTAGTCAAGGATTCTCCAAGTTTTAATTGATTATTATTCAGGGAATTCCAAGGTTCATGTGTTTATTTCCATGCCTTCTTTGACAAGCAAAAGAATCGAGCCGGAACCACAACAGTGCAACAAAATGCTCATTTTTCACAAATTTTGCACTGAGTAACCGGTTACCCAATGGTGAGTAACCGGTTACCCTCATGAAAATTTGAAAAAAAATTCAGCAAATTCAAATTCAGTAATTTTACACCAATCTCAGCCCTTGATCACATTTGGAATATTCTAGACCATCTCATTTTAATTCCCCTACATCACTTTGATCATTTCCTACCATACACCTTCACTAATCACCACTCTTTTATGAATTTCCCTCCAAATTCAAATTCCAAGCCTAATTTTCATTTCCAAACCAAATTCCAAACCACCAAATTTCCAAGCCTAAACTCTATAAATAGAGACCTCATTTCATTCATTTCACAAGTTTTTGAGAGCCAAATTCACCTTGCTAAAATTTCTCTTGAAGCTTTTGATAGGCAACAAACCTCTTGCAAATTCTCTCCCCAACCACAAATTTCACTAAAGCTCACATTTCTTCTTTTGAAAGTTAACAAGAATTCACATTGAATCTTGTTCAACTTTGAGCTAAACCTTCATCCAAACTTGTTTTTCTTCATCAATTCTCATAGATCGAGGCTTTGGTGTTTGGATCTTGAAGCAATTTGAAGGAATTTTCAGATTTGAAGTGGTAATTCATCTTTCACCATTGTTGAAGCTTCATCTTCATCTTCCATAATGTAGATCTTTGGAGATCTTTGTTACTTGATCCTTTGGATCTTGTAATTGTGTTTAATTGTTGTTTTTCACTGTTATTTTACTTTAAATTTCGTGCAATTTCAGTTCCATGATCACAAGGTGTTTGTAAAAAGTTTTAAAAGTGGATCATGCTGAATTTTGCACAATTTTCTGCATTCTGGTGTAGAGTAACCGGTTAACGCCTGGTGAGTAACCGGTTACTCTGTGTTAATTTTGAAAAATTGTGTTCATTTTGAACTAGAGTAACCGGTTAACGTCTGGTGAGTAACCGGTTACTTCGAAATAGAATGCATATTTTGCCTTGTTTTTGGGGCTATTTTGGTTCCTTTTCCATTTTCTTCCCTTTCCTTTTGTTCTTAGCTTTAGATCACATAATTGTGTGGTTTAATTTGGCTTTCTCTTCATCTATTTCTCTTTTCTTTTGATCGATGAAAGTCTTATGGATCATAGAATTCCGTTGTCGAATTTTGATCAAGACGAGATCGTCACCTATTTTCTTTTCGTGCGGTATTGCTTTTGGATGACGATCTACATATCGTTCATCTAACATGCATTAGCACAAAGATCTATTGACTGGCCTCATTGTAGGGTAATTACTTCGTAAATTACTCGGCGATTTCTTAACATAGCGTAACATATGTCCCGTATTGGAAAACGACCAAAGATTGTTGATTATTTATCTTTTGGTTCAACACTTATGAGACTTGTTGTTAGGAGGCTTTGGTCTTATCAATCCTCTAATGTGTTCTTATTAACCTTGACCTAAGTGCAATTATTCAATCATTATTGATCACTTACTCTAACAACTAAATACTAAATACTAACTTCTAACTTCTTTACAATTCCTTCTCGCTCCCTATCTCTCTTTTACTTTTATGCAATTTTTCTTTTGTCCGTTGGACACATGTTTATGCTTCCGCATATTTTTCCTTTGTCCGTTGGACACATGTTTATGCTTCCACAATTTTTCCTTTGTCTGTTGGACACATGTTTATGCTTATTCCTTTTTTCTCTTTGTCCACTTGGACCAAAAACATTAATAAAGGCCAAAACCTCAAAAAAAACTTGTGCTTCTAATCTTGGACTATGGTTACTATCCTTTGCAATGGACATGTAGTTTTGCACCTAGACCTTGGACTTCAATGCTATTCTTGAATCCTTGGACTTAGACCTTGGACATCCAATGCAATTCTTAGATCCTTGGACTTAGACTTAGGACCTTTCTCCATTTGCTTTGGAATTATGGTTCGAAGACTATGGAGTTTACTTGTGTGGTTAGGCTATTCTTATCCTTAGCTTTTACTTTATGCTTTAGGATAGTCACTTCTTCTTCACCCCATTCTTCAATTTTCAAAACTCTCTCCCATTTTCAAAACTTTCTTGATTTCAAACTATCACCTCTTTCATAATCAAACCTTGACTTTGTCAAGTTGATTTTACTCTTTTCTTTTCATTTCTTAACAAATGCTAAACTACATAAGCATATTGACACATTTTTCAAAAGACTTTAAAAAACACCAAACTCATTCAAACTTCTTTTGTGCCCTTATACGCTTTTCTTTTAACTTTTTCATAAGTTTAGACATGATTCATTTCTTTAAGCGGAATTATTCGTTTAGAAATGACGATTTGTCTTTACATTTAAAATCAACCAAAACAAATAAATTTCATTCTTTGTACCACGAACTACGAGATTCTGATCCTACATTACACTTTGTGGGTACGTAGGCATGAGACGACAAGTCTCTCCAAACACAAAAATCATAAAAACAATTTCTCTTCTCATCTCCTCAATCACTTTTCAAACAAACTTTTTCAGACCAAAAGCGGTAAATATTTCAAAGGGTTCCTATAGAGTACTATAGACATTTTGGGTGCTAACACCTTCCCTTAACGTAACCAACCCCCTTACCCAGTCTCTGTTTACCTTTTCTTGTTTTAGAGCTTGTGTAGGTTTTGTTCGCTCTTTTTCCTTTCCTTTTAGGATAAAATAAAAGTGCGGTGGCGACTCTTGCTTTCCGAGTTAAGTTAATCAATAGCTTACACTCACGATTTTTCCGCTACAGAAAAGTGGCGACTCTACTGGGGAATCTCTGGTTCCTAGTGGGCTTAGCCTACTTTGATTTATTTATTGCTTTTGTCTGATTTGTTTGTTATTGATTGTTCTGTCAGGGTGCTTGTGTGGTGAGATAAGTCTTATACCCAGGCTTGAGTATACACCTAAGATTAGGGTGGAAAGTAGTGTGACTTATGTGGCCTTAGGCCAGACTTAGTATACACGAAAACTCCACATCCAGATGAGGTTTTCTTTGGTAATGTTATATCCTGCGCATTGGTGCAGATGATGGAATATAACCTAGAAAACTGTCGACTCTGGCGACCATTCTCGAGGACTCAGTTGAGGCACTCCTCCCAAGAGGTAGTAATGGCAGACTAGAAATGGCAAACCCATTATGCTTCTTGATCCGAGGACCCGAAGCTGAGAACTTTAGAATCCTTTAACCCATCTTGGCCTTATTAGGACGTGGTTCGGTGGCTATTCAGGTGCAAACTTGAATCAATTGTTATGCAATACCACACTCAGACGAGACTCTCTTGAGAATATTATTGACTACCAAGAAAGTTGGGAAATCGATAATATCTGAAAGATGGGTTGTAGACTCTGGGAACTTCTTTAGAACCTTGTTTGGCAGGTGTTATACCCTTAGTACATACCTTTGTGGGTTGGTTCTTACCCTTGACTCCATGCTCGTGACTCGAACCTTTGAACCCATGTACTTTGAGTGATCTTGTTTGTGGTATTGTATCCATGCACTCTTGCATCCATGAGCATACATCTGCATTCTTCCAAGTCGCCTCAGAAACTCATTTCAACTATCTCCTTCTCCAGTTATCTGTTCACCGTCAAGCTGTTTCCTCAACACAACTACGGAACTAGAGCTGCCGTCAGATTGAGAATGGAAAACCAAGAACAACACAATGCCGAAGTCAGAATGGAAATTAATGAGTTGAAGGCCAGCATGATCAAACTCACAAAAATGATGCAAGTTCTGATTGCTAGAGGTGAACCACCTCAGAGGACTGTGATTGTTGAAACTTCACCTGCTGCTGTTGACCATCCACTGACTCAGCAACAAGCTTCTACTTGGCCAGAATTTAGGTTACCTCTGAATTACTCGCCACCCTTTGCAACTACTCATGTGGTTGTCCCGTCTGTACTGCCAGTATCTTCAGCTCCATTGTTCACTGAACCTCAGCGTGTTGTGCATTCTGTTGCTCAAGTTATTCCTGAGAATCCTCCTTTCGCGTACCATGCTGCTGGTCCATAATCTAAAATTCAGGGAGAACCTGGATACATTGAAGAAGTCAGTGAGCAATGGCAAACTCTAGACAAATGGATAAGAGCCGTGGAAGGAAGTGATGTCTTTAGTGCTGCCGCAATGGACATGTGCTTGGTTTCAGACTTGGTTATACCTGCAAAATTCAAAACTCCTGATTTTGAGAAATACAAGGGGCACACCTGTCCCAGAAGTCACTTGGTGATGTATTGCCGCAAGATGGCTGCTCATGCCAAAAATGACAAACTGCTCATTCACTGTTTCCAAGACAGCTTGAGTGGGGCTTCAATGAAATGGTATATGGGACTTGAGAAGAACCGTATCCAAAGCTGGAAAGACTTGGCTGATGCTTTCTTAAAGCAATATAAGTACAATTTGGACATGGCACCTGATCGCCGTCAATTGCAAAACATGTCTCAGAAAGAAAAAGAATCTTTTAAGGAGTACGCTCAGCGTTGGAGAGAGCTAGCTGCTTATGTGGAGCCACCCTTGGCTGAAAAAGAATTGACTGGATTATTCATGGACACTCTTCAGCCACTCTTTTTGGAAAAGATGATAGGCAGTGTATCATCTGGTTTTGCTGACCTGGTCACTATTGGAGAAAGACTAGAAGAAGGTATCAAGAAACGAAAGATTACCAATGTTGAAGCCTTTAGTGGTGCTAAAAAGCATGCTGGGAATTTTCAAAAGAAGAAGGATGGTGATACCCATGTTGTTTCAGTTGAAGGTAAACCTCATCACAGACAACAACAATATGCAGCTGCAGTCGCTCCTGTTGTTAATGCTCAACTAGTTCAAGCTCCTTGTCAGGCTGTTAGACAAAATCAGAATCGCAATAGGGTTAACTTTGATCCTATCCCGATGTCTTACACTGAGCTATATCCATGTATTATTCAGAAAGGTTTTATTACAACGAGGGATCTACCTCCTCCTCCAAATCCTCTCCCAGCCGGCTATAGGGTTGATCTTCACTGTGAGTTCCATCGAGGTGGGGCAGGCCATAACTTGGAAGGTTTCTATGCATTAAAAGCTAGAGTACAAGAATTGGTGAACTCAAATATTCTGACCTTTCTTGATGATAATCCCAATGTCGTCAACAATCCTTTGCCAGAGCATGCCAAGTGAAGTTTGAGTCAGTTCAGAAGGATCATCTCCTAAAGCCTCTGTTTCAGATAGGACAGCTCATCCTTGTTGTTGATTAGTCACTAGGCCTTGTTTCTTTCTGTTTGCATTTTTCTTTGATTGTATTGACTGTTTGCTTTCGAACTTTATTTGTACCTTCATGGTAATTTCAATGAAATGAGCATTGCAATGTTTTGATTTAAATTCATTTATATCCACTGTGTGCATCTTTATGCTTTCTTTTTCCAAACAAAAATATATCTCCTATTCACTTTCTTTATTAAGCTTTTGTTTATGCAAAGATTGGAGGGAGGATGATGAAAACAAAATACCTGAAACTGCTAAACTGTGTGCTTTCAATTAAAACTTGGCTGATGATGTACAGACATTGTTTCAACTCCTAAACACTGGAGAGATAAGGAAGTTAATCCCTTGTCAACCCTTTTGAGCTTAGAAGTTGGAGTTTCTTTCTGTACGAAAAAACTCGCAATCTTAATCTGGGGATGGGTCGTTCTCAGTTAATTTGACTATGTATTTAAACACAAGAGAATCATTGCAATCACAAGATTTCCTTCGCACACATCAAAGAAGTGTCGAAGATGTCTTTCAAATCAAAAGCCAATGATGGTTCACCGTAATCATTAAGCCAGGTAGTCACTATCTTAAAAAAAATGAAAAAAATCCAAATGAAAAGCCCACTGAGTCAAAACCTATGAAGGAGACTTAGGCAAAAATTGGGGTATCCCGCTGACTGAAAGCTCAAATGACACAGTTCAAGCAAAAGTTAGGGATAATAAAAGAAAAATCAAGAGGTTACCAAAATCCTCAAAGAGAAAACAAGTTGACTAAGGACCTCATCAAAAACAACAAAATGTTGTAAGAAATAGTGACTGCCATTTCAAAAATCTCTTGGTTCTTGAGCCATCATCATAACAGTGTTGCAATTCCAAAATCTCTTGGAACCTGAATGCATAGTTTGAATTAACTGAGCATAAGACTGGAGATCATCACGAAGAATGGGATGAGTACAAATAAACTTTGAGCCTATATCTTTTGTTTCAAAAAAACTGTGAACCAGACCACGTTACAACCTTTAAAAGACCTAATTGAAGCCATGTTTCTTTTGAAAGCATACTACAGCAAGGTTGCGTAAATTGACTCCTAAGTTTGTTGCCAATCATTTGCTTTGATGTCATACCTTTGCTTTCTCTTTCATTTTTGAATGTTTAAACCACCGTGTTTTGACAAGTGTTTCATTTACTTTACATCAATAAAATCATTCCAAAAATGATGTTTGATTCCAAAATTGCATTGAGCTTTGCATTAAAATTACCATGTTTGTTTGAATAATCCTATTTGCAGACAAACTTTCCTCATCAAGAAATTTCAAACAGTTGAGAAACTTGGTCAGTGATCCTATCAGGGGCACATTACCTCCAGATCCTGTTGTGAATCAGTTCAAGATTTGTTGCTCAGTGCAAGTTACTCTCATAATTGGTTAGCCAGAAGATCTCGTTCAAGACCTATACTGAGTTTACCCTTCTCAACAGTCATTTCAAGAATTGAAGCCATGATCAGTTTATTTTCAACTATCATTTCAAGAACTGAATCCATGATCAGTTTATTCTCAACAATCATTTCAAGAATTGAAGCCATGATCAGTTCATTTTTCCCCTGCATCAGTCAAACTGAAGCTATGATCAGTTTATTTTCATCAGTCAATCAGTCTGGGGAAATCTTCTTCAAGAATCCTCAAGATGTCTTTCCTCAAAGGACCATCAGCCTGATACAATTCATAAGTGTGACAGAGATGTGTTCAACATCTTCTCTCCAAGCAGAGTGGGCAGTGTTCCCTGTGTTGAGGAATCAGAGTTCCATTCTTCCCTCACAAAAGAGCCTATCTCATTTGTCCCTATCATATGCATTGCATACACAAATCGTTCACATATCATACGTAGAAAGATTTTCATAGCTCGAAGTGTGCTTCGCGCTCATATGTATTTCCTGAGGTCCTGTTGTTGTCAACATCTTACCTTGAGATCAAAGTCCAACTTACTTGGCACCTACCCAAACATTGCATGTCTTTTCATCCAGTGCTATTCCTGGATGTCTTGTTTATTTTCTTTCTTTCCATTGCCATTCCTGGATGCTGTCGTTTACCTGTCTTATTTCATTCCAGTGCTATTCCTAGATGTCTTGTTTGTCTTCCAGTGCTATTCCTGGATGTCTTACTTATTTTCTTTTCATTTAGTGCCATTCCTGGATGTTATTGTTTCTCTGTGCATCTAGTGCTATTTTTAGATGTGTGTTTTCTTCCATTCCAGTGCTATTCCAGGATCTTTGTTTTTCTCTCGCTCCAGTGCCATTCCTGGATGTCTGTGTCTTTTGATCTCCAGTGCCATTCCTGGATATCTTGTTCCTCTTGTTCCTCCCAGTACTATTCCTGGAAGTCTTTTCTCTATTTTGTAATCCCCGTTATATTTCTCTTGGATATCTTTCTGTGCCATTCCTGAAAGTTTTATCTGTTCGTTCAGTGCCATTCTTGGACGAGTTTTCTCCTTTGCATTCAGTGTCATTCCTGGATGTATTTCTCACTATCATTCAATTCCATTCTTGAATGTAGTGATTTACCTTTACTTTCAGCGTCATTCCTGAAAGTTTTACCTGTTTATTCAGTGCCATTCCTGGATGAGTTTTCTCCTTTGCATTCAGTGCCATTTCTGGATGTCTTTCTCACTATCATTCAATGCCATTCTTGAATGTAGTGATTTACCTTTACCTTTCAGTTCCATTCCTGAAAGTCCCTGCTCACTTTATTCAATGCCAGTCTTGGATATCGTGAATTCTTTTTATCCAATGCCATTCTTGGATACTTCTGATATATTTTCCAGAACTTTTCTCACTTCATTCAATGCCATTCTTGGATGCTGTGATTTCTTCTGTCCAATGCCATTCTTGGAAACAGTTTCCCCAGCCAAGTCCAATGCTATTCTTGGATATCTCTGATGTTTAACCTTGCCATCTAATGCCATTCTTGGATGTCCCTAGTGAAGTTGTTCAAATGGTATTTTGTTTATGCCCAATGCTATTCTGGGATGTCTTTGATGTTTGATGTTGCCTCATTCAATGCCATTCTTGAATGTTGTAGTTCCTTTCATCTAATGCCATTCTTGGATATCTTATCCCCAATATAGTATTTTTCACCTCCATCCAATGCAATTCTTGGATGACGCTGTTGCTTTTACCAGAAACTTTCTTGTTGAAGTCCAATGCCATTCTTGGACATCTTTTGACATAGCTTTTGTCTCGTTCGTAGTTTCTATCTAATGCTATTCTTGGATGTCACAACTGATCTTCCAGGGTCTTGTCCCTCTCTTTCCAACTTAGCGAGGGATGTGTAAGACCCTAATTTTTGACCCCTAAGATTCCACATATCATTCACATCTCATTTTGCATCTTTACCACAAACAAGATCATGTTTTGGTTCCCCTGTCTCTCTCATTCATTGGGTTTATGCCTTGCAGGGTTTACCGAGCAGGTGTGTGTTTCTTATTCACTTTATTGCTTTATTTGTTTATATTTTACTAACCTTAATCAAAACCCAAAAATATTTTGTTTTCTTTTTATTGACATTTTCAGGGGAAGAACAGGTTAAAAATGCCAAAATAATAGTCCCACAGCTCGAATGAATTTTATCTGAGAAAAAGTCAAAGTTGATCCGCAATCATGTCAAACTTATCTGGTCAAGGATTCTCCAAGTTTTAATTGATTATTATTCAGGAAATTCCAAGGTTCGTGTGTTTATTTCCATGCCTTCTTTGACAAGCAAAAGAATCGAGCCGGAACCACAACAGTGCAACAAAATGCTAATTTTTCACAAATTTTACACTGAGTAACCGGTTACTCTATGGTGAGTAACCGATTACCCTCGTGAAAATTTGAAAAAAAATTCAGCAAATTAAAATTCAGCAATTTTGCACCAATCTCAGCCCTTGATCACATTTGGAATATTCTACACCATCTCATTTTAATTCCCCTACATCACTTTGATCATTTCCTACCATACACCTTCACTAATCACCACTCTTTTATGAATTTCCCTCCAAATTCAAATTCCAAGCCTAATTTTCATTTCCAAACCAAATTCCAAACCACCAAATTTCCAAGCCTAAACTCTATAAATAGAGACCTCATTTCATTCATTTCACAAGCTTTTGAGAGCCAAATTCACCTTGCTAAAATTTCTCTTGAAGCTTTTGATAGCCAACAAACCTCTTGCAAATTCTCTCCCCAACCACAAATTTCACTAAAGCTCACATTTTTTCTTTTGAAAGTAAACAAGAATTCACATTGAATCTTGTTCAACTTTGAGCTAAACCTTCATCCAAACTTGTTTTTCTTCATCAATTCTCATAGATCAAGGCTTTGGTGTTTGGATCTTGAAGCAATTTGAAGGAATTTTCAGATTTGAAGTAGTAATTCATCTTTCACCATTGTTGAAGCTTCATCTTCATCTTCTATAATGTAGATCTTTGGAGATCTTTGTTACTTGATCCTTTGGATCTTGTAATTGTGTTTAATTGCTATTTTTCACTGTTATTTTACTTTAAATTTCGTGCAATTTCAGTTCCATGATCACAAGGTGTTTGTAAAAAGTTTTGAAAGTGGATCATGCTGAATTTTGCACAATTTTATGCGTTCTGGTGCAGAGTAACCGGTTAACGCCTGGTGAGTAACTGGTTACTCTATGTTAATTTTGAAAAATTGTGTTTATTTTGAATTAGAGTAACCGGTTAACGTCTGGTGAGTAACCGGTTACTTCGAAACAGAATGCATATTTTGCCTTGTTTTTTGGGCTATTTTGGTTCCTTTTCCATTTTCTTCCCTTTCCTTTTGTTCTTAGCCTTAGGTCACATAATTGTGTGGTTTAATTTAGCTTTCTCTTCATCTATTTCTCTTTTCTTTTGATCGATGAAAGTCTTATGGATCATAGAATTCCATTGTCGAATTTTGATCAAGACGAGATCGCCACCTATTTTCTTTTCGTGCGGTATTGCTTTTGGATGACGATCTACATATCGTTCATCTAGCATGCATTAGCACAAAGATCTATTGACCGACCTCATTGTAGGGTAATTACTCCGTAAATTACTCGGCGATTGCTTAACATAGCGCAACACATGTCCCGTATCGGAAAACGATCAAAGATTGTTGATTATTTGTCTGTTGGTTCAACACTTATGAGACTTGTTGTTAGGAGGCTTTGGTCTTATCAATCCTCTAATGAGTTCTCATTAACCTTGACCTAAGTGCAATTATTCAATCATTATTGATCACTTACTCTAACAACTAATTACTAATTACTAACTTCTTTACAATTCCTTCTCGCTCCCTATCTCTCTTTTACTTTTATACAATTTTTCCTTTGTCTGTTGGACACATGTTTATGCTTCCGCATATTTTTCCTTTGTCCGTTGGACACATGTTTATGCTTCCGCAATTTTTCCTTTGTCCGTTGGACACATGTTTATGCTTATGCCTTTTTTCTCTTTGTCCACTTGGACCAAAAACATTAATAAAGGCCAAAACCTCAAAAAAACTTGTGCTTCAAATTTGGACTATGGTTACTATCCTTTGCAATAGACATGGAGCTTTGCTCCTAGACCTTGGACTTCAATGCTATTCTTGAATCCTTGGACTTAGACCTTGGACATCCAATGTAATTCTTGGATCCTTGGACTTAGACTTAGGACCTTTCTCCCTTTGCTTTGGAATTATGGTTCGAAGACTATGGAGTTTACTTGTGTGGTTAGGCTATTCTTATCCTTAGCTTTTACTTTATGCTTTAGGATTGTCACTTCTTCTCCACCCCATTCTTCAATTTTCAAAACTCTCTCCCTTTTTCAAAACTTTCTTGATTTCAAACTATCACCTCTTTCTTAATCAAACCTTGACTTTGTCAAGTTGATTTAAATCTTTTCTTTTCATTTCTTAACAAATGCTAAACTACATAAGCATATTGACACATTTTTCAAAAGACTTTAAAAAACACCAAACTCATTCAAACTTCTTTTGTGCCCTTATACGCTTTTCCTTTAACTTTTTCATAAGTTTAGACATGATTCATTTCTTTAAGAGGAATTATTCGTTTGGAAATGACGACTTGTCTTTACATTTAAAATCAACTAAAACAAAAAAATTTCATTCTTTGTACCACGAACTACGAGGTTTTGATCCTACATTGCACTTCGTGGGTACGTAGGCATGAGACGACAAGTCTCTCCAAACACAAAAATCATAAAAACAATTTCTCTTCTCATCTCCTCAATCACTTTTCAAACAAACTTTTTCAGATCAAAAGCGGTAATTATTTCAAATGGTTCCTATAGAGTACTATAGACATTTTGGGTGCTAACACTTTCCCTTAACGTAACCAACCCCCTTACCCAGTCTCTGTTCACTTGTTCTTGTTTTAGAGCTTGTGTAGTGTTGCGGTGAGAATTGGATACCATAGTTATTAATGAACTAGGATCACATTTCTTTAAATGTTCACCACCGTCTTTGATTTATCCAAAGGAAAGGTTCAAAAGCGAAAAAACCTAAAGATCTAAGGTTCGGGGGTTGGTTACGCCTAGGGAAGGTATTAGCATCCTAAACGTCCGTAGTACTCTACGGGAACCTCTCGTTAGTATTATGTTATCTCTCATTCGCTTGCTAAGGGTGCTATGCTAAAGGTTGAACCCTAGGGGTTAGTATCTAAGTATACTCGATAAGGTATCGCACCTTACGCCTACGTATCCTCGGGTGTAGAATCAGAGTATGCGTAGTTCTGAAAAGAGGAACTTCTTGACGGGGTCAAGGTTCCAAGGGGAGGTAAAGTCTTGGGCAAGACCTTACATAGAGTGCGGCGACTCTAAAGTTGTAGGATGGTTCAAGCGGGGTAGGATTGTAAATGTTCGCGGCGGAGCATTTACTTGGAGTTCGGCGACTCCGATCCTAAGGCTAAGATTCTAAGTGTCTATGGCGAGACATGGAGTACGGCGACTCCGAATCCTATGGCCAAGGGTTCTACAGCGTTAGTCTTATGACGGTTTAGTCAATTATTAATAACTTTCCTTTGGAATGTCGAGGGACCCAACTAACTGATTTATTAGTGCGTACTAGCAAAGTGGGCTAGTTTAAGTGTATAGTGACCGAGAAGGTTGAATGCGAGGCCCGAAGGCACTCGGCTTACATAGGCAGAAAAGTGGCTCGACGTTGGATCGAGAGTTTTTAGTATTTTTGAAAAGGTTTTGACATAGTAAACATATCAATATAAACATATAGCAAGCAAAATATAAAATGGCATACATCAAGCGATTCACTCACGTGAGGGGGATCTAACGAGTTGATTTATCGAGAAAAAGTTTATTTTGAAAAAGGTTGATTTTAAGGTTTAAATCACTGTTTAAAGATTATTGAAAAAAGAAATGTTTCTATCAATTTTAATTATTAAAAAAAGAATTATTATTAGAGATATCATATTTAATTACAATTCTCTAAAAAAGAAGAAAAACTGAAATTAAAGTTATATTAGAAAGATAAAGGTTTTAATTATAAAAGATTTAAAAAAGGTTAACATTACTTAGAAGTATTATATTAAAGATTTAATTATTATTTTTTAGGGGTCTTACTAAAAAAAATCGAACTAAATTAGTTATATCTAAAAAAAAGATGAAGTTTTGAAATAAAAAGGCAGTTATCTTTGTTTTATTTTTAAGAATCAGAAAGGTTCCATACTTAAATTAGTTAAACAAACAAACTTGATTATTACTAAAAATACTCACTGAAAGGTTAAATTGAATTAAAAAAAAAGAAATTAATTAAGTGAAACGGAGGGATTACGTGTGTGCGAGAGTGTGTAGCGTGAGATCAAAATGTGAAAAAGGAAATCCAATGAATTCACTCTCTTCTCTCCACTCTCGTTCTCTCATCTCTCTAACGGAACATTAGGGTTTCAACCCTAGCGGCGGCAGTGACGGCGGTCTCTCGCCCTTACCCTCTCACGCAACCTGTAAAAGAACACAAACAACAAAAGAACCCCACCCCAATCGGCCCCTATTTCCCCAATTTCACTACATGTGGGTGTTTTACAGATTACAAAAAAAAAAGAAAGCAAACGAAAATGAAAACTGTGGCGGCACGGCGACGGCTCCGACCAGGGAAGTCCTCTTCTCTCTACCTTCTTGTTTGCGAGTTTGCGATTGCTTCGTTCCCCTTTTGATTTCTGATCGTTGGCGATGATGAGCCAATGTGCTTCTGAGCCGGTACCTCGCGGGTTTGGAAAATGTGGTTTTGGTAGTTTGGATTTGGGATTTTTGCGATTTTCCTTTTGATGCCTTTAGGTTTTTTCAGTGTATGATTCTCTCTCTCTCTTTCTCTTCATCTCGATCCCCTTTTATAGACCTGGCCAATGATGAGGTTTATTTGTGGAAATGTTTTAATGCTGCGTTTAATCTCTTGCTGATTTGATTTGGTTTTCAAAATTTGGACGTTTGGAACTCGTTTTGGCAAGTTTTGGTACGGTTTGATGGTATTTTCTGAACGGTTTGGGAAACTTGATTTCAAATATTGCTCCGTTTAATTCCTATCTTTTCTGGTTTTGGGAAGTTTTCGCATTTGAAATTGTTTGAAATCATTGGTACGATCTGTCGCTTGATTTGGAATTTTTTGAAAGCTTTGAAAGCTGCTTTTAAAACGTGATTTCTACACTTGATGCTCTTTGATGATTTTGTCCGATTTTGGTTTTTGGAAAGTTTTGATGGTGGTACCTATTTTTGGGATATTGCCCATAATTTTCCTTCTGAATATGATAAAGCTAAATCTGATTCAAATAACATTCTGAGGCCACGTAGGAAATTCTTCGAAATGTTTGGAAATGTCTCTTCAACTTAGGAAAGATCTTAACTAGGCCTTGGAGCATGTTTTACGTTTTGGAAACTTGAAAACATTGTCTGAATGCTAAAGGCTTGTTTTGGAAAGCTTGATATGTTTCTCAAACTCGCTGTAATTATTCTTGTGATTCTGAATTGGTGTGCTACTGATTTTTTCTCGTGTTTGCAAATATTGACCGATTCTTTTCCTCTCTTTTTTTCACAGGTTTGATAAGTGTTTTGGAAAGAGTCTGAACCCATCTTGAATGCCTTGAACATGCTGCATAATTGCTACATGCTCTGGATGTGATACGACTCTTATGTGTGTCTGTGCTACTTTTCCAACTCAACATTCAACTCGATCTTCTTCAGACATGCTCTAGTATCTCATGTTTCTGTCTATTTTGGCCCTCATCCTCTTATTTAATAGATTTTCCTTTTTACAGGGCACGTATTTCGAATAGTCTAGAGGTTTTTTTTTAGCTGATCCAAGTCTTGTAACAAATAAGATCACGTTCAAATACGACACGTGCGGTTCCACGACTCGACCTTCTTCCTGAATTCACTTCGGAATCGTGCAGAGATTTCCACGAGGAGGACATTTAGAAGGTGATTAAATTTACCATAACCATCATTTTCATATCTAAAATTCATTGTACCAAATCCTATCTTTCTCAAAAGTTAAACACATTGGACTGTTATGCTTGCTCAGAGGATATTTGTTTCTTCCTGTTTGTGTGCTTTGATATGGTTGGAGAATCGTTTAAAAAAAAGATGATGCTTGCCGTTTACGTGCAGGTCCGGTTCAAGGCTAAGAGGTTTGGGAGGTATTTTACGTGATAGCATTGTGGTGAATCAAGGATTGACAAACAAAGGGATGATGGCTAGGCTTAAGGAGTTGACCGAAAATGGTGTAAGGTTTTGGCACAAGGATTCGTTTCTCAACTTTGAATTTTAGCTTCCTTGGTACTGAGATTTATTTGTATGAGTGATGCACTTGTGTAGTATGCTATTTTGAGTTATCATGTATTTTCGAGTATTGGAGAGTTTATCCAAAGTATTTACGTCTACATTAACTTGATTCACAGGGCGTGGCCACGTTACAACGTTGACACCAGTGCATTTCCTGATTCATCGTAATGCCTTGTGAAGCATAGACAGAAGATGTTCGCGTGTTGATACGTTAAACACTGAGGATGACAGTACTGCAGAGTTATAAGCATTGGAAGCTGCACATGGGGTCCTCACTAGATTCATCCGTATGCATGGAAGAGAAAATGGTTGTAGTGCCTGTAGCGAGTCTTGGACGCTTTGTTTACTATTTCCGTTTCCGTAGGGCATTTTTGGGAAAATGAGCTTTGTGGATAACTCTAATCTTGCACCTTTCTCTTTTTTTGACTTTTCAATGTGATCCTTAATATTTTTGAATGTATCAATACCACTTGATTCAAATATGTCTTGGAAGAGGTTCTAGAATTCCAACGTAGGCAGGGGACTTTTATTATGAATGCTTCTTGGTTTCGTAATATTCTTGTGAGCTTGCGTCATGAAACCTTGAGACTTTTGGATTTTAATGAACTCATATATATATTGTCATGAATATTTGGTGTGGAATCAATTTAAACTCAATCAATTTGTAACTCAACAAATTCTTGCAAGCTTGTAGCTACTTTTGCACTTGTAATGGCTTCAGGGTTTAATTGAAATTTTGTACCGAATATATTATTTCCAATTCTTCCAAATACTTTGATCGTTGAGAAACGCTCTTGAAATTCGAATAATTTAAGTTTAGAATGATCTTGCTCACAAATGGACTTGAGATCTTGGAGTCTTGAATTTTGAATTTTCGTAACCTTGACCTCTGGAGTTTTGAATCTTTGTAAAGAATCTCCTTAATCGTGTACCACCTTATATTGAGATCACGAATTTAAGAATCCATATAAGCTCTCTTTGGAGGATGAATTTTCCACGTGAATCAATTTTGCCAATATCTTTGAATTTCAAGCAATCTATACAACTTTAAATCAAATTCCTTGACCGAAATAAATGCCTAGGATGATTGATGCTATTTAAAAGGAGTTTGAATAAAGTGAATCCACTAGCATAAATCTTCAATCTAACCACAAGAGAAATCGCAATCCAGTCGACGAGATCCCAATCCGTATCTAGAAACATATTGAGTCAATGACAATCTTAGCCCATTGGGAGATGATGATTTTAGCATAAGAACCATACTCTGAGGAAACCCTAATCATCCTTGGGATGTATGCTGAAGCTCTCGGGGAAAATGAATTCGTACTGACTAAGGGACCACAAGAGTAAGGTTACGTCTTTCCTTTATCTCCATGGGAAACCAACATGCTTTGCAAAGGACCAGAATCGCCAGGACACACATGCAACACAACCTTCATGACCTTCGAGCCTTCTGCAGCAGCACCTGTGCTCATAAATGGAACAAACAAACAAAATCTAGATAAAGCGGTTAGCCATGCACGAATGATTGACCTAAGACGTTATGCAGAAGAATCAATGTATCTAAGGGAAAAATTTGGGGTACAACATGTAGGTTTTGTTCGCTCTTTTTCCTTTCCTTTTAGGATAAAATAAAAGTGCGGTGGCGACTCTTGCTTTCTGAGTTAAGTTAATCAATAGCTTACACTCACGATTTTGCCGCAACAGGATACGTCAACCTTGACTTCTCTTCTGACCTCATCAGTACCAAGATTGACAACTTTCAATGGCTCTTTGTGCGGTTGAATCTCTTTCTGCTCGAGCTCAAGGAGCCTTGCTAGTTCAGTCGATAATTCATAATCTTTCTCACCATCTTCTTCGGCTTGGTTAATTGGAATCTCAAAATTACAACGGATGTTTTCCATATTGTTATCAATGCATTTATTTGTTCTGAATGTTTATGAATATGTTTAGAATGAGCTGTTTGAAAAGGTAAAAAAATAAAAAGAAACTTTTGCCATTTGTTTGTGAAAAAGTAAAATAAAGGAAGACAATAGAGCATGATTTTTTAATGCAAAACTTTCATTTATTGATCACATAATATTGCAAATGCGGGAGACCCTTTACAAGCTATCCACTCGTTTCGGGCGAGGACGAGGGAATGAGAAAACAAAATGCATTACATGTTTGTTGGAAAAACCACAGGAATCATAGTAGATGTCCAGTTGTTGAGCTTGAAACCCGGCGGGCACTTGCGCACAAAGTTTGGAATCCAGTTGCTAGGACCAACATCATCAATGGCTGCCACGATGGCACCCTTTTGGAAACCTACGCTATTGAACTTGATCAAGTTGCATTGCTTTTGACCATGTGAGCTAGATTGTCGACCAGGACAATAACCCAATCCAAAACGATTATGCTTTTCAACCACATCAATCACATGCCCCCAACCAGGCAAGGTACCTTTCTCAATGGTCTCTTTAGCACTCTTGGAGGATGTCAAAGTCATTTTCGGTGATCTACTTTGACTAGTTAAAGCAGAGCTGACATCTTCGAACTCGAGACACTGTAATGGCACCTTAGCTATGCCCTCATTGGTCTCGACGTATCGGAAATATGATAACTCACTTACAATCAAATCCTCTTCACCACAGACGATGACCAGCTGATCCTCAAACATGAATTTCAATTTCTAATGTAAAGTGAAAGTAATTGCCCCTGCGGCGTGAATCCATGGGCGACCCAATAGGCAACTGTATGCGGGATTGATATCCATCACTTGCAAAGTAATGGTAAACAGATGCGGTCCAACCTTGATGGGTAGATCCACCTCTCCAATGACTTGTCATCGAGAACCGTCAAAGGCTCTGATGACTAAGGAGCTCGGCCTCATCTCGCTCCTTCCACCAGTAATTGACTCAATGTGCCCTTAGGCATCACATTGAGGGAAGAACCGGTGTCCACAAGAACATGAGATAATAAGGCGTCCATGCAAGTTACGGATATGTGCAGTGCTCGATTGTAGGTAGCTTCTTCAGGAGGCAATTCTGATTCATTAAAGCCCAAGTATCTGCTTGCAGTTATGTTAGCCACTACATCATCAAACTCAACGACGGATATATCATGCATTACATGGGCAGTGTTCAAAACTTTAAATAAAGATGATCTGTGCGTGAGAGAGCTTATGAGTAAGGACAAGATTGAGATCCTTGAGGGAGTCTTCCCCAGCTGATCCACAATTTTAAAGTCACTTTTCTTGATCAAATTTAGGAACTCTTGATCATCGATTGTCTCTTGGCTCTTTGAAACATCCTTAGATGGAATAGTTGGCACTGATACGGTAGTAGATGCCCCTTGTTGAACACTAGGGGTCGCAGAGGCAGGCTTCTCCTTGGGAGGAACAACAGTTGGAACTTGTACTAGCTTTGTAGTGACCTTCGGAGCGAACACTCGTCCACTATGAGTCATATCTCCAGTGGCTGTAACATTCACAGTCTCAGACTCAGCAAACTTTATCTCTTGACCTCTAAAAAAACACAGTAGACCCATACCTCCAAGGTACCTCCTTAGAATTCTGATACGGAAACGGTTTTGGCGGGCAAACAATGATAGGTTGTATTTTCTTTTTAGGGGATTCAACAGGAACCTTCGTATAGATGATGGTGAATGGCTCAATAGTAGCGACTTCTTCGATAGACTTAGATCTGGAAAATTGAACTTCACCTCGATTCATCAAAATTTGGACATAACCCTTTAGCCTTTGACACTGGTTGGGATTATCATCACAAATCTGACACTTACTATGCAGCCCTTTCAACAACCCATGTTCATTCAATCTCTTGATAACCACACTCATCGGGATCTTTACCTCGTCAACATCCATGATCAATTCAGCCTTTGAATTATCCTCAATCATGTTCACCGCAGGTCCACCGTGACTGGGTAATGGATTGTGCTGAATGTTAGGACCTTCCTCAGCAAAAGTCAAAATCTTTCGATCAATGAGCTCTTAAACCTTGGTTTTGAAAACAATACAGTCTTCTATCGCATGTCCTATGTATTCAGAGTGATAAGCACAAGACGCATTACAGGTGCGATTTCTTTGGGAACAATTGCCCCTTGATGAACCAAGTAAGGGAACAATTCAGTATATGGCACCGGAATTCTGTCGAAATTTGGGCGCTTGCGATTTCCTTGATTGTTGTTGGTTTGCCGATTTTGATTCATCTAATTTTTACTATTTTGTTGGGGCTGTTGTTGACGTTGCGGTTGTTGCTGATTCTGAGCATTCTGAACTGGTTGTTACGGATGATACTGGTACGACGATTGTTGATATTGTGCAGCAGCAATGTACGGATATGGATAGTATGGCATGAGAGCCACGAGTACTTGATACTGAGGAGAGACTTTAGCTGTCATAGCATTGCCTTCACCTTCCATTTTCTTTGAATGACTATTTTGAGACTTTCTGTTAGCCGGCTGCTGGGAAGCAGCTCCAGAAATTTTCCCAATCTTCAGCCCATTCTTAATCCTCTCACCAATGGTTACAATGTCAGCAAAGTTTGATGACGAACTACCTACCATTTTCTCATAGTAGAATCCTTGCAAAGTACCCATAAAGATGTCAACCAACTCATTGTCTGAGAGAGCATGTCGCACACGAGATGCCATCTCACGCCATCTTTGTACATACTCTTTAAATGTTTCAGTTGAGTGCTGAGACTGGTTTTGCAACTGTAATCTGGTAGGCGCCAAATCAAGATTATATTTGTACTGTCTCAAGAATGCCTCAGACAAATCTCTCTAAGTACGGATTTTGCTGCGTTCTAAGCCCGTGTACCAATCCAACGAAGCACCAGACAAACTATCTTGAAAACAATGAACTAGCAATTCATCGTTATCAATATATGATGCCATCTTCCTGTAGTACATAGTGATGTGACTACATGGGCAACTCAAACCTTTATACTTTGGAAGCTCAGGTATATTGAATTTCTGCGGGAATACAACGTTTGGAACCAAACATAAGTCTTTGGCCTCCACACCAAAAGCAGAGAACCCTTCAATAACTCTGATACGGTCTTCCAATAACTTGTAATTAGTAGGTCTACCTTGATCAAGAGGCCTGACAAGGATATGAGGAGTTGGCAGCTGAGATGTGGATGGAGCGTGCACTTGCGGAGTAGTAAATTGAGAAGGATATACCAATCCCTGATTAAAAATCTGACCAGCATGCACTATGCCAAGGAAGGGAAAAGACAGCGTTTTTTGTGTGCCTTTAACAGCTCTTAAAAGCGCTGCCTAAGGTGGTGCTGCTGTAGGTAAAGACAGCGCTTTTTTTTTTATGCAAAAGCGCTGCTAAAGGCCTACTTTAGGCAGCGCTTTACCTTGAAAAACGCTTTCTAAAGTAGGCCTTTAGCAGCACTTTTTCCTGGAAAAGCGCTTTCTAAAGTGGGCCTTTAGCAGCGCTTTTTCAGGCCTTTTATGCTTTCTTTTGGCATCTTTAAGCAGTGTTTTTTTTAGGAAAAAGCGCTTTCTATTGTCCCCCTTTAGACAACGCTTTTTAAAGCGCTGTCTAATGTATTTTTATAGGCAGCGCTTTTTCTAAAAAAGTGCTTTCTTTTCTTCACGTAAAATTTGCTTTTTAACAGTACTTTTTTAAAAATCAGAATTTAGGAAGCGTTTTTTGTTTAAAAGCGCTGCCTATTCCTTATTTTTTAGAAAACATTTTTTTGGAAATAATACCATAAACCTGTATAATTCAAGCCTTTGTTTCAAACAAATAGGCATTATATACCATTATAATCCAAAATATATACACCATTACCATTCAAAACATAAACCATTTGATATAAATCAACACAAGCATGCATCATATATACACCAATCCATAATTCTAATAACAATTTGTTCACCTATAAATCCTTTAACTTCTAAAGATTCCTAATATACAACCACTTCCAAAACTATACAACATTCCATAAATACACAACAACTTCCATACCTTATATGATTCTTTTCTCAATATAGTATTCACACAATTCCTCCTTGATTTCTTCCAACTTAGCTTTCGAGTAATGAGCACACTTATATTCATCAAAGTACTACATAATAAAACATAATATGCATGATTTAGTTAAAAGTCATAAATTATATGAAATATTCGATAAATACTAAAATAAATCTTAAGTTATAAATCTACACCATGATTGGAATCTCTATTTGATCCAAATGAAGGATTTCTCTCATAAACCTCAAAACGTAATAACCGCAATCTATACCATTACGCTGACGAGCACACTACACAGAAAAACAAATAAGAATATATAGTTGTCTTGTTTTATCAAGTACCATAACTATTATAAGCAAAATTGTGAAAATTAATATACCTCCACTCTGATCCAAGTAATGTTGTTTGCTTTAGACCGTGGTACTCGAGCTTCTCTTTGTGATCGAAATACTTGTATTGCTCTAACAAAATAAAAACATATATTTAGAACAATCTCACAGAAATAATTAAATATACAAATACACACGAATATTTAGAACAATCTCACTTACGTATCAACCATATTCTTCATATCCAGATATGTTGTCCAATCACCGTCCAATGAATTCAGATAATACACTACTTCTTTTGTAGAATTAATAGCAACCAACAACTAGTGACCACTGTAAAATAAAACAAAAGTTTAGATGGAAATTTTCTACGCAAAAAATACAAAGGTTAGAATGAAATTAGAAGGAAAATCTAACCCGTTGCCAGTATTATACGGTAAAAGATACAAACTTTCTGTACTGCTGGCCATAAATCTCTCGACTAAGTGATCTCTTACTGAATTTGGGTCCTGAACAATTAATGATGCGTTGACACGGGCGCAAGACACGAAATAGAATGTGTTTGACAATTGATTCCCGCGCATAAATTTGTCATACAAGAACCTTAAACATTAGAATATTTTCATTGAAATGTGTAAATAAATTGTTTAACTAATTAGATAATAGATTGATCGGCGTACCAGATGTATGAATGCATAACACCGATGCCTAATTCAAGATGCCAAAAAATATGATCCATGTCCTCTTTTGCAAGTGTTTCAAAATTAGAATAACCAAAAATACCTTCCTCCATATCTATTTAACGAATGGCACCATGCATCAAATCTGATGTTCCCACAAGTGATTCAAGACACATCCTAAATCGAGCAACAAAAGCTCTTTTTGATCCGGTCCTTAGAAGATCCTTTTTTGTGTTGGATACGTTACTAATTTTCTTGCTGACTTGTTGTGACTCTTAAGCAGGAATCTAAAAATCATATAAGTTAGGTAAAGTATAAAATCATGAAGCTTTTGCATTCGGATCACAGAATTAACACTTTCAATGTACCTCTTTTTGTGATGCAACAAACTCGTTGTGCCGCAAAATCCCTTTATCCCTAGATGCGGGGTTTGTAGGAGTCTAACATTACCATGTAAAAAAATGTATGTAATGGTTCAGAATGCTTTTCATAATGGTTCAGAATTGACATTTGATTACTAAAACATTCATAATGGTTATCAACATACCTCCTCATCTATGAAAATGAGGCCTGACGGCCATGCAACAAACGATCCTATTGCATCTCGCAACAATGTTGTCTCTGAAACAACGTCAGGTATCGGTAGCAATGCATCTGACTCTAATGCAATATCAACCGATACTTTCAGATATCCATCAGGGAGCGGTTTATGGTGAAGTAAATCTCCCAAAGTGTTATGCACTTTTCCCGTGCCAACTATGCGATAAGTCGGTGACGATAAATATAGATGACAAGATGAAATACCCTAAACCAATAATAAAAATGTTACTGTTAATGTGTATATATGTCAATTAAAATGAATGGGCTAATTTGATTTCATAATAACATATATAATTACCTCGAGAAATTTCTTTTGACAATTGATACTAGCTTTGTCACTAGTATCTTTCAACTCTGAACCGCGCTTTTCCGCCATATATCTTTCTTTGTCCTTTTGCAATTCACGGACTTGCGCTTTTAATTCCTCCAACGATTACATCACTTGTTGATTGCTAGGATTTTTTTTCTTTGGTTGCTTATATAAGGATGATGGAGTCACACCAAATCCCTTACCCCTGACACGGCCGGAATACTCAGGAACATTTAGTACTCGACTAAGTATGCTCCTGCAACCTTCGTCCTCACCTGTAGTTAAGGATTGAGATAGAGTCTCCTGAAATTCATTTACATATCGACAATTATTAGTGGGGATTAAAATTTAATTATATGTTAGTAAACTTTTGATTTAATTAAATACATAATGTTATACTTACACATTCGTCAAAAACATGTTGAACATCGTCCCTAACAACTCCATCCTTGTCGACACGAGCATCCTTCCACAAAACATGTCCCGGAAGAGATGTTTCTTCACTTTTACTCTCTTTTAACTACAAATTGAGACAAATAATAAGATCATCAATTATAACACATTGAGACAATTAATAAGATCATAGCATTTATATATACTTACCATTTTTTGCTGTAAGCGTGCATATCCCAAACGCCCTTTGTTGTATGGATACACGGGTGATGATGCTCTTTGCCGGTTTATGTCACTCACTTCCAGGCGGAGTTGTGAATCCTCCACGTACTGATCTTCCTCCACCCCTTCATATGAGTCAACCCAGAAGAAGTGCTGCTGAGATTCATATCCCTCGTCAGAAAGTGGATAATCAGGATGAACAATTTTATGATGCTGAGATGAATTTTCCTACTGAGGTGGACAAGAAGTTCCGTATGCTCGAGGAGAGAGTGAATGCTTTAAAGGGCCAGAATGATTTGGGTATGACATGTCTGACTTAGGGTTGATCCCAGGTGTGAAAATTCCTCCGAAGTTCAAGGCGCCTATTTTCGAAAAGTACAATGGAAGCACTTGCCCTAAATTTCACATCAGGGCATATTCTGGAAAAATGTCTGCCTATACGGATGACGAGAAGCTGCTAATGCATTTCTTTCAAGACAGCCTAACTGGGGCATCTTTAGACTGGTACATGAGATTGGAGAGAACGCATATTAAGAGCTGGAGGGATTTGGTAGTAGCTTTCATTAAGCACTATCAATACAATACGAACATGGCGCCCAATAGAATGGAGTTGCAGAATCTTTCTCAGAAACAAAACGAAAGCTTCAAAGAGTGTGCTCAGAGGTGGCACGAATTGGCTTCTGCTCATTGATTTGTTCATGGATACGCTTCAGGGGCATTATTATGAGAAATTAGTTGGATGTTTGTCAGCTGGATTTTCAGGTCTTGTATTGGCAGGAGAAAGAGTCGAAAATGGCATCAAAACGGGAAAGATTCGAATTGCTGCTGAAGATGCAAAGAAACCTTATGCTGGGTCCTCCAAAGGAAAGGAAGAAGAACTAGTGCTGTGCATTTTCCCTCTGTTGTTCAACGGCCTGTTCAGTATCAGCGACCTTATCCTCCTCAGCAACAGAGACAACAAAGACCACGAAGGCCTGCGAGAAGGTTCGATCCACTCCATATTCCTCACAGTGATGTTCTTGCCCGTCTACTTGAGAGTTCTCTGGTTAAACTGAAGGATACCAAGCCTATCCCTGACCCCATTCCTCCTGATTATGATATGGATGCTAGATGCGAGTATCACTCAGACACACCAGGTCATTCCATTGAAAATTGTAACGTGTTTAAGCACAAGGTGCAAGACCTGGTGGACTCAGAGATCATTGCATTCACTGAAGATGATATGTACATCAATTGAAGCCTCCTGTCTCAAGTGAGCACTCAGTTTACAAGGACGTCCAGACAGAATCAAGCCTCCTCAGCAATGGCAATCTTCGGCTTCTTTACTATATTTTCATTTGTAGTTTTTCATTTCTTGTTAAAGCATTGTATGCCTCAAAAACTTGTTTGTGTTCTGAATGATCTTTTAATGCAATGAATATGTTTTTTTCTTGAAGTAATTCATTTTTATGCATTCATATAATGTTTTTGTGCATTGCAATACCAATTCTCTTGCTTAAACTCTTGGAGGGAGGATGATGAGGTAAAAACGCAAAATCTTTGGTTGTATGCTTTTGGATAAAACCCTGTTGAGGATGTACAGGCATTGTTTCAAATCCCCAAACACTGGAGATATAAGGGAGATAGACCCTTGTTAACCCCTTTGAGCTTTGAAGTAGGAGTTTCTTTTCATTAGAAAAAACCCTCACATTTAACCAGGGGCAGGGTAGTCGTCAGTAATTTGACCAAGCGTTCAAATTTCGAAAGGAGTGAGCATCTGAGGATCCATTACCTTGAAGAGGTCAAAAGAGTTGAAACCGCAATGGTTATCCCTCACCAACCGAAGAGTGAGGCAGTCACAACCCTTTTAAGCGAGTCAGACAACCAGTGTCACACGATTTGTTCAAAAAAAAAATAAGAGAATCAAAAAGAAAAAAAGAAGAAAGAAAGCCCGCTAAGTCCAAACTTGAAAACAAGTGACTTAGGCAAAAGTTAGGGCATCCCGCTGGACTTCAAGATTGAAAGATTCAAAAGAGAATCAGTCCAGGCAAAATCAGAAAAAAAAATGCGAAAAAGAAAAAAGAAATGGTCGAAAGAAAAATCCTCGATAAGGAACAAGTCGTGTGACCGAAACACTGAAGACAAAAGGGGTGACTGTCATTTCAAAGACCTCATGGGTTCCTTAACCATCGATCCTCACAAAAATCCTTTTGGGAGATGAGCGCTTGTGCCAAATTAACCGAACATAGGACTGGAGAACATCAAGGAGAATGGGTGGGTACGAACAAAATTTTGAGCCATAAATCCTTTTTTCTAAAACCGTGAACCAGGCCATGTTACAACCCTTAAAAGTCCTAATTGAAGCAGGGTTTATTCTGAAGGCGTACTTCAACAGGATAGCGTTCCTGACTCCCATGAGTTATGCTAATAAGATTTTTGTTGGTATTGCATGTGCGTATTGTTTTCCATTCAAAAATCAATGTCGTAACTAGTGACTCGTTCACAGGGTTCTGTGACATACTTTCAATAAACTTCAAGGTTAACATGTTTGTTGCATTAGAATTATCATTTTCACAATAAACTTGTTCTGCTTGCATACATGTGCCTAAGCATCAATGAAGCTTACACAATGAACATCAGTCGAGAAGCTTGGTCTTGCCGAGTTGGGATGCTTGAAAATTCTGAAGGATAGTCATATCAAGGGGCATGTTGCCAAGAGACTCAGTGTCGTGGGCTCTCCCCAGTAAGTCGTGATGAGATGTAGCCAATCTGGGGCAGTCACGTCGAGAAATCTCTTTGAAGTGCAGTTATTCTAGGGCATTCATTTGAAGACCAGTCCGGTCAGGGGAAAAGTCACTTCAAAGCTCATTGAGGCAGGCCACCTCCGGAGCATGAGAAGTTATCCTCTCTAAAAGGCAGTTAATCAGAAGCACCTCTTCAAGGTTCGAAATACTGAGGCAGAGTATTTCAAGTCACTACAAGTCCTCTCGGGGCAAATTCCTTCACAGATCATACAGTCTGGGGCAGTTACGGCGAGATCCGATAAATCTCTCCAAGAGTTTGAAGACCCTGGGGCAGTGTGAACGCCTGGTCTTCTATAAAATCCTCTTGAGAAGATTTCTTCTATTGGACCCTGTGGTCTGTGGCAAGTCAGGAAGGAACCGTTGTTCACTCCTGACAATCGGTATGCAGTCGGTAGAAACATGAAGTACTAAGTCTCTTCCCCAGCAAGGAGCCAGAAGGTATCTTTGTCTTAGCAAGATGTTGGAGTTGATATTCTTCCCCAAGCAGAGAATCGTCCTCAAATCAAAAAGGGTTCTTCATGAGGATTTCTTACCCCCAGCAGTGTAGGTGGATTCCTCATTCTCAGCAGAGTAAGACGATGGATTATCTTCAAGCAGTTTGAAGACGGTGAGAAGTCAGAGTACTCTCCTTCTCAACAGTCATATTTGGTATTTCCCCGCAGATCAAAGTCCAACGATTATTGGCATTCTCAGCAGTCCAAAGTCTAATCTTTATTGGCATCTCCCCAACAGAGTTTGCAATTCAGCTTGCAGTTCCCCGACAGGGTTTGCATCACCAGTGGTTATTGGTGGTACAGTTGGTTTATCTCCCCACAGGAGGTCAGATATTGGTGATCCCTTCCTCAGTGAGGTTTGCTTGTTCTGTTCTGCGCATTCCTCAGTGGGGTGTCCTCTCATTTTTTCATATAGTTGTCATCATTACATTGCATCCTCAAACGCGTAGCATTTCCATTTCGTATGGAGCATTATGCCATAGAAAGAAAATTCAAACATGCATCGAAGCATAAGCCAGATTTGGTACCTTGTGCGAAAGCCCAGATCAACCCTCAATTAAAGCAGTGAGCCCCAACTTCAAAGTTGACGCCTATTTTCCCCAACCTCAGGGTTGACGCCTATTTTCCCCAACCTCAGAGTTGATGCCTGTTTTGTCCAACCTCAGAGTTGACGCCCTTTTCTTTTCCAACCTCAGAGTTGACGCCCTTTCTTCCCCAACTTCAAAGTTGCAGTATACTTTTTCTCAACCTCAGAGTTGATGAATATCCTTTTCCTTACCAACTTCAAAGTTGTCGTACATTCCTTCTCCAACCTCAGAGTTGAAGCCTTTTGTACCAACCTCAGAGTTGTCGTATATCTTTTCTCCAATTTCAAAGTTGACGTATACCTTTTCTCAACCTCAGAGTTGATGAATATCATTTTCTGCCCCAACTTCAAAGTTGTTGTATACCTTCTCTCCAACCTCAGAGTTGAAGCCTTTCATCCCTAACCTCAGAGTTGTCATACCTTATTTTGCTCTAATCTCAGAATTGACGCATCCCTTCTCCAACCTCAGAGTTGTCGCACCTCCTTTTCCCAACCTCAGAGTTGATGAATATCCTGTTCTTTACTAACTTCAAAGTTGTCGTGTACCTCTTCTCAACCTCAGAGTTGATGAACGTCCCTTTCTTCCCAAAACTCCTAGTTGGCACCTTTCGTCTCCAACCTCAGAGTTGACGTATATCCTTTTTTCGACACCAGAGTTGAAGTTATGGTTTTTCTCAACCTCAGAGTTGATGGTCCACCCTCTTATCCCCAGCGGAGTCATGTTTGTAGGTCCGTTGATTCTACAAACCTCCGGGAAAAAGTCCATCCAAGGGTGGCAAATCAGTTGTAAGTCCAACCGTAGATCGGCAAAAGTCCACCCGTAGCATGGCAAGCCAGTAGTCGTCTGGCCTTGTTCTAAAAAACAGCTCTCCAGTGCTTTTCTTTCCATCAGAGTTTTATCCAAGCAGTGTTCATTTGGTTGGGTTTATATCTCTTTTTCTTTTTCTCCACAGAGTGCAAATTTTGCAGTTCTTTTTGTATTCAATCACCTCGTACCTTGAATGTCAGAAAGCAGTTGCTATCATCCTTTCAGGTCCAAGTTGATTGAATAGGGGCAGCTGTAGTGCCCCAAAATTTGCCCTACCTTTTTCTGGCTTTTGCTTCGCGTTCATTTGCATTTTTAGGTCATAACTCATAATCATATCATTGCATTGGTTTTCTGAGACATGGGATCAAAGGATTGTATTGTTATAAGTGGTTGCCCTGTTCGGGACGATTCTACAAGTCATCTTCTGCAAAGTGCATCAATGTACATCTGGGTGATTTAGGTTTTTATTCATGGTTGAGCTTGTGGACTGTTTATCGGTTGAGATTCTTCAGTGGATCATGTGAGTGGCCAAATTGTTCAGTGGTAGCTGTGACCATTTTATCAGAGGCTTGCGAATAGTTTGTGATTGGTTTTGAATTCTTTGGGTTATCCATTTTCTATCCATCATGACCATTTTCAACCATTTTAACCAATTTTCTTTCCACATCCAAATTTATTTCAATATCCATAACCATTACCTTTCCATATCCCTTTTTAACCATTTTTTTCTTTATCCATTTTTTATCCACTTAGTTATCTATTTTAAACCCTCTAACCATAAACCATTTTTCCACTAATATCCATTTATTTAAACCAATTCCACTTTAAATCCATTTACAATCCATTTCGTGTCCATTAAAACCAATAAAATACATATCCATTTTTTTAACCCACATTCATCTTTAAAACCAATTTAACTCCACATCCATTATCCAATTCATTATCAATCATCCACCTCCCTAAACCATAGTTAATTCAAATCCGAAGTTTCATTTCAAGCTTGAACCATTTTTAAATACCATGTTAAACCATTTCTCTATCCATTTAACCATATTTCATTTCAAATCCATTCTAATCCAAATTATTAAACCAATACCCATTATCCATTTCCATTTATTATCCTTTTAATTCCAAATATTCATATCCATGTTATTCAAAACCCATTTTTAACCATTGAATCCATTGTCTATTTTCACTTTTCATTATGCAATTATCCACTTTTTAGATATCCATGTCCATGTTTTATCCATTTTCAAACTCAAAATTCCTAAATTCACATTCTAATCCATTGTATTCAAAACTACTTTCTCAATATTCATTAAACTCTAAGGCCAATTCAATGAGTCCATTTTTTAGCAGTACAAATAATAACAGAAAATTACAAAGGAGAGAAAAAAGTTGATAACGTGACAATCTCATGAAGCGTCCAAATTCGTGCCAAGCTTCCAAAGCCTCACGCACAACTCTGAGCCAAAAACTTGCACAAAACCATTTTTCAATTCACGCAAGCAACTCGTGACCGATTTCACAACAGCAAAAGAGAAAATTACACAGCCAATTCTAACAGAATTACAAACCTAAATACCTATTCTACCCTCTCCCAAATCTGTGTATAAAGCTGAGAGCATCACTCTTGGACGGGGGGACCTCACGAACCATCCACGCCTCACTGTGCTGAAAAAAGAGGGTGATGAACAGAGTTAAAATACTCATCTCCATCACCAATTCCCTCCTAAATCTCCATTACCAATTCTAAAACAATCCTTCAATTCATCAATAACAGTTCAGATAACCTGCAAAACCTTCAACAACCTGCAGCAATTCAACTGCATCAACATGTTGCAACGAGGATTCAACATAATTCACAATCTGTAAAAATCACAGCACGGGAAAAAGTAGAAGAAGAAGATTGAGAAGCGCAGAAAATTGTATCAACATCAAAGATTTTGCATCAATAACGCAAGCGGTTTCACAAAGTATAGCAACGATATCATGACGCGGCGAGGAAATTGAAACGGGAGGAGAAGGAAATGGAAGCTAGCACACCTGATTTTCGTCGTTGAAGAGCCATCAGAGCGACTCCGATAGGTATTTCGGATCTCTTCTGATTGTTTTCGAATTTGTTTGTTGAGCATGTTCTGTTGATGATCTTGATTGCGTTCGGTTTGAATCCTTTGAAACTTGCAAAATTTGTTCGTGTGAATGTCGATTGTGCTGATTTATGTTTGATTAACACGGAAATTCGATGAAATGAACCACCGTTTAGTTTGATTGTTTTTTGTTTGAGTCTTATTATTGAATCTTGTTGCGAACTGAGTCGAGAGTTTAAGAGTAAAGGTTGAGTTACTCTGTTGAAGTTGACGGCGACGACGGAGGACAGAGAGATGTGATGAGACGGATTATTTTGTTTTCCGGAGTAGTTGGTATTGTCCGACGAGGTTTGTGTAGATGAGAGTTGAATGGAGAAAGGATTGGTACGGACGGAGCATCGAGATTCTCTCACCGACGATTCGAAAGAGAGAAGATCGATGATGGTGAATAAGAAGGGGACGAAGGAGGAGCGAAGCTTTTGTGGTGGTTTGTGAAGGTCGAACGGACTGAACGGAGAGGAAGAAGGATGGATGAGGAAGACGAAGTGACGATGATGAAGTCGGCAAGGAGAGAGACGACTTTGAGCGAGGAAGAAGACGGCGGCGATTTGATGAAGGTTGAGAGATGAAGATGATGGTGGAGGCGTCGGTCGGCGTGGAAAAGAAGGAGGAGTTGAGTGAGAGGCTGAGAGTTGCGCATGGAGGACTTAAGGTTTTGTTAAGAGAGAGCTATCTGGTTCAATACCAGACTGGATTGCAAACTAGGCCCATTGGTTTTTTATTTTCGTACCCCCAAATACTTGCTGCACCCCCAGCTTCACAATACAATAACTTGTTTTTTCCTTTCTACAACCCTCATTGAATACTATCGGTACCCCCCTTCTTTTGGCTGAAAAATATTTTGGGCTTGGCATCTGAGGCCCACACGCCCGTTTCTTTTCCCCACCTCCTAATTCTGGATACCCCCTGCGGCTGCAAAGGAAAAGTTATTAGGCCAACAACATAAAGCCCAGCGCCTGATTCTGCTGATTGCACTCCCTGAAGTCTGCACCCATGTTTTATTTGTATTTTATTTTATTTGTTTTTATTTGCTAATTGTTTTATTTTTTAGAAATAATTAGATAATTAACTTTTAGATTTTAGTATTAGATTTTTAATATTTGACTTAATTTTAGATTTAATTTTAATTAGAATTAGAATTAGAGGTTTTTAGAAATTAATCCTAGTATTAATTTTAGACTAACTTTTACTTAGAATTTAATCTTGCCTAATTGGCATTTTAATTTTTGTGGATATTCTTGATTGATTTTAAATCTTGATTTTGAAATTCATTTTGATTAATACTTGAGTTGTCTCTTTTACTTGTCTTTCTCTTTTATGAATAGCATGATATAATGCTATGAGTAGAATTTTCTCACATCCCCTTGGGATCCTGGCTCAACTTTAATCTTTGATTAAAGTGAGGTAGGATATGCATTAGGTAGTGCTATCCCTCTTTATCTTTCAGTTTAGGTTTCTCATACCTCATTAACCATAGGATCTCCAAGCATGCTAACACTAGGGTGTGTCTTAGTCTCCCCTTAGTTTTCAGCTTTGCTCCTCTTTTGAGTCTCTTCTCTCATCTCAAAATAAAAGTAAAAAAATACTTAATAAAGGTTAACGTGTATTGCGCTCTAGCCTTAAGTGTAGGAAGTGAAGAACGAGGGGTCCCCCCTCCTCTTCTAGAGTGTTTAGTATACGTTCCATTTCGGAGCGACCATGCGATTCACTCGTTCCCGCATGGTAGACTTGGGTACAATGCAAGTTACAAATAACTGTAAAAAACATTTCTTGCTTAAAAAAAAAACTTCAAACAAACATAACGTCTTTCCTTCGGGAATTCTTTTCTCATCTCACTCACTCTCAACGTACGAATGCGCTCCTACTCGTTCTCTTGCGAGACGGTAACGCCTAAGTCTCGATTCAGCGAGTTGCAACACCTGAGCTAGAACGTAAGCCGTTCCCTAAAAAACACAATCCACCCCTAGTGAGGGGAACTACGTCGCTCTGATTCTCATGCTCTCGATGAGATACATAGGCAGTGGGGTAGGGCCCATGCGAGCACTTCTTTTATTTTCCCTACATTTGTTTCTTGCTCTCTCTCTCTCTCTCTCCTTTCTTTTTCCTTTTTCCCGTTCCTTTTCCTTTCCAGCAGCAGCGAAGCCCCAGTTGACGACACCCTTTGATCGAGACAAGCAAGCATGGATCCCATCGGGTACGATGGACGTGAGGGGGTGCTAATACCTTCCTCTCGCGTAACCGACTCCCGAACCCAGTTCTCTTGGTCGCAAGACCATGCTCTTTCCTTCCCCTCAGGTTTATGCGGTGTTTCCTTTCCCTCTCTTGGGATAAATACACATTGCTGGCGACTCTGTTTCGGTGCCACTTTCGCGCTTGTACTAGGATGAAAATCCCTGGAGCGACAGTTCCAAAGGACAGGGAAAATATCGATAAACCCCAAGGGGAAGAGAAACGGGTAAGGGGGTCGGTTATGCGAAAGGAAGGTACTAGCACCTTACGCATTCGTCGTACTCGACGAGAACCATTTTGCTTGCTTCTAGGCTTGGATGGATTATCTATCTAAAGGCTTCTAACTAAAAATAATGAGAGAAAAGGGAAAAGGAAAAAGAAAGAAAGTAAGTGCTTGCGGAGGATTAGGGCCCTAGTGCCTACGTACCCTCATAGTGCAATGAGAAAATCAGAGCGCCGTAGTTCATGGAACCAGGGAAAAGAAAGGGGTAGGAGCGTAGAAGGTGGAAGTGTGCTCGCCAAGATCATCACAATCTTGTGCCTACGTATATTTCATTCGAATGAATGAAGAATCAGAGCGTCGGTAGTTCATGGAACCAGGGAAAAGGAAAAGGAAAGTGGTGTCAAACCAAGAGCAAAAGAAAGAGAAAAATTTCCGTTGGGGATGCAAAAGAATTAGTGTCAGAACCATGACAGACGTGCAAAGGAAAAGTAGTAACTGTGCTGAGGATAAAAGTGCAAGAATGATGTCGAAACCAAGAAGATAACAAAGCAAAAGAATAATAGAGACTCCACTGGGGAGTAAGAGAACACAAGGAACTGTGTCGAGGATCAGAGGGTTAGCGACTCTACTGGGGATCAAACGAAGGGATGGTGTCAAAACCAAGAGAAAGGGTTCGGTATGTTAACTGACTGGCAGTGGTTAACCGAAGAAAGAGATTAAGACTCTGTGGGGAGCAAGGGTTTGTTATCAACAGGCAGGCTGTGATAAACCAAAAGAAGGGAATACTGAACCAAGAGAAAGTGTTTGACTCTAAAGGGATTTCGGTATATTAATTGATAAACAGTGGTTAACCGAAGAAAGAAAAGATTGCAACCGTGCGAGGAGAGAGGTTTTAGCAGATATACTGTGATCAACCAAAAGAACGGGTGTAAAACCAAGCGAAGGTTATGACCCACTAGGGATGTTGGTACTGACCGAACAAGCAGTACTTGTCCAACGATAAGGGTATTTAAACCAAAAGAAGGTTACTAACCCAAGGGTGCGAGTATTCGAACCAAGAAAAGGTTACTAACTCACAGGGGTATTAGTTTTAACAGAAGGACTGTGATTAACCAAAAAGAATGAGTGATTAACCAAGAGAAGGTGATTAACTCAGAAGAGGCTCAGTATATGTTAACAGACGGGCTGCGGTTAACTGAGAAATGGGTGATTAACCAAGAGAAGGTGATTAAACCAAGAGAAACTCAGTATGTTAACAGATAGACTGTGGTTAACTGAGAAAAAGTACAAATTGGTGTTTTAATTGACAGGCAGTGGTTGACCAATCAAAGGGAGAAGAACCAAGAGAAGGTTGCGAACTCCGCAAGGGTTTCGGTGTTTAACAGGAAGACTGTGTTTGAATAAAGAAAACAAAGCGAGACTTGTTAGGGAACAGAGTATTGGTTTTAAAAGTATGACTGTGATTAACCAAAGAAACCAATAGAGACTCTTCTGGGGAATCAATAAGCAATGATTGACCACAAGAAAAGAATATTGAGACAAGAGACGGGTGTTAACCCAAGAGACAATGATCTTTAACCAAGAGAATGGTGATTGATCAAAAGAGCGATTGAAAAAAGGGAAAAGTGATCAAGGATCAACTCGACTGAGGGTTGAGAGACACTACAGCTTGGAGATAGAGAATTCTCCACTCTCATCCCTTCTCTAGCACCAAAGTATAGTGCAAAAATTGAAACGGACAGCATAACAGTGCCAATCTGTACAGTGCTCCAGTGCGTCGCGCGACACTCCAACTCGGCAGGGGAATCAAGAGAACAAGCCTCTAAAGGAAGCCTAAAAAGAGGAGAAAGGGATAATCAACTAATCGAAACAAGGTTTCGATTAATCAATCAAATGGAATTGATATGCTAACAATTTTCCAAAGAAATGAAAAATCATTAAAGCAAATGTGTGGATTATTGATTATAAAAAATTAAGCTCATTCTTTGAAGAACAAACTTAATGCCATCATGAATGAAAGTGCAAAACAGTACCAAATATCAATTAGCATGTATCACAAATCATGTTATCATGTGAGCAAAAGTGTGCAATAATGAACATGTTCAAATAATGTCAAAAATGCAAACAAATACAAGAATCGATAAATCGTGCATCGAATTATTGTAAGCATGCTTCAAATAGAGGCTAAACAACACCTAAAACATCCACAAATATCAAGCATATCAATCCATGGAAGTTAGAGGAGGAAAGAATGTCAAACAATGTTGAAAAAACTCAAAAATGGAATTCTGTTACAGTGGTAATCGATTACCACAATACAAGTAATCGATTACCTGCTTGAAAATAGCAGAATTACTGAAAATTTGTGCAGAGTAATCGATTACCCTCATATGAGTAATCGATTACCACTGTAATAGTGTAAAAAAATAGCTTTTCAAAAAGCAATTTCAGCACCTAATCACTTATCCAAACTACCACATGCTATGATATGAATATGTGCACGAAAATTACATCATATATGAGCATTTAAACACAAATTGAAAGCATTAAACATGGAGATCAAAGATCCAACAATCACATGATTCATCGAACCGAAAAGCTATCGAAACTACATCGTAAATGCGTGAAAATGATCGAAACAGTAAATAAAGTAAGAGCTACCAACCTACAAGCTGGAGAATTGTCTTGGTGATTGTTGTGAATGAAACATAGAGAGAAGAAAACAAGAAAACCAGTGAATTCTGCACTTGCACTTCGAATCATAGCGAAACCGAGCAAAAAATGCGAAAATGCACCGAGATCAAATTTGCACCGAAATGGTTGATATAAACACTTGAGTTGAAGTAGAATTTGCTGTGATTTCAGAAATCCAAACACAATTGAAGATGAATGAAGGCTTAAGCTCGAGAGAAAGCAATTTCAATGTGAAATTTGCTTCTCTTCAATGGTGATAATGGAGTTTTTGTGTAGTTTGGGGAAGAAGATGAAGATGAATGTGAAGAGGTTGCAGAAAAATACAGAGAGAAATAAGAGAATTGAGAGTGAGGAGAGTGAGAAATGATTGAAATGGTTCCAACACCTTGTGAAATGGTGGAGCCTTGTTTATATAGAGTTTTGGTTTGGAGTTGCTAGGTTTGGAATATGCTTTGGAGTGAGCTTTGGAGCTAGCTTGGGAGTTAGTTACACTTGACTCACCGAGTCGGAAGTTGACTGGGTTAGTTAGTTAGTTAACTCGGTGGAGCAATCCCAATGCAAATCCAAATCAAAGGCTCACACACTTGGAAATTAAGTAACATGGTGCACTTAATTTAAAGTGGTGCATGTGAGGGAAGATTCTCTCTATGTACTTTATTTTTAATGATGTCAAAACCTTCATGATTAGAACATAGTGGTTTATATGAAAAACTCAAGTAGTTAAATATTGCACATATGTTTGATTATGATTAGAAATGATCTAGGTTCATTAGAGATGTCCCAACACCTTAGGAATCTCAAAATCCTGATTTTTTGCATGTTTCTAAGGCATGCGTCGACTCATCACCTTGCATAGGTCGACCTATGCAGTCTGTGTTTGATAGAATTGAAAACTGGGAGGTATGCGTCGACGCACTCCCTGTTCCGGTCGACGCACAGTATGCATTTTTGCGTAGTTGTGTGCGCGGGCTTGAACAGGTCGCCTATACCTTCTGTATAGGTCGACCGCTCACTGATTTCTACCAATTTTCTCACTTGTATTTTCATCTCAAAATTCTGTTATTTCCATATTATTACAAAGCATGATATATATATCTAGTTAGTTCATTTTTTTTACATAGAACAAGAAACGTGAAAGATTGTTATGCCATTTCTCTCATCAAATTTCATCTTCTTCCTTGAGCATTCAAACAACTACACATAACCAATTTTTGTTTGTTGTGTTCATTGATTTGAAGTGATAAGGTTCAGATTTCAGGAAGTGTTATCTTCATCTCTGAGTTGAGATTTGTGGTAGGTGTTTCTTGAATAAAACCTTAGGGTGTTCTCCTCCAAAAATCTAAGGGATCTTGGGGGTTTTGCACAAGCCAATTCGTTCTACAAGGATTCAGCTGGGCGAAGGTAACCGAAGAGATCAGTTTAGTAGCTGTAATCAGAGGATCGTAGAAGAGTGGTTTGGGTTCGAATCTTTGGTAGATTGCAATTGATCGAGTGAAGGTAATCGAAGAACGGTGTTTTCCTTCGGTTTAGTAGCGCGGGACGATAATTGAATCAACCATATTCGAAGCACTTGATTCATCTTGAATCAAGGGAAGAGAAGGCTCTACATCAACAATTCGAAGACACTCGAAGATTTGTGTGCTCAGAAGTTTTCTCTTGTATAAACTCTCAATTACAACGATAATATATATATCTCAATTCCATGTTCAGAATTGGGGGCAGATGTACCCATAGCGAGGACGATTGGGGAACTGCCTAATCAAATCGCGTTCGTTCTCTTTCTCCTTTAACTTTTTACAGTTTTTCTGCATTGTTTGAATTTGCCAAGTCTTCAAGTTGTCTAAATTTCTGAGGTGTCGTAATCTAAAGCTGAAAAATCGTTTTGGTTAAAGTGACCCAATTCGTTGAATTGTTTCTAAGAGCAGCTTGAAATTACTAACCATAGAAATTCTGTACTTAGTGTGTGTGTACAAACCAAGTGTTTGATAATTTGTCGCAAAGCAAATCCAAACACCGTTAGTGTTTCATTGTTTGCCTCATTGGTTTGGATTATACATAAACACGCTATAATTTGTTGATTACGTTTGATTACATTAATAGAACTGAATTTTTCTCTTCCATACTCTTTCGCAATATATATTCGCGCATATCCGATCCTTTTGGTAGTAGGTTCGTTGTAGACTTTTAATCCAGTGGCAACTTCCATTTAAACAATTTTTAAAAATAGAATTTTGTAGTCCATTTGCGTGTAAAACTCGAAGGATCTATTCAACCCCCCTTCTAGATCCATAGCCATAGTCTAACAAGTGGTATCACGAGCTCCGGTTTATTCTGGTGCTTCGGTAAAACTTCTTAGATCATGGCGAACGAACCTAAGGGGGCTTATAATAGAGCTCCAGTTTTTACAAGTGAAAACTACAGCTACTGGAAGGATTGTATGCGCGTTCATATTAACTCCTTAGATCGGAAGGTTTGGAACGTTATTTTAAACGGTCCCATGGCAATTACTATGACTAACGCGGAAGGCGTTGTCGTTCCTAAACCCGAAGACCAATGGACTGAGGAGGACGAAAAAAAGTACAGTTATGATTGGAAGGCTCGTAATATGATCATTTCCTCTTTAGGAGTTGATGAGTATTATCGAGTCTCCCATTGTGAAACAGCCAAAGCTATGTGGGATGCCTTACAAGTAGCCCACGAAGGCACTAATGATGTTAAATTGGCTCGTATTAATACTCTAACGCAAGAGTTTGATTTGTTTTACATGAAGCAAGGGGAAACCATTGTGGATATGCAAAAACGATTCACTCATATTATCAACAAATTGCATGTCCTTGGTAAACCAATTCCAAATGAGGTTTCTACTAATAAAATTCTGAGGTGTCTTAGCAGGGAATGGCAACCAAAGGTTACCACTATCAAGGAGGCCAATGATCTTGCTACATTAGACCTCACAACACTCTTTGGTAAACTCGATGAGCATGAGCAAGTGCTCATTAGCTTGGCTAAGTATGAAAAGAGTATAAAGAAAGAGAAGGCAAAAGATACAGAAAAGAAGTCGATAGCTCTTAAGGCTTCTTGTTCAAAGTCCACACATCAAGAGCAAAGTGACGATGAAGCCAAAGATGACAAGGATGAAGAATCCGGTGATGATATGAGCTTATTTGTGAAGAGATACAATAGATACATTCGCAAGAATGATATTCAGCACTCGGACAGAAATCTTGTCAAGTTCCGGAAGCAATCTAGAAGTGAAGGACATAAAAATGGCAAAGTAAAGGGGACGTGCTACAATTTTGGAAAATCCGGGCACTACAAGCCAGATTGTCCATCCCTAAAGAAAGAAAAAGATAAGGACAAAGACAAGAGTCGCTCAAACAAAAAGTCCAACAAGTCTCGACGAGCATACATCGCTTGGGAAAGCGATAGCGAGTCGGAGAAAGATGACTCATCAAGTGACGAAAGTGAATCCGTCAACCTTTGTCTCATGGCACGTCACAACAAAGGAAAAGAGGTAAAACACTCTAAATATGAAAACTGTCAAAATATGTCTCATGCTGAATTGAAAAGAGCTTTTGACACATTACACCACGAAGCTAAGGAAGCATTTCAACGCTTAGCTTCGAATAAAAAGATTTTTTCTTATTTGGAGAAAAAGGTCTCCGATTCCCAAAAGGAATTGGAAGATCTCAAAAACTCTATGGTAAATGTATCAAAAACTAATATCGATAAGGATGAATATACATGGTTTGACCTTGGGGGTTGTGGTACTTGTCATATTTGGCAAAGAGAGGTGAGAACCCTCAAAGCCAAGTTAGACAAGGCTCTCAGGCCTAAGATTACGTTTGCTATTGATCGATCACATTATCGTGAAACAATGAATAATCCATATCAAAAATACACGTATGTGATTCGAGATAGTGATAGCAAAGGTAAACTCCAAACAAATCGTGATTGCTTATATTGTTGTAAGCCCGGTCATACTATTGCTAAGTGCCGCTTTCGGAGATATCTTGTTCCAAAGGGCATTTATCAATGGCTGCCCAAGGGCAATATTGGTTTCACTTACCATAAAGGACCCAATGAGAATTGGGTACCTACTCTCCCTTGATTATTTTTGTAGGTACAAAGTCTTGAGACCACCGAAAGAAGATGGGTTCTAGATAGTGGTTGCTCAAGACATATGATCGGAGACATATCTCTTTTCATCGACTTTGTGGCGAAGAAAAAGGGGTTTGTCACTTACGGAGATAACAACAAGGGACAGATTCTCGGTAAAGGTAGTATAGGTAATCCCTCATCTACTACTATCTCTGATGTACTTCTTGTGGAGGGTCTTAGACACAACCTTTTGAGCATTAGTCAACTATGCGACAAAAATTATAAAGTCTCTTTTTCAAAGGATTGTTGCGTAGTTGAAGATTGCGACAAGAAGAATGTGTTTAAGGGCTTGAGGGTGAATAACGTCTATATGCTAGACTTAAATGAGGTATCATTGGATGGAGACAAGTGTTTAGTCGCTATGAATAAAGATTCATGGTTGTGGCATAGACGCTTAGCTCATATCAATTTTGATTTGCTTAATAAAATTGTCTCTAAAGACCTAGTCATCGGTTTGCCCAAAATTAAATTTACAAAGGATCATCTTTGCGATGCATGCCAAATGGGGAAGCAAACAAGGATCTCCTTTAAATCTAAAAACATTGTTTCAACTATGAGACCTCTTGAGCTCCTCCATATGGATCTCTTTGGACCATCTAGGGTTAAAAGCCTAGGTGGTAACTACTATGGGTTTGTTATAGTCGATGATTTTTCTAGGTTTTGCTGGACAATTTTCTTGGCAAATAAGAGTGATACTTTTTCAGCCTTTGAACGATTTGCTAAGTTATCTCAAAACAAGTTAAACACAAACATTGGTTCAATCAGAAGTGATCATGGGGGCGAGTTTGAAAATCATTTATTTGAAGCATTTTGTGATTCCAACGGAATTGATCATAATTTTTCCGCACCACGTACTCCTCAACAAAATGGGGTAGTGGAACGTAAAAATAGAGTTTTGGAAGAACTTGGAAGGACTATGATCAATGATAGTGGATTACCAAAATATTTTTGGGCAGACGCCATAAGTACGGCTTGTTACGTTTTGAATAGGGTGCTCATTTGGCCTATTCTAAACAACACACCGTATGAGCTTTTAAAAGGGCGTAAGCCAAACATCTCTCACCTTCATGTATTTGGTTGCAAATGCTTTGTGTTGAATAATGGAAAAGAGACTCTCGGTAAATTTGATGCCAAGGCTGATGAGGGTATTTTTCTTGGATACTCTCAGTCAAGTAAACCTTATAGAATCTATAATAAAAGGTTGCGTGTAGTTGAAGAGTCAGTTCATGTTACTTTTGACGAGTCTTATCCGAGAAATGTCGGAGAAGGTAGTTCTTTTCATGGTGCAGGTGTACCCACTGAAGACATACTCAAGGACACTGATAAGGGAATTGATCAGCCTGAAGCAGTGCATATTGAGGAGGAAAAGGATCACCAACCAGTGAAAAGTGAGGATGATCATCATGCTAAAGAAGATGAACTTCCTCCAGCTTGGAAGTCTTCTAAAGACCACCCAATTGACAACATTCTCGGTGATATCTCTAAGGGAGTAACTACTCGCTCTAAACTTAGTAACTTTTGTTATTACTCTGCTTTTGTTTCCCAAGTTGAACCTAAAAACTCTAAGGAAGCGTTACTCGATGAGCATTGGTATATATCAATGCAAGATGAACTAAATCAATTCAGGAGAAATGAGGTTTGGGACCTTGTTCCCCCTCCGCGAGATCATCGAGTAATAGGAACCCGATGGGTGTTTAGGAATAAACTTGATGAAAATGGAGTAATAACGCGTAACAAAGCTAGGCTTGTAGCGCAAGGCTATAACCAAGAGGAAGGAATCGACTATGAGGAAACTTATGCGCCGGTTGCTCGACTCGAGGCCATACGTCTTCTACTTGCCTACGCTTGTACAAAGAACTTTAAGCTATTCCAAATGGATGTCAAAAGTGCATTCCTTAACAGATATATAAATGAAGAGGTTTATGTAGCCTAACCTCCAGGTTTTGAATCACACGAATATCCTGATCATGTCTATAAACTTAAGTGAGCTTTGTACGGACTTAAATAAGCCCCTAGGGCTTGGTATGAACGTCTAAGCAAATTTCTACTTGATCAGGGGTATTCAAGAGGAAAGGTTGACACGACCCTCTTTATTAAACGTCAAGGAAAACACTTAATTTTGGTACAAATTTATGTTGACGATATTATATTTGGGTCTACTAACATGACCTTGGTCAAGGAGTTTTCTAGTTTGATGCAGGGGGAGTTTGAGATGAGCATGATGGGGGAACTTAACTATTTCCTCGGATTGCAAATCAAACAACTTGAAGAGGGCACATTCATGAGTCAAACGAAATATTGTCTTGAGCTACTAAAACGTTTTGATATGCTGAACTGCAAAGCTATAGATACTCCTATGCCTACAAGTGTTAATCTTGATCGTGATGAAAAAGGTAAGGATGTTGAAGTAAAGAGGTGTCGAGGTATGATAGGGTCTCTTCTTTATCTTACCGCATCACGTCCCGATATAATGTTTAGTGTATGCATGTGTGCGAGGTATCAAGCACATCCAAAGGAATCCCACCTAAAAGTTGTTAAACGCATACTTAGGTATCTCTCTGGTACCCCAAAGTATGGTCTGTGGTATTCAAAAGGTAGTGCTTGTTCCTTAGTTGGCTATTCCGATTCCGACTTTGCCGGGTGCAAGTTGGATAGGAAAAGTACTAGTGGCACATGTCATCTTTTCGCAAATTCCTTGGTGAGTTGGCATAGCAAGAAACAGGTTTCTGTTGCGTTATCAACTGCCGAGGCTGAATACGTTGCCGCAGGCAGTTGTTGTGCTCAAGTCCTATGGCTTAAACAACAATTGCTTGATTTTAATTTAAAGCTTGAGCGTATTCCGATTTTGTGCGATAACACTAGTGCAATAAATCTAACTAAGAACCCTGTATTACATTCACGCACCAAACATATCAAAATACGTCATCACTTCCTTAGGGATCATGTTGAGAAATGTGATGTGATTTTTGAGCATGTCGATTCAAAAAATCAACTTGCTGACATTTTCACAAAACCTTTAGCCACTGAGCCTTTCTTTCATATCCGTAGGGAACTTGGCATTCTCGACATTTCGGATCGTGTTTGATTTTTTTTGTATCATGACCTTATCTTATCTATATGTACATCTATACTCTCGTCACTAACAATTTCAAAAGCTATTACCACATGTGTAAGGTCTTGCATCATAAAAAACGATCAAGGTAATATCGTTATCTTTCATTAGATATTAAGTGTACCATAATTGAGTGATATTGTTGTTTTTATTGCCTATAGTATGCTCACTTCTTTCATTTGTATGTTTGGTGTGCATGTTAACTTTCTATTTAGACAACACTACAGTTTAAATGTTACAAACTTTAATTTTTCAGCAAATTCATGTTTTGCGTCGACTCATACAGTCTGTAGGTCTACCTATGGTTGATGCAGTATTTCACTAGTGAGTGCAGGTCTGAACAGGTCGACTAAGTAGGTCGACGCATAGCTGTAACTTTTAAAATTACACATTTTTCTTCAGTATGCGTCGACGCATAAGGATCTTAGGTCGACCGTTCGCTCGATTTCTGCTATAAATGCTTGCTTTTTTTTCTTTTTGCTGATAAAACATTCTAGGTTTTCTTTGCATCATTACTTCATTGTATCATCTCCTCCTCTTCCCTAATCCTATCTCCACCAAAAACCCTAAACTCATAAATTGCACCCACAACGCTAGGGCTCCACAACTATCTTGGGAAATTCTTCATTACTCATCCTCTTTCAACATCAAGCATCAAATGGCTACACGGAGAGTCACTCGCAAAAGGGTCTCAAGAGAAACCCCTATTCAAGCCGGTACTTCTCAACATCCACAAAATTCACCGGTAACTCTTCCCTCTCTACTTTCTCCTGAAAATCTTGACTTGTTTAAGAGTATGAAGAAAAGAACTGTGATTAAACAATATGTGTATTATCGGCTTACGGTTCAACGCATGCACTTGGATCAAATCATAGAGTTATTAGATTTTCATAATTTAAATGGTTTTTTGGAATGTGATGTCAAATATAATGAGGATTTGGTAAGGCTTTTCTATACGGGTCTCGTTGGAAAATTTGATGATTTCATGTTCAACTGCAACCTAGGAAATAAGGTTATTACTGTCCAAAACACCACATGGCAAGAGTTATTCAATTTGTCTGTAGCAAATGAGAGCCCTGTACAGCACATAACTGATACTGTGCATGTAAATGGTTATGAGTATAAGAAGGCTTTAAATTCTATGCTCAGGAGACCATACACTGATGAAGTTGTGGCAAGTAATCTCTTCCCTAAGGCAGTAACAACAGGAAAACTGGCTCCTATCCCTAGAATTCTACAGTGGATTGATGCTCATATTCTTAGACCCAAGCAGGGCGGTTATTCTAGGGTAGATCAACCTGAGATTCAGTTAATCTACATTCTGATGAATAAGATAAAAATCAGTTGGCCTTATTACTTTTCAAGTAGGATGTATGCTCTTCGTGATTCCGGTAGAGGGACTGCACTTGGGTATGCATCCGTGATTCAGAAGTTCTTCAATAATGCTACAATAGTTGTTCCTGGGATTGTCTATAAGTCCATCACTTCAAATCAAGAGTTCTGTCAGAAAACTATGACTACGATGGGCCATATGTGGGATGCTGTAGAGAGAAAGTATAAGTATATTTTGAAAGCCAACAAGGCTGTTCTGGAAGATTCTAGTGAAGAAGATGACGAAGACGAAGAAGAAGAAAGGGAAAATGAAGGACAGACTGAACAGAATGATGATGACATGAATCAAAATGACAATGCTCAATGGCAACAAATGAATACGGGGGCTGATGCTAATACTGCATGGATGTATCAAGGATCTGAAGAAAATCAAGGATGGAAATCTCCAATGGAAACTGAGGTTGACCAAGGATGGGGTCAATGGCAATATAATTGTTGGACCCATCTTGGTCCCAATTATAGGCCACCAACACAAGAGCTGAATTACCAAGAGTCATATTACACTCCTCCTTCACCTCCACGTCCTCAACAAAACAATGAAGGCATTCTTGAACTTATGAGGATGATGCAACTTGATCAACAGCGGTTTGCCACAGCTCAAGAAGAACGGTTCTAATCTTTGCAAGAAGAAGTTCGTACTCATGCCAACAACTTTGAATCTTTTGCCACTAAGGCAATGGAAAGATTTAACATAATGGCCGAAACTTCAGCAAATCAACACTGGGCTCTTACAAATAGCTTCAACATTCTGAATCGTACAGTGTTAGAGATGACCGAGCAGTTGGATGTGCAACCTCCACCACCTCATCATCCTCAACCATTTCGCGGCAGAGGCCATTCATTTAGGGGGAGGAGGCCATAAGAAACAACACTGCATCTTGCATCATGTCATTTTGCGTTTCACTTGCTAGCTCATTTTTCGTTTATGATTCACATTGACTTTAGCCTGTTATGTTTTTTTTTGTTTTTGTGACAATTTTTTTTGTTTTTGTGACAGCGTTTTTTGTGACAGTTATAACTATGGGCTGTTATGTTGCATGTTTTGGATATCCGTTAATTTGTTTTTACCTTTATATGTGAATGCGTGTTAATGCTTATCGTTGTAATTTGTTAAAAACATGTCCTTTCAATTGATATTCTCTAGTCATGTTATTCTCTCTCTCTTTTTGATGTTGTCAAAGGGGGAGAACGTTGGAAAGAATAACAGGTATTGAGACAATCAAACTAGTGGATGCATAAAGTCAGGGGGAGGATACCATCTCACATCGAATGTTTTGCCATCATAAAAAACGGGGAGTATATGAGGGAAGATTCTCTCTATGTACTTTATTTTTAATGATGTCAAAACCTTCATGATTAGAACATAGTGGTTTATATGAAAAACTCAAGTAGTTAAATATTGCACATATGTTTGATTATGATTAGAAATGATCTAGGTTCATTAGAGATGTCCCAACACCTTAGGAATCTCAAAATCCTGATTTTTTGCATGTTTCTAAGGCATGCGTTGACTCATCACCCTGCATAGGTCGACCTATGCAGTCTGCGTTTGATAGAATTGAAAACTGGGAGGTATGCGTCGACGCACTCCCTGTTCCGGTCGACGCACAGTATGCATTTTTGCGTAGTTGTGTGCGCGGGCTTGAACAGGTCGCCTATACCTTCTGTATAGGTCGACCGCTCGCTGATTTCTACCAATTTTCTCACTTGTATTTTCATCTCAAAATTCTGTTATTTCCATATTATTACAAAGCATGATATATATATATATCTAGTTAGTTCATTTTTTTTACATAGAACAAGAAACGTGAAAGATTGTTATGCCATTTCTCTCATCAAATTTCATCTTCTTCCTTGAGCATTCAAACAACTACACATAACCAATTTTTGTTTGTTGTGTTCATTGATTTGAAGTGATAAGGTTCAGATTTCAGGAAGTGTTATCTTCATCTCTGAGTTGAGATTTGTGGTAGGTGTTTCTTGAATAAAACCTTAGGGTTTTCTCCTCCAAAAATCTAAGGGATCTTGGGGGTTTTGCACAAGCCAATTCGTTCTACAAGGATTCAGCTGGGCGAAGGTAACCGAAGAGATCGGTTTAGTAGCTGTAATCAGAGGATTGTAGAAGAGTGGTTTGGGTTCGAATCTTTGGTAGATTGCAATTGATCGAGTGAAGGTAATCGAAGAACGGTGTTTTCCTTCGGTTTAGTAGCGTGGGACGATAATTGTATCAACCATATTCGAAGCACTTGATTCATCTTGAATCAAGGGAAGAGAAGGCTCTACATCAACAATTCGAAGACACTCGAAGATTTGTGTGCTCAGAAGTTTTCTCTTGTATAAACTCTCAATTACAACGATAATATATATATCTCAACTCCATGTTCGGAATTGGGGGCAGATGTACCCATAGCGAGGACGATTGGGGAACTGCCTAATCAAATCGCGTTCGTTCTCTTTCTCCTTTAACTCTTTATAGTTTTTCTGCATTGTTTGAATTTGCCAAGTCTTCAAGTTGTCTAAATTTCTGAGGTGTCGTAATCTAAAGCTGAAAAATCGTTTTGGTTAAAGTGACCCAATTCGTTGAATTGTTTCTAAGAGCAGCTTGAAATTACTAACCATAGAAATTCTGTACTTAGTGTGTGTGTACAAACCAAGTGTTTGATAATTTGTCGCAAAGCAAATCCAAACACCGTTAGTGTTTCATTGTTTGCCTCATTGGTTTGGATTATACATAAACACGCTATAATTTGTTGATTGCGTTTGATTACATTAATAGAACTGAATTTTTCTCTTCCATACTCTTTTGCAATATATATTCGCGCATATCCGATCCTTTTGGTAGTAGGTTCGTTGTAGACTTTTAATCCAGTGGCAGCTTCCATTTAAACAATTTTTAAAAACAGAATTTTGTAGTCCATTTGCGTGTAAAACTCGAAGGATCTATTCAACTCCCCCTTCTAGATCCATAGCCATAGTCTAACAGTGCATTGGAATAAATGTGAGTGAAGTGTCTTGAATGGTCTTGAACTATCTAGAATGTTCCACACAATGCTAGAACCAAGTAGAACACAAGTGAAAAGAGAGTGCCAAGTTGCTGTCCTGAAAATGCAGCAGAATTTGCAAATCTGCACAGGGTAATCGATTACCCTATTTTGCCTAGCAAAATGGTAATCGATTACTCTAGGCAAAATTTGCCCAAATTGCTTACGAACAAGTGTTGGAGCCCCAATTTCGATTTTCCACCTCTTGTTTTGATGAGTAGGCATGTAAACCCTTGTTTTGTGCTTGTTTTGATTATGTGATGACTTTGTGAGAATGCGATTAATCGGGCTTGGAAAACCTGAATATTCCTGCAAAAATTATAGAGAAAAAGTGCGAATGCGTATGGTCCATATAATTTGACAATGTTATTCATGAATGCTTTAGCTACTACTTTTCTACTATAATCTGCTTTGAGTGGTACAAAATGCACATATTTTGTGAGTCTATTAATTACCACCATAATGATAGTCCACCCGAACGAGTTTGGTAACCCTGTGATAAAGTCCATCGCCACTTCTTCCCAAACTTGTTGAGGAATAGGTAATGGCTGAAGCAATCCTACAGCTAATGTATTATTGGATTTGGCCTATTGGAAAATTAAGCAATTATGTATATAGGCCTTGACATCTTCTTGCATCTTAGGCCAATAAAACTGAGCCTTAATTCTTGCCAAAGTTATGGTTATCCCAGCATGTCCTCCAATTGATGAGCTGTGAAACTCATGTAGTACTTTCTGCACAATCTCTTTTTCGGTTGGTATTACTATCCTCCCTTTCCAAATCAATAGACCATCTCTAAATGAGTAGTTATATCAATCCTGACTCTGCTGGTATGTTTCTAGCAACTTATTCAAATGTGCATCAGTAGCTAGCACTACTATAAAACGGCCAAACAACAACGCCAGGTTTACAACGGCATCCTATACACCGTTGTTATAGTGCGTACTGGATGCGCGCATATTATTTTAATTAGAAATTTGAAGGGTATAATAACGGTTATTGTGAACACCGTGGTGATAGAATCAAGCTTTCACGGGTTCGAACCTCATCGCCCTCAAATACTTTATTCCTTTGACGTAAATGCGCCCTTTTTAAGTTTTATTTATATTTAGCTAAAAAATAATAAGGATATCACTACGGTTATTTCTTAAAACCGTTGTTACAAACTGAAGCTTCTTTTTATGTATTAATTTAAACACCAAGTATATATCAATTTATCCACTGAAAAAAGAAACAAGACGAAACAACCCTAACACCAACGTCGTCACCATTGTCGGGAACAAGACAACAAGAACAAGAAAGTGTTCTACTTTAAGGTGTTGCAATGTCGCATTTGAAGACAAAATCATTGAAGAAAAATCATCCCAAGGTGTTTCTATGTCTTCTTCTGCTGTAAAATCTCGATCTGGAAATTTTTGTGGTTGTGATGGTCGTATGGTTTCGTACCAATGCAAGAAGGGACAAAATAAAGGAAGGCTTTTTTGGAGATGTCCATTTTGGAGGAGCGAAGAAACATGTAATTTGTTCATATGGGATGAAGACGTGGGAGAAAGAGATGGAAATGAAGATGTGAGCATTATGAATTCAGAGTTGGAAGTTGTGGGCTATTTGAAGGTTATGTATGAGGATTTAAAGAAAAAGAACAAGAATTTGAAGAGCAAACTGAAATCAGAGATATTTTCTGGAAATCTCAAGATGTTGTGTTTTCTTGTCTCCTTTATGTTTAATGTTTACTTTGTTATGAAATGTAATAGTTGAATTAGGGTTTGAATTACATTGTTGATGTTTTAACTGCAGATGCAATGTGAATTACATTGTTGATGTTTGAATTACATTATGAAGACATGAATGCAACTAATAAAACTTTCGTCGGTTAGAACCTCAGCACCATAAAATATTTTATTCTTTTAACGTTAAGGCGCACATTTTCTTTTTTATTTATTTTAAAATTCACAAATAAAAGGGTTGTCACTACGGTTCTTCTGGTTAACCGTAGTGATATATTTATAATAAATCAATACATATCTAAACGGTTGGTATTGTTAACCGTTGTGAAATAGTTTACCCATATATAAGCGAAATAACTTTCACTTATTGACAGTAGCGCCGTTGCCTTCAAAGTGAAACCCTAGAACCCATTTTTTCTCTTCGTTTTCACCATTATCCGTGAATCTTGTGCTTTATACATTAAGGTATTCTTCCTCTTCCATCTATTGTTAGATATTTCCCATTATATTGTATGTTGCATGTTGTTTTTGTTGATTGTTCTCATTTTTTCAGATTCGTTTTCACTACCTTAACAAAGACCATACTTTGGAAACTTCATAATGTTTGTGTTGCTATGGAAAAATGTATAAGCATGAAGCTATGGTGGAAACTTCATCCACCTTATACTTTTTTTTCATAGCATCACGAACAAGATGTTAGTAAATGAAGAAACAACAGTGTAAGCAAACTTCATCTAGTTTTAGAAATAATGAAAAGAAATATAAGAAGTATGAAGCTTTTGTGTAAGCTTCTTCCTCCTTATATTTCTTCTTCATTGATTCCCAAACTAGTTAAACATCATAATTGATTCCTGTTCCGCGATTAGTTTCATTAAAAGGTGCGTTATTCCTGTTCCTCTCTTTACTCTTCACTGGATTATGGTTTTAGGGTTTGTTTTCAACTGAGGATGCTCATTTTTGAAGTTTGTTGTGCTTCCTTACAGGTTAAGGGGATGATACAGGGTGATGATGTTGGTGGTAGCAAGCGTATTATATGAGTTTATAATATCTGGATCTGGTATAGAATGTTGTTTGAGTTTATTATATTCTATGTAGATTGTTTGTTTCACTAACCCTCACTTAAAATACATTCATTTAATTTGACATAGATACTTATAATCTGAAAATTAAGTTGTATTTGAAAACCAACTTATATGAATCAATGTTTTCGAATTTCATCCCTCTCATCGTTCATCTCACATTGTTTGATATATATTTATTATGGTATATTGATCTGGCTCCTTAGATGCATCGCCATCTTCCATTATAGTTAAAATTCATTAACAACAAATTATTAGTTAATCTGCCTCTCCATCAACACTTATAATCGTAAAACTTCCGATTATAAAAATTATGATGATAAGTGATGATGATGAGGCAAATTATCCAATGTCTTGTTCTTATGGAAATTTAACTATAATCGAAGATAGCGATATATCAAAGGAGTCAGATCAATAAACCATAATTTATATATGTAAAACAGCGTGAAATGCACGATGAGACGAATGCAATCAGAAAACATTGGTTTGTTTAAGTTGGTTTTCAAGAACAATATAATTTGCAGGTTATAGACTTCTTCATCAAATTGATTCCATGTATATTTCTTTAGTGAGGTGTTTGGAAAACAAGAAATCTACATTTAATATAATAAACTCAGGGGTACTTACAACAACGGTTATCTATTGTAACCAAGATCATAGGTAATTTATGTTTTACGTATTTCGCTTCCTATGGGGTTTCGAACCCAGTACCTAAGTGTATGTATCACAACGGTTTATTATCATAACCGTTGTGATATATGGCGCACATCCTGCCTTTTAATAACGGTTTCTAGCCCGTTTTAGAAACAACGAACTTACAACGACAATCTACATAACTACGCCTTTGCCCGCGTCATTATATGTCATTCCCAACCGTTGTTAAATGGGTTTTTCGTAGTAGTGTAGTCTCGCTCTCAATTCATCCAAGAACATTGAATGTGGTTATGACCAAGCTAGAGAGAACATCCTTGATAGTGCATCTGCCGCTTGATTATCCTTCCCAGGCTTATATTCAATCTTGAAATCATAGCCTAAGAATTTGTGCAGCCAAGCTTGCTGTTCTGGGGTTTGTAGTGATTGATCCATCAAATTTTTTAAGCTCCTTTGATCAGTCCTAATAACAAATTTGTTTCCTAGTAGGTAGTGCCTGAATTTAGCTAGAGCTTCAGTAATTGCTAGCAATTCTCTTATGTATACTGACTGCTTCTGCATTCTTGGCGCTAGTTTCTTTGAAAAAAATGCAATTGGGTGACCATTTTGTCCCAACATCGCGCCCACTCCAATACCAGAAGCGTCGGTTTCTAAAATAAAAGGCTGAGAAAAATCTGGCAGGGGCAAAACTAGGGCTTTAGTAATGGCTCTTTTGAGCTTACCAAAAGCTATGTCCGTAGCCTAATTCCACCTAAACTCGTCTTTCTTCAACAGGTCAATCAATGGTGAAAGCACCTGAAGTTTGACTAAATTTTGCTAAAACATTTTGATGATAAACTTGAAGAATCTGCAGAAGAAAAAGATGTCGAAGGAAATTTCTCGACATCCTGACTAACTTACTAAGTTAGCAGGTTTTAATATATTTCAAGAATTAAGGAGCGGATTAAGGAATCACAGGAGAAAGGATAGAAAGCCCAAGACAGCAAAAGACTATATAAGGAGACTTAGACCTAGGGTTATGTATTGTACCTTTTGTATCACTTGTAACTTTGTAACATATTTCTCTTGTGTTGAATAAGGGTTTAGGGTTTGAGAGTCGTTGGCTCTCTTAGGAGTTGTAAGTCTCCACTCTGTAATATGGGATACAGAGTGGACGGCATAGGTAAAGGGATACAACCAGAAGCCTGTAGGTAATGGTTATTGTATTGTTCTTGGAAGAAGCTTTGAAGCAAGTCCAAGATAACTTGGAGGTCAAGAAACTGTGACATGTTCTGTATTGGCAGAAGACAGAGATATCACAGGTTGTGATTAGGATGTGAGTGGGGTATTTCATATCAGGGTTGTAAACGTTTGAGTTTAGCCTTGGTAAAGATGTTCATTGGGTAGATGTTAGGTATAAAGTTGTAAACGGGGGAGTTTAACTTTGTAACAGTTCTACAGATAAAGAAATCTTCATCCTGGATTGGTATCCCCCAGATGTAGGTGAGTTGCACCGAACTGGGTTAACACATACTGTCTTATTTAACATTTTGCAATTTACATTTTTGTTATTGTTCTTGACTGACATGTTGGATCAGATGTCGTGACATCTGTGAGTGTGCAGTTCTAATATTCAATGTATCAGTCTGCTGTTGTGCCTCTAAGTTTAAATGATTATGTAGCACAATGTCTTGACATGTGTTAGGACATCTGTTGTCTGCATAGGCCAAAATTTCAATTGGTATCAGAGCAGACATCCTGTCTGGTTTTGGATGAGATCTTTGGGAGATACTTTTTGGCGTTTAAATAAGGAGGAGTTTTGAAGATCAGATCAATCAACTCGGACATACTCAAGGGTATTAATGGATGAGATGGATGTTTTGGATTAAAGGGAGCAACCCGGAGGTTGTTCATGTTGCTGAGGAGATTCTACAACAACTACAGGAGAAGTGGCTAGTTCTCTTGTTGGTGTGTCTTATAGGATGTTGTAACATCTTATTAGGGTAAGCAGGATCTGTTCCTTGGTGGTTCCGCTACATGTGTTTCTGATGGAAGAACTCTAAAATTATGGGATTCTGGAGTTGTTACTGAAGAGAGTTGGTGGAAGGTCTCAATAGTCGGCCTCTATATTTAAAGATATCTGCATTCTTTTATTCCAAAGTCGAGAGTGATGGAGTGAAAGGAGTTGTGGTTAGATATCTGGTATGATGACTTGGTACTTGGAAGCTTGGTTTCGTGGTGCAGTTGAAGTCGGTTGAAGAGGAGAGGAGTTGAGTTTAAGTTTATCAGGTTCTTGCTCTAGGAGTTTGATAAATTATTGGTCGGCTAGGTTGTCAAAGATACTTGAGAATTCTCTCAAGTCCACTCATAAAGGCATCTATGTCGTGTATCTGGAGTCTTCTAGTTACTCTTCTGACTAGAAGGTGTTTCTTTGAAACACAATCTGAAGAGAGTGGAGGTGATTTATTTTCACCATCCAAAAACAGCAAGGAAGGATTCATCTCTCTTGACCCTAAGAGTGGATCCAATCTGATTGAAGAATTTTTAAGGTAAATAAGATTTGTTCAGAGAAAGTCTTAGTTACTTGAGTCAAGGGTGGCAGCCTTGGTATCTCAACATTGTCCTTTGAAGAAGATACTTGCAAAAACATTGAATACTTTACAAGTTTTCATAACATGGTCTAGTGGAGCTCAGCTACAACAGTGAAAAAGGGTTATTGGATAAGGATTTAAGATCAATTGCTATTTGTGGAATCCATAAGTATTTAATTGATTGTCCTTGAAAGCCAATATTGTTGATGTTTAACAAGATGTTGGAACATCTCGTCATCAGAGTTTGTGCAGAATCATGGAAGGGGTACTGTATACGCTTTAGCATCTGTTTTAGTCTTAGGTGGTGACCTAAGAAGTGACTTTAGTCGGGTGTGACAGAAGCATGTGTTCTCTGGAGAGTTTCCTGGCAAGAAACTAGTTTGGACTTTGATGCTGTTGAAGATGAAGACATCATAATCTTGATGGTTACAGCTTGGATCAGTTTATTTTTGATCTAGGTGCTTTGGAGCATGGATCTTGCTCTGTTTGGGAAGGTCGAGGATAAGTGTCAGTTATCTCTGGCTTTCTACTGACGACTCTACTGAGGAAAGTGGCATTCTTTGGTATGGCTATGGGGTAGTCTTGGACTACTTATTTTCTGAAGATTCAGACGTGGCAGGTTTGAAGTCTTTGGAGTTTTAAAGCAGGATGGAGGTTGTCTACTCAAACTTGGTTGTTGAATCAAGTCTATGAAAGCATGGAACTCTTGTTCTACGAAGGGAAGAGGTTCTTCTAAGTGGCAGAAGGAGGAGTTGAATTCAACAGTTGAATGTCATTTCAAAATGTTCTGACATCTAGCTTAACATCAGAAGTCTCAGCTAGTGATGTGGCACATCAACTTAAGATAAGGTGATCTACAGGAGAATGGAAGTTATGGATGCTTCAAAAAGGTCTATCTCATGCAGTTTGCGGGAGCTGTGGATGGGAAGATGTTACATGACTAAGAGGCTTGGTGAATCCAAGATGTCCTACTATAGGGAAAGTAGTTCATGTGACTTGAAGATCTGATACCATTAGTGGATCAGTGTATCTTGTGGGAATTCTAAAGAAGATTAGGATCAATCAAAAAGTGGCATTTGGTTGGTTATCCTTGGTGGAGGATTCTTAAGTTCTGGTCTAGGAACTTGTTGGCTACATCATCTCTAAGGAGTATCTATCGTGTCTTATGGGAGAATGATGAAGTAGAAGAACTGCCTTGGGAGGATGGTGTGGAGAAGACTGGAGTGAATCATATGTTGATTGCATGAAGGTCTGGTTTCAAATGCGTTCAGAAGTGGATATTCACAAGAAAACCAGAAGTATTCCAGGTTATCATATGGGAGAATGATAAGGAATGACTGTCTTGGATTGTGGGGTATCTATCTCTATTGCTGGCTGGGTAAGGTCAGTGGAAAATCTTGTGAAGGGGCTGTTGCCCCTGGCTGCAAGTCATGCTAGTAATGGATCAGTTTAGCAGCTGTGAAGTTTAGGAGCATGCATACGATAGCTGACATCGTTATAACAAACTAAGGGCCCCCGTGTGTCTCTTTGAGGAATGTGAAGCATTCTGATTTAATTGAATTGTGCCTCAAGCAGCTGGAGGTCTATACATGAGAATTCAAGAGGAGTTCGTGTAGTGTGTAGATGGTTGCAGGATTGGGGGGATCAATGGGACTTTGATCTCAAGCCAAGAGTTTGTTGTGGTTGGTATACATTTCCTCATGGGTAGCATGATGGTGATCATATGTGAGTGATTATTGTTTCTTGTCAGAGGAAGCAATAAGAGACTTAATGATTGCATTCAGCTGGTAAGTTGAACTGAGGGTGCGCTCTTGAAGACATGAAGATGCGTCTTATGTTTTCCATTCATTAGCTTAGGTGTTTTGTGGAGGAGCACTGGTTACCTTAGATAGGGGAGATGCCCCTTGATCTAAGATCAATTACTGTGAGGATGCAGTTGAAGTTCCAGTTTGCATTTGTGCGTCAAGCAAGCTGAGATGTCAAGGAGGATGTCTTGACATTGTTGTATTGTGGAAAGTTGTGGGAGACTTGGCAGTGCATTTGTGATGTAATGGTTCTTATTAGATGCTTAAGAATCATTGATTGAGTCTGGGAGAATTTATTTTTCTCTGCAGACTGGGATCATAAATTTGTGAAGAAATCTCTGCAATGTCAAATCAGAAGAAGAATCTAGGAAGAATAGACAATGTCTGACATAATTTTAGGACATTGTTATAAAACATGTGTGCATGTAATAGGTTCTTTGGTCGGTGGTCTTAAAAGAAGAAACAATCAAAGCAGTCTTGGTCAGTGCGGTACTGGTGGAGTTATTGCCTTCGATTTATGGCCCTTTGAATTGACTAGCGTTATTTTCTGTGGTTTGTTACTTTCTAAGAAATGGCTCGGCTATAAATATGATTGCTTTGATCTTCTTTAGTCTCAATACTCTCTTTTTGGATGGTGGCAGATGTGGTACTTCAAAATCTGGGTATGTTACGTTTGGGTTTGGGGCTGTCTTGGTCACTTTTGTCAAGTTTTGGATAAAAAAGGGGAGAATGGTTTTCTGATGTGGTCTTGGATTGGGTACATTCCTGTAGTTATTTTTCAAGAATGTTGGTTAAGATGTTCTGACATCTTAACAATCTTTTCGTGTGCCTTGTGTCTTGTGATCTAGTTATGAAGCAGGTTGTGTCTTGTGACCTGAGTTATGCAATCTATGCTCTCAGTGTTACAAAGCCTACAACTACTGTTTCTTTTCTGGAGGAGTCTTTTGGGTCTCAAGACCTCTATTTAAAGGAGGGGGAATATGTTGAGGGGGAGACTCTCTCAGACCTTAGATCCAATCAATTCTCAAGATGAAGGAGTCTTGATGAAGGAGTCTTGTTAATTGCAGAATGCAAAAGAAAATGTTTTAGCCAAAATTTGTCAAAAGGGGGAGATTGAAAGCACCTAAAGTTTGACTAAATTTTGCTAAAACATTCTGATGATAAACTTGAAGAATCTGCAGAAGAAAAAGATGTCGAAGGAAATGTCTCGACATCCTGACTGACTTACTAAGTTAGCATGTTTTAATATATTGCAAGAATTAAGGAGCGGATCAAGGAATCACAAGAGAAAGGATAGAAAGCCCAAGACAGCAGAAGACTATATAAGGAGACTTAGACCCATGGTTATGTACTGTACCTTTTATATCACTTGTAACTTTGTAACCAAGTTCTCTTGTGTTGAATAAGGGTTTAGGGTTTGAGAGTCGTTGGCTCTCTTAGGAGTTGTAAGTCTCCACTCTGTAATATGGGATGCAGAGTGGAAGGCATATGTACATGGATATAACCAGAAGCCTGTAGGTAATGGTTGTTGTATTGTTCTTGGACGAAGCTTTGAAGCAAGTCCAAGATAACTTGGAGGTCAAGAAACCGCGACAGGTTCTGTATTGGCAGAAGACAGAGATATCACAGGTTGTGATTAGGATGTGAGTGAGGTATCTCTTATCAGGGTTGTAAATGTTTGAGTTTAGCCTTGGTAAAGATGTTCATTGGGTAGATGTTAGGTATAAAGTTGTAAAAGGGGGAGTTTAGCTTTGTAACAGTTCTACAGATAGTGAAGTCTTCATCCTGGATTGGTATCCCCCATATGTAGGTGAGTTGCACCGAACTGGGTTAACACATACTGTCTTATTTAACATTATGCAATTTACAGTTTTGTTATTGTTCTTGACTAACATGTTGGATCAGATGTCGTGACATCTGTGAGTGTACAGTTCTGATACTCAATATATCAGTCAGCTGTTGCGCCTCTGAGTTTAAATGATTATGTAGCACAATGTCTTGACATGTGTTGCGACATCTGCTGTCTGCATAGGCCAGAATTTCAATTGGTATCAGAGCAGGCATCCTGTATGGTTCTAGATGAGATCTTTGGGAGATACTTTCTGGCGTTTCAACAAGGAGGAGTTTTGAAGATCAGATCAATCAACTCAAACATACTCAAGGGTATTAATGGATGATATGGATGCTCTGGATCGAAGAGAGCAAGCCGAAGGTTGTTCATGTTGCTGAGGAGATTCTACAACAACTATAGGAGAAGTGGCTAGTTCTCTTGTTGGTGTGTCTTATAGGATGTTGTAACATCTTATTAGGGCAAGCAGTATCTGTTCCTTGGTGGTTCTGCTGCATGTGTTTCTGATGGAAGAACTCTAGAATTATGGGATTCTGGAGTTGTTACTGAAGAGAGTTGGTGGAAGGTCTCAATAGTCGGCGTCTATATTTGAAGATATCTACATTCTTTTATTCCAAAGTCGGGAGCGATGGAGTGAAAGGAGTTGTGGTTAGATATCTGGTATGATGACTTGGTACTTGAAAGCTTGGTTTCTTGGTGCAGTTGAAGTTAGTTGAAGAGGAGAGGAGTTGAGTTTAAGTTTATCAGGTTCTTACTCTAGGAGTTTGATAAATTATTGGTCGGCTAGGTTGTCAAAGATACTTGAGAATTCTCTCAAGTCCACTCATAAAGGGATCTATGTCATGTATCTGGAGTCTTCTAGTTACTCTTCTGACTAAAAGGTGTTTCTTTGAAACACAATCCGAAGAGAGTGGAGGTGATTTATTTTCACCATCCAAAAACAACAAGGAAGGATTCATCTGTCTTGACCCTAAGAGTGGATCCAATCTGATTGAAGAATTGTTGAGGTAAATAAGATTTGTTCAGAGAAAGTCTTAGTTACTTAAGTCAAGGGTGGCAGCCTTGGTATCTCAACATTGTCCTTTGAAGAAGATACTTGCAAAAAGATTGAATACTTTACAAGTGTTCATGACGTGGTCTGGTGGAGCTAAGCTACAACAACGAAGAAGGGTTATTGGACAAGGATTTAAGATCAATTGCTATTTGTGGAATCCACAAGTATTTAATTGATTATCCTCGAAAGTCAAGATTGTTGATGTTCAACAAGATGTTGGAATATCTCATCATCAGAGTTTGTGCAGAATCATGGGAGGGGTACTGCATATGCTTTAGCATTTGTTTTTGTCTTAGGTGGTGACCTAAGAAGTGGCTTCAGTCGGGTGTGACAGAAGCATGTATTCTCTGGAGAGTTTTCTGGCAAGAAACTAGTCTGGACTTTAATGTTATTGAAGATAAAGATGAAGACATCATAATCTTGATGGTTATAGCTTGGATTAGTTTATTTCAGATCTAGGTGCTTTGGAGCATGGATCTTGCTCTGTTTGTGAAGGTCGAGGATAAGTGGCAGTTATCTCTGGCTTTCTACTGACGGATCTACTGAGGAAAGTGGCATTCTTTGGTATGGCTATGAGGTAGTCTTGGACTACTTATTTTCTGAAGAATCAGACGTGGCAGGTTTGAAGTTTTTGGAGTTTCAAAGCAGGATGGAGGTTGTCTACTCAAACTTGGTTGTTGAATCAAGTCTACGAGAGCATGGAACTCTTGTTCTGTGAAGGGAGGAGGTTCTTCTAAGTGGCAGAAGGAGGAGTTGAATTCAACAGTTGGATGTCATTTCAAAATGTTCTGACATCTAGCTTAACATCATAAGTCTCAGCCGGTGATGTGGCACATCAGCTTAAGATAAGGTGATCTACAGGAGAATGGAAGTTATGGATGCTTCAAAAAGGTCTATCTCATGCAGTTTGCGGGAGCTGTGGATGGGAAGATGTTACATGACTAAGAGGCTTGGTGAATCCAATATGTTTTGCTATAGGGCAAGTAGTTCATATGACTTGAAGATCTGATTTCATTAGTGGATCAGTCTATCTTGTGGGAATTCTAAAGAAGATTAGGATCAATAAAAAATGGCATTTGGTTGGTTATCCTTGGTGGAGGATTCTTAAGTTCTGGTCTAGGAACTTGTTAGCTACATCATGTCTAAGGAGTATCTATCTTGTCATACGGGAGAATGATGAAGTAGAAGAACTGCCTTGGGAGGATGGTGTGGAGAAGACTGGAGTGGATCATATGTTGATTGCATGAAGGTCTGGTTTCTGATGCATTCATAAGTGGATATTCACTAGAAAATCAAAAGTATTCCAGGTTATCATACGGGAGAATGATAAGGAGTGACTGTCTTAGATTGTGGGGTATCTATCTCTATTGCTGGCTGGGTAAGGTCAGTGGAAAATCTTGCGAAGGGGATGTTTCCCTTGGCTGCAAGTCATGCTAGTAGTGGATCAGTTTAGCACCTGTGAAGTTCAGGAGCATGCATACGATAGCTGACATCGTTATAACAAACTAAGGGGCCCTGTGCGTCTCTTTGAGGAATGTGAAGCATCTGATTTAATTGGTTTATGCCTCAAGCAGCTGGAGGACTATACATGAGAATTCAAGAGGAGTTCGTGTGGTGTGTAGATGGTTGCAGGATGGGGGGATCAATGGGACTTCGATCTCAAGCCAAGAGTTTATTATGGTTGGTATACATTTCCTCACGGGTAGCATGATGGTGATCATGTGTTAGTGATTATTGTTTCTTGTCATAGGAAGCAATAAGAGAGTTGATGATTGCGTTCAGCTGGTAAGTTGAACTAAGGGTGCGCTCTTGAAGACATGAAGATGCCTCTTATGTTTCCCATTCATTAACATAGGTGTTTTTTGGAGGAGCACTGGTTACCTTAGATAGGGGGAGATGCCCCTTTATCTAAGATGAATTACTGCGAGGATGCAGTTGAAGTTCCAATTTGCATTTGTGCGTCAAGCAAGCTGAGATGTCAAGGAGGATGTCTTGAAATTGTTGTATTGTTACAAGTTGTGGGAGACTTGGCATTGCATGTGTGATGGTAATGGTTCTTATTGGATGCTTAAGAATCATTGATTGAGTCTGGGAGAATTTATTTTTCTCTGCAGACTGGGATCATAAATTTGTGAAGAAATCTCTGCAATGTCAAATCAGAAGAAGAATCTAGGAAGAATAGACAATGTCTGACATAAATAGGATTATTTTAATCTTTTTTAGTCTCAATACTCTCTCTTTGGATGGTGGCAGATGTGGTTCTTCAAAATCTGGGTATGTTGCGTCTGGGTTTGGGGCTGTCTTGGTTACTTTTGCCAAGTTTTGGCTAAAAAGGGGGAGAATGGTTTTTTGATGTGGTCTGGGATTGGGTACATTCCTGCAGTTGTTTTGCAAGAATGTTGGTTAAGATGTTCTGACATCTTAATAATCTTTTCGTGTGCCTTGTGTCTTGTGATATGAGTTATGAAACAGGTTGTGTCTTGTGACCTGAGTTACGCAATCTATACTCTCAGTGTTATAAAGCCTACAACTACTGTTTCTTTTCTGGAGGAGTCTTCTGGGTCTCAAGACCTCTCTTGAAAGGAGGGGGAATATGTTGAGGGGGAGACTCTCTCAGACCTTAGCTCCAATCAATTCTCAAGATGAAGGAGTCTTGATGAAGGAGTCTTGCTAATTGCAGAATGCAGAAGAAAATGTTTTAGCCAAAATTTGTCAAAAAAGGGAGATTGAAAGCACTTGAAGTTTGACTAAATTTTGCTAAAACATTCTGATGATAAACTTGAGGAATCTGCAGAAGAAAAAGATGTCGAAGGAAATGTCTCGACATCCTGACTGACTTACTAAGTTAGCAGGTTTTAATATATTGCAAGAATTAAGGAGCGGATCAAGGAATCACAAGAGAAAGGATAGAAAGCCCAAGACAGCAGAAGACTATATAAGGAGACTTAGACCTAGGGTTATGTACTGTACCTTTTGTATCCCTTGTAACTTTGTAACCTAGTTCTCTTGTGTTGAATAAGGGTTTAGGGTTTGAGAGTCGTTGGCTCTCTTAGGAGTTGTAAGTCTCCACTCTGTAATATGGGATGCAGAGTGGAAGGCATATGTACATGGATATAACCAGAAGCTTGTAGGTAATGGTTGTTGTATTGTTCTTGGATGAAGCTTTGAAGCAAGTCCAAGATAACTTGGAGGTCAAGAAACCGCGACAGGTTCTGTATTGGCAGAAGACAGAGATATCACAGGTTGTGATTAGGATGTGAGTGAGGTATCTCTTATCAGGGTTGTAAATGTTTGAGTTTAGCCTTGGTAAAGATGTTCATTGGGTAGATGTTAGGTATAAAGTTGTAAATGGGGGAGTTTAGCTTTGTAACAGTTCTACAGATAGTGAAGTCTTCATCCTGGATTGGTATCCCCAGATGTAGGTGAGTTACACAGAACTGGGTTAACGAATACTGTCTTATTTAACATTCTGGAATTTACAGTTTTGTTAGTGTTCTTGACTGACATGTTGGATCAGATGTCGTGACATCTGTGTGTGTGCAGTTCTGATATTCAATGTATCAGTCTGCTGTTGCGCCTCTGAGTTTAAATGATTATGAAGCACAATGTCTTGACATGTGTTAGGACATCTGTTGTCTGCATAGGCCAAAATTTCAAATGGACTAGCAACATTGGTATAGGATTTAAAAAATCTTCTAGAGTACCCTGTAAGACTTAAAAATCCTCTCAACTATTTCACATTAGATGGTGTAGGCCATTCTAAGGCTGCTTGTACCTTGGTACTCTCCATTGATACTCCCTTACCGAATAATTTGTTGCCCAAGTAATCAACTTCTGTTGACCCAAAAAAGCATTTTGACAATCTTGCAAAGAGCTAGTGTTGTCTCAATGTCTGCAGTACTGCGTCCAAATGTTTAAGGTGATCCAGCTAAGAAGCACTGTATATCAAAATATCATAAAAAAAACCAAGACAAACTTCCTGAGGGAGAATTGGAAAACTTGGTTCATTAGGCACTGAAATGTTGCTAGTGCGTTTGTAAGTCTGAACGACATTACTAGCCATTCATAGTGTCCATGGTGGGTTCTAAAAGCAGTTTTCTCTCTATCTTCAGGTTGTACCAAAATTTGATGGTACCCTGATCTCAAGTCTAATTTGGAGAAATATTGAGCTCCATACAATTTGTCTAATAGCTCATCCACTGTTGGCATTGGAAAGATGTCCTTAACAGTGATTAAATTCAGTACTCTATAGTCAATACAAAAGCGTCAACTACCATCCTTCTTCTTAACAAGAAGTATATGTGACGAAAATGGGTTGTTGCTTGGCTGGATGATACCTTGATCTAACATTTCCTTGACCCTTTTTTCAATTTGCTCTTTCTGTGCATATGGGTATCTGTAAGGTTTTATTTTCACAGGGCCTAAGTTTGGCTGCAGAGGTATCGCATGGTCTTGTGCTCTCTGAGGTGGTAATGCAGTAGGGACTATGAACACTTGAGCATACGTGTGCAGAAGTATAGCCAATTCAGGGTCGATATTGGTTGGTAATTCCTTCAGAATATCATCTGGGACACCTAGTTTGATCAATTGTATTGCAAAACACTCTTCAATTGCCCTGGTATTCTGTAGTCTTTTGAAGTGATTGAACTGGGTTTGGCTGACTTCTGTATTGCTGTCACCTTGCAGAGTGATGAACTGACCATTTTGGAAGAATTTCAATGTTAAGGCTCCATAGTCAGCCACATAAGGACCTAATGTTTATAACCATGTTGATCCCAAAATTATATCTGCACCCGAAATTTGTAATAAATACACCGGTATCTTCACCTCTTGGCCTTGAATTTGCAGTGGTAACTGCTGAATGATGCCTTCTGCACTTAAAATCTGTCCATTACCCATTAGAACTCGAATGTTAGGAACTGGTTCCACTGGTAATTTCAGCACTTGAGCCACTCTAAGCTGAATGAAGTTGTCAGAACTACCTTCATCAACCAATATCTTAACTGTTATGCTTCCAACTTGTCCAGTGAACCGAATAGTGCCCACACCCTGTGATCCTCGCATAACATTAAAGGATAAATGATGAGTTTCATCATCTTCGCTTTTCCCTTCAATCACAATTTTCTGATCATCTGGTGGATGGTCATCTGCTTCCTCTAGCTGAAGCAACATGGCTTGCCCATTGGGACACTTGTGAGAAGGGGAAAATTTCTCATCGCAGAAATAACATAAATTCTTTTCTCTTCTCAATTGAATCTCAGCAGGGGAATTTTTTTTTTTTTTTTATGTTTTGGTTTCTATTGTTGAATGGTTTGATTGGTGGTGTAGGTAAGAGTATAGGTAAGGTAGCTTTGGGGCTATCATTTTTTTTGGAAATTTGTTGGATATTTTGGTGCGGCTGAAGTGTTTGGGCTAGTATTTCTGGCTAGGTTTGAAAATGTTTTGTTTTTGTGCGGGAGTATATTTTTCTTCAAACAGTTTAGCTAAAGCCACTGCTTTGGTTAAGGTTTTGGGTTCCGTGGCTCTAACATCTCTGCTAATTTCTTCCTGCAATCCACTAATAAAACAATCCAAGATGGCTTATGCACTTAAACCATCTACCCTATTTGCTAAGGCGGTGAACTACATATAGTACTCATTAACAGTTGCAGATTGATTCAATTTAAAAAGGGTAGCATGAGGGCAATCATAAGTAGATGGTCCAAAATCTAATTCTAGAGCTCTAGTAAAAGCTTACCAAGAATTGAATGGTTCACTTTTCTGAAGCATTTGATACCAAAGGACAACATCATGATCTAAGTGAACTGAAGCAATAATCAATCTATCAACATCTGGTGTAGCATAATAGTCAAAAAATTGGTCAGCCTTAAAAAACCAGTCCATCACATTTTTTCCATCAAATCGAGGAAAGTCGAGTTTGACGGATCTCACCTGAAATGCGTTCCTCGGTGGCTCCTTAGTTGATGAGTTTGACGCACCATGGGAAGACTCTTGTAACCGTTACAGCAAGTGAGCCAATGTTGTGTTGAGCTGAGAGAATTGTGCTTCGTTAGCTCTCTGGAACTCTTCCATTCTCGTCATTTGAGTGTGACCAGCAACTTCTAATCGCTCAATATGTGAGGTCATGGATGCACTAACCAGGTCGATGGCATCAGCATTCTTCTTCAGCTCAACGTGAATCTCTTTCATACGAGTGTTGTCTGCCATGATGTGATGAAAGCACCAATGTAATGAATAAAATCAATGGAACAATAGTAACTCAGGGAAATAAAATATTAGTGATGGAAACAGTTGTTGATTTCAGTGAGGAATTTCAACAAATAGGTACAGTGCAGAAAAGAAATCAGAGCGGAGAAAGAATAATCAGAGGAGAAGAAAGTCCATACACCATTCATGCCCTCTCTCCTACCACTACCCTCCTATATAACTAACTAATTCTCTTGTGATTTGGTTATTTTCCAGCTGGGCTTCTTTTGTCGTTTTCCGCATCCCAATTCCTCACCATTCCGAAGTTTGTTATCATTTAGTGACTCAGCATTTCCACGTGCCACTGTATTCGTTACATATTGAGTTGAACCATGTGACTATGTTTGAAGGTAGACAAACCTTCAGAGGTTCTTCAATCAGAGTCACAGTCAGAAGTTTTAACACAAACGTTCATTAGAACCGTTGTTTAAGAGCTTTCTAGAACTTGACATCATCTTGTGAAACACTTGTATATCTTCAGAGTCAGAGTGTTTTGATTCCAGAATCTGATGACGTCACACGTCAATGCTTCAGAGTCAGAACCTGTTTAGCAAAAGCTACACACTAGACAAAAATCATTAGTGTACAAAATTGTTCTTTAAGAAGCAATGCATTGTTATCATCAAAACTAAAGGTCAGATGCATAACCAAATATTGGTCTAATAAATTACTTTACGATTGTTTAATATGGCGCTAAATTCATTAGTTTATTTTTCGTTTTATTTTGACCTTTAAAAAATGTCGTTTAAATTAATTGAGTTGTTGGATTTTTAAATGTGTTGCAATTTTGAAGTTAAAAATTCAATTTAACTTCAAAACTACTTAAATGCATAGAGTTTATTGATCGACCTCAGATAGAGTGATTCCTGGTGTATTTTTTGCATTGATTTCATTATTGTTTACATTTGTTGTTTACAGTTGTTTATTGAGCTTTTATTGTTGATTGTTGTACTGTATCCCCCATTGACAAATTGTACCTTCATTCCCGTAATGTGTAATAAATTTACACTTTCATTTAATTTTATTGTGTTAGTTGATTGTTAATTCAAAGATTAAAATCAACCACTTTCAGAAAAGAAACAAAAACAAACACTCAATCCAACGTTGAGTCTTTTTCCCCAAATCAAATTCAATTTGAATGCAATGTCGAGCATCTCCCCTGATTAATCCAAACTCTTTTCATAAGTCAAACTTGCAAACACTTGATACAACATCAAGTCGTTAATGCAAAACCTTTTTGTAATGAATTTGAAAGACAAAGGACCAAGAGATGCACATCTCATTAGACCCCTTAATAGTCGAGCGTTCGGAGCACAACGAATTCCTAACGACTATTAATCTTTACAAATAGAAACACTTAATCATATTTAAATACCATTTCAAAAGGGTCAAAAGGTAGATGGTATAGAGCCTTCATTTGATCTCCCTGATTATTCGGATATGAGTTGTCTTACTCGACCAGTTGAGTAATATTCATCCAACAAAACACTCAACCAATCAAACTTGTTTTCCACCCTTGCACGCCTTCGAAAACATTTTCATAAATGAGTATGCTTTATCCATATCGTTGTGAAACAAACAAAGACTTTCGCCTCCAAGAGCGACCAGTAAGTAAAGGTTTAGTCACTCGATATGTCTAAATGATTACTCCTTAAAAGCAATCAACCCAGTAGTTCCTTTTTAGTAGGACTATGTAGCATTGAGTTCTTCATAGAACCTGAAGATACGTATGAGCCGAATTTTGAAATCTTGTCAGGCATCCCTTTAATAAAACACCCCTTTAATAAAAAAAATGACCATCTTTCTTTCTTTTCCTCGCTCATTAAGCAGAAGAGAACAATGGACTTAGATAAAATTTCAATGCAAATCTAACTAAGAGGTTCCCATTGAGTATAACAGATATAAGGGGTGTTAATACCTTCCCCTTGTAAAATTGAGTCCCAAACCTGAATTTGGTTGCGACGACCATTTTCTTTTTCTTTTAAGGGTTTTATCGATATTTTCCCTTTCCTCTTTAGTAACAAATAGAGTTTGGTGGCGACTCTGTTCGAACATCTTTTCCGCAAGCATACGAACGCTTCGCGAAGGATCGCATTTTTTGAGATGTGACACAAGGAAGATACAAAGATTTTGCCACTGGATTTCTCGCGCATGCGATGCAATTTAACGTGGCGTGATGAGGCTTGCATCTTGACGTGATGGCAACCTATTGCGGCGCGATATTTCTTTTTCATTTTTATATGCAATTTTGGCCACTTTTTCAAGGGTTCCAACACTACTACAAAATATACCTTTCGTAACACCAATTTTACAATGTTCATAGTGTTACCTGTGGTAATAGTTTATTTCTGGGCGCTTTTTTTTTTTGTATTTACTAGAGGATATGTCACAACGGTCAAATGAAGCAACCGTGGTGAAAAGGTACACGGGGTGAAATGGTTCGAATCCCATCACCTACAAGAAACCTAAGACTTAGTCTTGACTTACTTCTGACCAATTGGGGCAACACAAGAAGCTTTAAATCACCTACGCATGGTTCAGGATCTTCTTGCGAGATCAAGATGAGGTTGTTGAATATTGGAGCAATTTCCCTTCCTTTCAACTTGATTATGATAGAGATTCAAAGGTTATGAGGGTAAATTTTCAAGTTCACAACCAAAATTCAAGTTTGATGCCGAAGTCCAATATTCAAAATCATTCCAAATCCTTTCATTCTAATTTCAATATCTAATTTCAAATTTCTTTCTAATTCATGTCAAAATGTTCCATAATTCATTTCTCTTTAATTTTCAAGTTCATATAAAATAAAAAAAATAAAAAAAATAAAAAATCAACTTCATGTTCATGACTCAAGTTACATGTTCACTCAAGATTTCAAATTTCAAATTTTCATTCAAGCTTACAAATTTCATAACCAAATTCTAAGTGCATCCTAAGTTCAAGTTCATGTCAAATTGTAAATTTCAATTCAAAATTCAATTTCATAAAAATTTCAAGTTCAATACAAGATTCAAGAGTCAATGTCAAGTTTCAAATTTTTATTCAAGTTCCAAATTCCATGCAATCTCTTCCCAAATTCAATTTCTTGTCTAAAATTACAAAGTTTCAAGTCTAAGCTCATGTCAAATTCCTTAAAATTCAATATCCAAATTGCAAATTTTATTCAAGATTTAAAATTCCAAAGTTCTTTCCATTTTTTCGTTCAAGACTCAAGTCCAAGTTCATGTGAAAGTTTAAATTTTCCATTCAAAATTCAGATTTCATTCGAGTCAAATTCCAATTTACATCTTCATGTCCAAAATTCAAATACATATTCAAGTCCCAGATACAAGTCCATGTTACAAGGAAAAATTGTCAAAAAAAAAAAATAAACAAGCCACTACTCAAATGTCCAAAACAAGACCTTCCAAGATTCACAAATTCTAAAAAAACCAACTTCAAAGATTTCCCAAGTTAGCCACAAATTCAGCAATCCAACGATCACAATGTTATCATTTTCATATACTAAACTAGATTTTTTGGGTAGGAAAAAAGTAACAGTAAAGCATAATGCCTTGTTGAGTGAATAATGATGACCAATTTTGCTGGAATAAGGTTACCAGTTGTGGCCTGTTACTGTTCTTGTAATGTTGTTGTTGTTTCTTCCTCTTCATCACTATTAAACCGGACATTTAAGAATGCTCCTCGCCGCATGTTACTAGGCATAGGAACATCTTCATTCTTGTCTCATTTTATCATTAACATGTTTACTTCTGGTGTCAAATCCTTCCTTGCATCCGCCAGCATAAGCTCCGGCCCCTCTGTTGATCAGATACTGAAGAATGTTGAATGGCCAGAGCAATTCCCCTTTAAGGAGGAGGATTTCCAGAGATATAATGAGTCATCATATTCCATATTCTATGAAGCACCTTAATTCGTAACACACATTGAGGATCCTACAATTGCTGCTTTAACTAAGTATTACTCTATGGTTTTTCCACCTAGCAACACCCCTGGAATAGGCATGGTATAGGCATGAATGAAGAAGAATTGAAGAGGAACCCGGTTCTCATAGAATATGTTGTACAAGACTTAAATGTGAACCCTAAACCCCGGTTCGATTTCATCACTAATGTGGTCAGTGTTGATTACCTTACAAAGCCTCTTGACATTTTCAAGGAGATGAGCGGATACTCGAACTCGGTGGATTAGCCATAATGAGCTTTTCAAACCGATTCTTCTGGACAAAAGCCATTTCTATATGGACATAAAGTGGGGATGCTGATCACATTATCATTGTTGGGTCCTATTTTAATTAAGCAGGAGGATTTGAACCTCCTCAGGCTATGGATATATCTCCAAATCCTGGACGTTTGGATCCGATGTACGTCGTGTAATCAAGGAAGCTCTCTACCGCTTAAGAGAAATATGAAATCAGAATTTATAGCAGTGTATTTACGTATCAGCAGTAACTGTGATAGGGAATTCGTTCATATTGTGGTATCTCTATCCATTTTCCATCTTTGAAGAATTCAAGACCAGGTACTTTATCATCTTGAAGCAATAGGATGATTCCACTAGCATTTGTGTGCTCTCTTAATCCTCTCACTAATTCTAGAAATGGACATTCAGGTACTTCGCCACTTTTGTTCCCATAGCTGCTCCATTACTTCCTGAAAATTCTTTCTTTATGTGTTCTTTCTCCAAACCGAGATTTTCATTCATTAGCTCAGATTATTTCTCCGCCAATTCAACTAGCTTTTCAATGTACTCATCCATTGTCTTACTGCATTTAAAAAAAATATACCACATTTCAATTTAAACATTCCAATTTCATTACAAAACCAATTTCATTTCATTTCAAAACCAAATTCAAAACATTTCATATTCCAAATTCAAGTTTCAATCCAAACCAAAATTCAAGTTTCTATCTCATGTTTCAATTCCAGTTCAAGTGTCAATCTTACTTCAATTCTAACAAAGTTCAAGTGTTAATTTCATCATTCAATTCACATCATATTCAATTAGATTCATTACATCACATACAATCCATGTTAGTTCATATCAACTCATTCAAGTCATCCATTCAATTCATTCATTCAAACCACATCAATTCAGTTCATAAGCAACTTCAAGACCACTCAAGGTTATTGTTTCAATTAACATAGCAGAATACACAATGTTGCAAAGAAAAAATCATAAAGGACAGTAAAGAAAAAGCTGGTGGGACCATGTACTATTTTCCTCACTACAGACAAAAAGCAATTCACATCTGCAAAAATTCGTACGAGGATACTCTCCACTACTAACCATCCTCACTCCACTCACCCAACGTCCTAAAAATCATCAGCAAAACCCTAATTGCAAGATCTATTTATACCCTACACTATTCATAGACCAAAAGAAAAAAAAAAAAAAAAAAGAGAAGAAAAAACCCGAAAAGAATTTCTTCCCTAACAATCACAAAAGCTCAATATCTTTCTCAAAAATTATCCAGAGTTCCATCGTTGAACTCCGAGCTATGACTGTATCACAAACGGAGTAGGAAACGTGGAGTAAGGCAAAACGCATAAAGAAAAATGAGAAAAAAAAGGAGACATTGTACCAGAAGGAGGAGCCGTCGTACCAGAGCTTCCATCATCATACCGGAATTGCTCGATTCATCTATTCAGTACTCTTCTCACCTCTTTCCTTTGTTTCATTGCAGTGAGTGTTTTGAATGAAAAACACCTTTGAAGTATTATTGTAGTTGTTATAGATCTATGAATATGGTGTTTTTGTTTGGATTTAATTTGTCATGTGATGAAAAGAGGAGGTTTAGAGAAGATTGGTAGCTTTTTTTTTTCTTTTCTTTTCTAAACTATTAAGTAATTCATTTGATTTTAAATTGGAGTTTTATCTTAGGATTTTGGTCCTTCCTCTTTTATCAGAGTTTTTTTTTTTTTTTTTCAAAAGGCCAATCATTGATACCAAAATGAAAGAACAAGAAGATGTTCATGTACAAAGCCAAAAACCAGACAGATCACCACCCACAGTACTATAAACTTCCCAAACAAAAAGGGAAAAAACCCCACCAAGAGATTTTCAAGCCCAACTCTAAAGAAATCTAATCCCCTAAAGGGTACATACAAAAGGCAAAAAAATTAGAGTTGAGGAATGAAAATTTCCCAAAAGAAGACCATTTCCAAACGAGAAGTTTGATAGACCAACAAATGTCGTCAAAAATGAAAGCTCCGCCCGAAAAAATAATGTTATTTCTATTCCACCATAGCTTTCAAATAATGATTAACCAAACATAACCAAACTTCAATTTGTCCTCCTCCCTATGTCCACAGCCACACCAATCCAAAAAGAAAAGAATAACGTCTCCTTCAAAAGAACTACCTACTCCGATCCAATCTCCTATCCTCTCCCAAATAGCTCTCACCTGCTTACGAACAAAAAAAGAGTGAACCAGGTCCTTCTCCTGTAAATGACAGAAAACACACTTTTGATCCAAGTTAACACATCCCCTCTTCAAGAGCTCCTTCTTCGTAGCAAGTCTCGCCCACAAAACTCTCCAGCCAAAACACTTCATCTTGAAAGGAATCCTAATTCTCCATAAAAGACTCAAAGCTTTCAATAGATTTTCGCTTAATTCCTCAGAATTTGAATACGACAGCAAGGCCTCATAAGTATCCCTGACTTAAAACCCTTCGGCATTTCCATCTTTCCAAAACACCCTATCCTCACGATCTTCTGCAGGTCTGCAATCACTCAACCACCTGCTCAATTCCTCAATTCTATCCTTATTATCTTCTGAGACTTGCCCATTGAAACCCTTCAGCTTCCAACACCACTCCCCATTCTCCCAAACTCCCATATCATGAACCGGTACATGAGGCAAATTGTTGCAACTATACAGATCAGCAAATGTATCTGCCAAAATAACACCCTTACACCAATTAGTCTGCCAGAAAGCAATGTTCTTACCGTTACCAATCGAAAATTTCACTTCCTGCTTCAAATTGAAACCCCTGTTGGCAGCATATGAACCACTTTTAACCACATCCTTCCACCACTGTGAGGAACCTCTAATAATAGGGTAGTTATCGTTGATAACCTGTTCTTCTATAAAACCATATCTATCCTTCAGTATCGACTTCCACAAGGCTACACTTGTATTAAGAATCCTCCATCTCCATTTTGAAAGAAGAGCAACATTGAATTCTTCCAATTTTCTGATGCCTAGTCCACCCTTAACCTTAGGACAACACACCCTCTCCCAATTGATCCAATGGATCTTCGATTTCTCCTCCGTGCCTCCCCATAAAAACCTGCTTCTAATTTTATCGATCTCCCTTATAACTCCCTTCGGTACCCTGTAAAAAGACATCCAAAAAATAGGAAGAGAAGAAATAACAGAGTTAATTAAAGTTAGTCTTCCGGCCATGTTGAGAATTCTAGCTTTCCAGCCCACCAACTTTTTCTTAATTCTGTCAATTAAAGGCTTCCATCCTGCTATCCTTCTTGGGTTGAAACCAACAGGTATTCCAAGAAAAGAAAAAGATGAGGACTCAATTCTGCATGACAGAAACAAAGCAACAGCTTAGAGAATCTGAACATTCACATTCACTCCAATCACCCTACTCTTTGAGAAATTCACTTTCAGACCTGAGACAATTTCAAAACCCCTTAACAAAGCTTTGATGCACCAAATGTTGTTCCAAGATCCCTCTCCAATTATCAAAGTATCATCTGCAAACTGTATCAAATCCGCTTGAGTATTCAGCCCCATTTTAAAACCTTTGAACCTACCTTTTTCCACTGTCAATCTCATCATACCAACCAGACCCTCAGCCACAAGAACATACAAAAAAGGAGAGAGAGGATCGCCTTGCCGTAATCCTTTTTCCGTCTTGAAATCCTCAGTAGGGCTACCGTTCACTAAGATAGAAAGATGACACAAAAAAACAGTTGCTTCCATCCATCTAATCCATCTTAATCCAAATCCCATTCTCCCCATCATGTACCTCAAAAAGTTCCAACTCACACAATCGTACGCCTTTTCAAAATCAACTTTGAAATGGAGGCAACTTTGACTGTCTCTAGTAGCCTTATCTATTGTTTCATTAGCAATTATCACTCCATCTAATAACTGCCTACCAGGAACAAAACCAGTTTGACTTTGAGAAACCAACTTACCAACAACCATCTTCAGTCTACCAGCCAACACCTTTGCCAGAATTTTGTACAAACAACTGACTAAACATATAGGTCTGTACTCACTCAAAGAAAGAGGATTATCCACTTTAGGTATAAGAGTGATGAAAAAGGAACAAACAGCCTTGGGAAGAAAGGCTACTTCATGAAACTCAGAGATAAACTTAATGATGTCCTCCTTTAGAAAGCTCCAACATTTTTTAATAAACATAAGACTATAACCGTCCGGGCCCGGACTTTTGTTGCCTTCACAGCTCCAAACAGCAGCTTTTATTTCCTCCTCCAAAAAAGGTTTTTCGAGAAATAAAACGTCCTCTTTAGAGAGTCTTCCAAACTTACATCCATCCAGTTTAGGTCAAACCAAATTCTTCTCGGTAAACTTCTCCTTGAAGAACTCTTTTATCGCATCTTTAACCTCTCCCACCTCTTCAACAATGCCTTTCTCAGTTACTACTCTGCCAATGAACTTCCTCCTAAGTCTACCTTTAATCCACCTATGAAAAAATTTGGAATTCTCATCACCCTCATTCATCCACTTTACCTTAGCCTTCTGTCGCAACATCCTCTCTTTCCAATAGAGTTTCTTCCAAAACTCCTTAACAGCTTTAACTTGTTGCTCCACCAAATCAGACTCATCACCCTCTGTTAACAAACTCAACTTAGCATCTACTTCATTCAATATATCAATATCTTCTTCCATCTTGAGATCCACCCAACCAAACACTTCCTTGCTCCACTTGACTAAACTCTGTTTGAGGACTCTGAACTTTTCTTTCACTACAAAATCACTTCTGCCCCTAATATCCATCTTCTTCCATTCATTCTCCACAAAACCAAAGAAACCGGGGTTTTCTAACCAATAATTATTAAATTTGAAAGGTTTCTGCCCCCAATTAGTTTCTATGATCTTCAACCAAATAGGAGCATGATCTGATATGTCTCTTCTGCCAACTAATTGATTCGAAACGCCCCACTTCTGCACAATCCCCTCATCCACCAAGAACCTGTCAATTCTACTCATAGCTCTTCCTCCTCCCCCGAACCAAGTAAACCTGCTACCTGCTACCGGCAAATCTATTAGGTGCATACCCTCTATGAAGCTATTGAAGCCATTCATCTCAGAAGTACTAACATAATTGTTCTTCCCCTTTCTCTCCGACGCCAAAGTAGTAACATTAAAATCTCCACCAACAATCCATAGACCATCAGACAAAGAATCCTTACACTTGATAATATCTCTCCATAACTTCTTTTTATCTCTCAAAGAACAGCCAGAGTAAACGTTAATCAAAGTAAATATGTCCTCCTTCCATAACAACCTGATACCAAGAAAATCGTCTCCTCTAAAAGAAAATAACACCTTTATTACTTCTGGATTCCACATTGTAATTATTCCACCTGATTGACCAACTGCGCTAGCATAAGACCAATCAACGCTACCTTGACTCCACATACTCCTAACTACATTATCCTCTACTGTTACCATTTTAGATTCTTGAATACAAAAGATGTCAGCTTTACCTGTACTAATAATGTCTCTGATTCTTCTCCTCTTAGCCGAAGAACCTCCCCCTCTAATATTAAGTGAGCCAATAGTCATTGCTTCTTTTTCGATTCCGCCTTCTTCCCCTCCCAATTCCTTCTATCTTGTTCTTCCAGCTCCTCTAACTTCTTCTGAAAATCAATGGAGTTGTCATCAACCGTTACCCCGAATTCAGGAAGATCTCCCCAAATTCTTTCACCCACCCTGGTTTCCATCTTATTCCAAAATTTCTTATTGCATCCAATCATATCTGAGTCAGAAATTTGATCACAACAGAGAATTGCTCCTCCCGAAAACTCCTCAGAATCTTCTTCAATAGGTTTATTAAGACTAGGGTTTTTGGAACAGCTGATCGAAGCTCTCAGAAATTTGTTGAGAACTTCAAAGAATGAAGGTTGTGAGAAATCCTCTATCGGATCCTCAGATTCACCATGGCCCAAAGAGTCCCCCTGGCCCAAAATTCTTTTGACTTTGGTTTTGGGCTTACTACGAATAGGCCCAATTAATTCTTTCACCTTCCTCTATTTCTCCCTTTTTCTTCCCTTAGTATTTCCTCGGATACCGCGAAGACACCTTTTTTCCTTCTGACTCCTGAGGTACGGATTTAAGAATAGGCTCCACGCCTTCCAACGAATCACCTACTAACACTCTATTTGTCTTAGTTGTTCCATCACCTTTAGCATTTCTGATGCCTTCGAAAAGAGAATCATCATTAGAAACACTGCCCAAAACCACTGTGTTCGTCTGCTTTGACCCCGCGTGCTCTGAACCTTTGTCCTCACTACTTCCAAACACTTTTTTCAGTCTAACCTCCATGGATGACCTCCCAGCCATAGATTCTTCCTCCTTAGACTCGCACCCACCATCACCACCGTGAGCCTCTTCTTCCTCCGAAAAACCAACCTCCTCCCCTTCCTCTCCAAGTTGGCTCCAATTACACTCCGACTCAGAGGATGAGCTATTGACCAGCAAATCCTTGACCTGTTTGTTGAGAACTATCCTCAGAGGACCATGAAAATCTTCGCACATTTTAATCTTGAACTCCACGTTGTTGATCAATACACAGAAAGTTTCGTTGATTACCACCGCACAATGAGTCATCACCATAAATCTTGCAACATCCTTACACTCCCCCTTCAAGGTATTCTCATCTGCGCAAACATAGCTTCCCACCGTCTTGGCTAACAATTCAAAGAAGTTAAAGTTCCAAGCATGACAAGGAATACCGTAACATCTCAGCCACGTTACCCTCTCTTTGTCCACCACGTCTTCTTTCCACTCCTTGATCTCCACAAACCATTGCTTCCACCAAGTCTCACCTTCCCGAATCAAGTCCCTAATCTCACCCTCTTCAGATTCTTCAAGGAGACATAGATTTCCTCCCAAAGGAGTAATTTTGATAGTAAAATAACCCTTCATCTCAAAGTTAGTTCTAATATTGTACGTCATCCCCGCCTCTCTAACTTTCCCGACATATGCCTTCTTGACACTCCTTATCTCTTCCTCAGGAGCATCAAATTTCAAATGATACTTCTCCTTCAATTGGACCTTACTCTGAAACACAGGACCTCCTTTGTTCACAATTTCAGAATAAGATTTTTCACCTCTGAAATTAGAATACAGCGGCATTTTCCTCTGCTCGTTTCTGACCTCCTGCCCCTTGTGAAAGCTCCGACTGAATCTACCTCCTACATACTTACTATCCCTGGAGAATCTAGGGATATTAGCATGGATTTTAACTTCTTCTATGAAAATATTGTCCATCCTGATTGCCAGCAGTCTACCGTCTTCCACCTCCGCAAATCTCGCGAATCCAAAGCGTTTCCCCATTTTATTTCTTTTAGGAGGAATAACAACCTCCAAGATCTCTCCATAATCCTTAAATATATTGAACAGATTTGAGGCCGAAACTTTTTCCGAAAAATCTGAAATGAAAATAGTTTGCAACTTTTCCTTAACGTGTTTGTTAGCAACTCCTTCTGCTTTGCACCAATCCTATGCCATGAGTCTGATCTTCTCTTCTTTTCTTCTACGAACTCTCTTCCAATCTCCCATATTTCAAGAACTAAAAATTTATAGTTTTTAAATGTTTAGATTTGATAAGAATCTCTCATGTTGAGATTTCTCTTTTATCAGAGTTAATATTTGCTATTTTTTTTTTAGGATTTTATGGTTTAATTTGTTTTTGCTATAGGTTGAATTTAAATTGTGTGACATTGATTGATCGGTGTACTCATTTGTATAGTTTTAATTTCTACCTGTTAATCTTATGTCCTACCTTGATGATGAATGATCTTTACTTGATAATTTTTTTTATAAAAAAAGAACAAATTCTCGATTCAACGTCGAGCCTTTTTTTACCTTTGTAAGTCGATTGCCTTGTGCATCACCATCAACCTCATTGATCACTATACACAACATTCATAGCTTACTCTTGGGCTTTCTTACAATGAGATCTATTCGATCAATTACTTCTAATTGGTCGTTTAGAAGACTAGCCCACTTTGCTAGTGCACGCATAATAATAAGAACCGATTTAATTGTTTATCGCTTTCGTGGTTCATTTACTTGCGTATGCTTGTTTGTTTGGATGTGTGTTTACCACCATTTTATTATCCCCATTCAGAAAGGTGTACCTTTCTCCTCATGAAGTGTAAAATAATTTTATCGCTTTCTTTTACTTGTTTGTTTATATTTTGTCATTGTATGATGAATAATCCCAACCCTAAAGCATACTTGATCCATATATCAAGTCCTACCCCACTCTTGTAAGTCGATTGCCTTGTGCATCACCATCAACCTTACCCTATACCCATTAGGACCTCCTTTCCATTTAGTTCAAACTTTGACACCACTTTGAACGCAAATTTAAACCTCGATCAACATCGAGCATTTTCTCAAAGTCAAATTAATCAACTTAACCATACTTAGACCCTATTAAATTAAAAGATGAAAAGGGAGTTGGAATGGAGCCTTCGATTCCTCTTCTCGATTGTTTGGGTATGAGGAGCCTTTCTTAATACTCGAACAATTATCTTCTCTAAAAGATTTCTAATCCATTTCACACCAAACTATTTTCATAATAAATCGAACCAAACCTATTTTTCTCATTCACTTAGATGAGAAAGAGAGAGAGAGAGAGAGAGAGAGAGAGAGAGGCGAGTCTTTGACTCACTCTTTTGATAGTCTGGATATGAGGAGCCTTCCTCATTGTTCAAATAATCATCTTCCATCTAAAATACTGTAACTATCAAACCCTTTCACAATTAAGGTTGAGGAGAGAGAGAGTCGAGACTCCGATTCACTTTCCCGATTGTTTGGATACGAGGAGCCTTCCTTGGCGTCCAAATGATTGTCATCCGAATAAAGCATCAACACATTAACTCAACTTCTCGCAGTCGTGGGATTAAAATTTTTTCTCAAAAGAATGATGTTTAGTCCCTTCTAACGCACATGCAACTAAATGCGTAAGCCTGCGCCAAAAGTAGAAAAGCTAACGTTTTGCCCTTAGAATGAGACCTAAACATTTGTTCAATCAAACGAGCTAACAACCCGTAGTCCCACGAACTACGGACGCTCTGATTCTTCATTTCTCAAATGAAGATACCTAGGCACAAGGGCCCTAACCCTAATAAAAAAGCCACCCATTTCTCCTTAGAAAGCAAAACCCTTTTATCATACCTTTTGCATTATTCCCTTAGAAGAAAACAAACAACCTTAGCCAACATTCCTTACAATTAGAATTAAAAGGTTCCCGTTGAGTACAATGGAAGTGAGGGGGTGTTAATACCTTCCCCTCACGTAACTGACTCCTGAACCTAAAATTTGGTTGCGATGACCATGTTCTTTCCCTAAAGGTTTTCTCTATATTTTTCTATTCCTTCTTAGTATGAATAAAAGTTCAGTGGCGAATCTATTCGAATGTTTTTTTTTCCACGACCATTCGCGAAGGATCTTATTTTTCGAGGTACGACAGTAGTTTTGATATTGATTTTGACGATTTGAAGTGCCAGAATCTTGCCTCTATCCTTGTTGATAACCTTGGTTATTACCTCTTAGTTGGTAACCTTGGCTGCCTTGTTGATATAGAGGTTGTCTAGGTTGATAGCCTTGATTTTGGTTTTGGTTTCCCATGTAATTCACTTCCTCTACAATCGGAGGACAATACCCGGTAGAATGGTCTCCACTGCATTACTCACAACTTTCAACTTTTTGATTTTGTTGGGAACTTCTCGCATCTCCTTGATTTGTTGTGGAAGTTTTGACATTTGTTGTGTCAACAACTCCACTTGTTGTGAGAGCAACTTGTTTTGTGCAAGAATAACGTAATTAGTACCCAATTCAAGCACTCATGGCTTCCTTTGAGGTGTACCATGGCTATGTTCACCTTGATGGTTGTAGCATCCCAAATTTTCCCTACCTTTTTTTCTAACCTTAATTGGCTTTTGTTTCGCATTCATTTTTCATCTTCATTAGGTCATAATTCATAATTATTCATTTGCATTGGTCTTCTAAGACATGAGATCAAAGTTGTCCAATTGGTCAAGTGTTTTAGGCATATTGAGTGTGAAAAGGATCCATGTGGATTACTTGGAATTCAAGATACAAGTCCATTAAACCACATCCAAACCTATATCCATATCCATATTCAATTCATTATCCATATATAATTCATTCAATTAACCATTTATCCATTTCATAAAATATATCCCAAATCCAAATTAAGTCAAAATCCAAGATATCCATTTGTGGATCCATTATCAAATCCATTTCAAAGCATATAACCAAGATCCAAGTTACTAAGCCAATTATCCATAGACCAATTCTATTTGAGTCAACGTCCAATTTAATCCAACAATGAATTCATTCTCCAAATGATCCAAACCCAAAGTTAGTCAAAGTTAAAGGAGAAACATCAAAAAGAAGTTATTTTTAGAGATAAATCAAGATTGAGGATCATGACTTCCTTTTAGAGAACGCGCTCAATAATGATGCAGTTGGGAGTAAGCTAAAAACAAGGGTCACAAGCCTTCTGTACAGAATGGGGCAACTTTAAATGTCATGACCAAGCATTTATTATTGCTGCAGGGTAATAACAGTGGGAAAAGAGCTATAACAAAGGATAAACGCGCTTTACCTCACCGATCTGAAGAAGCACATCGAGGAGCAATCGGAGAAGAAGAGGTGAAGCAGAAGTAAACCAGATGAAACAAAGGATAAATGTGTTTTACCTCACCGATCTGAAGAAGCACCAGACTCTCTCCGGTCGGTAAACTCGTCGAACCTCCTTGTTGTTTCATTGTTTTTCTGCGAATCGGTAGATAGTAACAAATAGCTCTTGATGTGATGTTTTTTTCACTCTGCCATCGCCGGCAACGAGCTGTGGCATGGCGGAGTCTTTGTTCGCGTTTCTGAGAGAACGGAGGTTTGGTTTTCGTGTGTCACCGGCGAAGAAAGGTGTTTGAAGAAGGCTGAACGAGTGAAGGAAGAGTGTGTCAGAGAGAGGTGGAGAGCGAACAGAGAGATGGAGATGGTCATGAGCGAACCGGCGCGGCATCCTGAGGTTTTTCCGGCGCCGTTTGGAGAGGAAGGGGACAATTGAGTGAGGAGTGGTGGAATTCGGTTCACCTAGTTTTGTGGATTTAGGTTAAAGACTTTAGCAAGATAAATTGGACTGGGCTTTGTTGCTTCCATGGAACTTCTTCTGCACATTCAATGTGATTTCACACCCCCTATTCACCATAAGGCCGTGGATCCATGCTACTTTTATTCGCACCACCTTCTTCCAATTCTGCACCCCTGTTCTTTTTTGCTTTGTTTCTAGTTTTTATTTTTTAGAAATTAGTTATATATATTGTGAGTTTGTTCCTTTTGTGAAAAAGTCAGGTTTGACACAAGAAAAAAGGGAAAGATCATCAGAAATCATCCAGTGGAATTCCTGAAGAAGATTAGGATTTTGGCAGACAAATCAAGCCTCTGACTTTTGATACTTTGATCCAAGATAAAGCCATCGAGCCTTAATCCATCATGACATGTCCAATTGTTGATTTAGGGCATGAAAAATCAATTTTTGAGAGTTTTCTTGCAAGAGGAGCAATGTTTGGTCCATGAAACTTTTCAAATGTGGAAATTTCACTACTTGTGCCAAAATTGAAACAGTCATAACTTTCAAACCACACATCCGAATTGAGTGACTCAAAGCTCAAATGGAAGCTCTTTCCACGATCTTCAAATTGTATTAGAGGACCTCTCTTCAAAAGATACATGGTTTTTAAATTATGAGACTTGGAAGCCAAGATGCATTTTTAACTTAGTGAAATTTTGGTCATTTTCACCCTAATTTTCATCCAACTTTGATTCAATCTTTCACCTAGTTCCAAGCTTCAAATCAAAAATCTTTGGACATGAAAGTTGTTCCTTGTTCTTCAAGCTTTCCAAGCATGTATAGAACTCCTCATTTGGATAAACCAATCTCAAGTTATGATGTTCTAAAGTTGGATGTTTCAAATTGTCAAAGTTCCATGACTTAGAAATTTTTCTAAGTTCTTTTGGGCAGATTGATGGACACGAATTCATGGCATTTTTAATCAAAGTTCCAAGATTAATCTCAAGTTTTCTTCCACATGAAAAATGCTCTATCAAATGTCCATGTTACATAGGATAAAAAATTTCAAGAATTGGTGGAGTAGTGATTAAGTTATGATGCCATAAAGTTGTCACGAAAGATATTTCCAAACACTTAGAAAAATCTGATTCTTAGAACACTTTGCTACATCAATCTTTACCACTCATTTTCACATGTTTCTAATAGCAATCTCAACCTGCCACTAACACATAAGTTGTTATATTACATATTTTCTTTCCAAAGAATCCAAAGGCATGATGTTTGGTCCATTAGACAACGCGTGATCGTGTGATGAAGGGAAAGGCATGGTTTAGTTCTTTGCAAACTATGCTTTATGATTTAAACAAATCTGAGCCAGAGATCATGGCAAGTACAAGTGTTGAGTTCTTTCTCATCAGTCCCCAACCACAAAGCCACCAAACCCGTGCAAATTTATCCAAAAGTACATCAACTTTTGTACTTGCAAGTTGACAACCACAAGCAATAAACCTTGGACCATCGTGTCACACCATAGAATGTTGGTTTGAGATCCTTCTTTTTCTGATTCAAGGCTTGAAACAAGCAAACAAGACATTCTCACTTGGCTCAAGAGAGAAGCTCAGACTATGCCATGCGTAGGATCTTTCTTCATGATTTTTCTCTGCAATGCAAAACCAATATCCTTCGTATCATCCAAGCTATGGACCAGAAGACTCCCCTATAAAAGGAGGACAACTCTCATTCACTTGGCACCAACAATCAACAAATAATACTACACACTTCAGAACCTTCAGTCAAGAAAACTAACATTCTTGCACCTCATCTCTTTGCAAGAACACCCCCACTTGCAAACTCTTGCTTTGTGCAACCCTCTAACCAACATCAGAAAATAACAACAAGTAGAACACTACGTCTCAGAATACTCACTCAAGAAAACCACAACCTTCTCTCATTACCTCTCTTTGCAAACACAACATTCTCTCATTACCTCTCTTTGTGTAACACCAACAACACACGGGAACCACTCATAAACACATCACATAAAGAAACTTGTGAACTGTGCAACAAGACCAAACACTAACAATCAGAACAACACATTGAAGTTCCACTGTCCAGAACATATCATTCAAAGTGCTAGAAACTTGTCCAGATCGTGCAACCCAAAGGAGGAGAGAATCGTCTCATCAGCAGCTTCAGGAGGAGAGGTTGAGTTAGCAAAGTTCCAAGGTTACCAGGTTGAATGGGCAGTGGACTTACTCCACTTGGTAAGTCTTTCTCCTCTTCCCCACGTTCATGATTCCATGCCATCATGCTTATACTCAATAATTTTGAATGCTTCTGCCATGTCCATGCTTTACGTTTGTGTTGAACTGAGATAGTAGTTTGCCTGGTTGTTTGATCTTATAATTGTATACCATTGTTCAGTGTTTGTTTCAGTTGTAGACATGATTTTAGTGTCCATTTTTCTCTATGTTTAAGCGTCTGTTTTGAGTTGTTTGAAGCATGATGATGTTCTACTCTTTGAGTACTACATCATGCTGTTTTATTTTATCGTTTTTGATGGAAATATGAGAACGAAGATGGTTGGAAAGTGGAGAAGAAGCCATGGTTGTTCATCTAGTTTTTCACGATACGGGTTTCATGAACGTGTAGTATGCATGGTGGAGGTGATGGCGTGGCAGAGCGGGATAGGTTAGAGCCGTGTTTTGTCGTTTAGTCACTTAAGTGACTAAGTGACCGGTTGAGAAATGTCTCACATGACTTTTGTGCACTGACCGTGTTACCTTCATTTGGCTGGTTTTTATTTCCTTTCCTGGGCCTAGGCTTTAGACTTTCGCTAATAGCACCCCTCTTGTTAAAGGCCCGGACGTGAAGCAACTTGGCTTAGTTCAAATGGTCTTTACTAATGCACCCTCCTTTTAATTTAATTTGTTTCAATATTTTAATTTCTTTTTTTATTTTCATTTCACTCATTTAAAAATAGTTTTCATTAACAGAAAATTACCAAAAAATTCATAAGTATATTTTAATGTTTAATTTGATTTTCTTTAATTTTTATTTTCATTTTATTTTACTTTTCATATTTATTTCTAAATTTTCAAAAAATATGAATAATCTTATGTTTTACACTTGAAGTTCTTTTTTGGAAAGCAACCTTTTCTTAGAAACTTTTTGGAAGGATTCCTTAGAGTGTTTTATGACTTGTGAGAGGGTTGTTTGAGAGGTTGTTTTCTTGACCTTAGATATTGTCTTTTGGTTGGGTCTTGTTTGTATCTTTTGGCCTTTGTTGCTAAAGCTCATACCTTTGACGCTTTGTCTTTGGTTTTAACTTTGAAGATGTTATCTTTGTTATACTTATGTGTTCATTTACTCATGTTTGTTGTGGACTATCTCATTACCTTTTTCCATGCTCATATATGAATGTATATATCATGCTTTGATTTTTACTTGATTAATGTTTATCCCCTGAGTCCTTGAACTCATACTGTTCACATGCTTCAATCCCACTTCAACTCTTGTTTACAAGTTATTATCTTCCCCTCCTTCCAAAGGAAAGTCTCTCTATTGACCTCGGAATCATAGATAACTCATTACCCTCTCTTGGCCTCATAGCCATCTTCAACCTTTGACCTCATAGTCATAACTAACTTCTCCCTGTTAACCTATCCTTAGGTTTGGAGTCGCCGCACTCCATGTAGGTGTCTTACTATCAGACCCTACTTTCCCATGTATAATTCATTCCCTTTTGACCTAGCCTTCCTAAGAGATAGCCAATAATCTCTAAACCTTTCTTTAACCTTCACAAGAGATAGCCATTAATCTCTTCTCCTTCACGACGGTAGAACCCTTCACAATCCTTTCCCAAGAGATAGCCATTAATCTTTTCTCCTAAACAATCAATCCTCACAAGCTTTGCCTTCAAACTTTTCACCCTGCTTTCCCTTGGAACCTTGACCACAGTCAAGAGTTCTTCACCCCCGTTGAGGGGAACTACGATCGCTCTGATTTCTCAAAGTACCCTTTTGAGAATACGTAGGCATAGGATTACAACGATCCTAGCGAGCTACCTTTTACTTTTTCCACCTTTTTCCTTTACATCCAATGCCTTCTTGGATTCCACCCCATTTTACCTTTACATCCGATGCCTTCTCGGATTCCACCTTTTCGTTTTATACCCTTTTACCCCATAGTGAGGGGAACTACGGACGCTCTTATTTTCAAGTTCATCTTGAGAATACATAGGCACGAGATGTGATGTCTTGGCGAGCATACTTAGTGTATATACTCCTAGGTTTTTCCCTTAGCACACCTCCTTAGCAAGCAAATAACAAATAACATAAATACTAACAAGAGGTTCCCGTAGAGTACTACGGATACTTAGGGTGCTAATACCTTCCCTTTGTATAATCAACCCCCGGACCTTAGATCTCTTTGCTGTGTTCCTACATAGCGTAATTAGGGTTTTTCGATCTTTACCCTTTCCTCTGGATAAATCAAAGCTCAATGGTGAATTCTAAAGATGTGTGATGCAAGTTAATCAATAGCTTGTTATCTGATTCTCACCGCAACAGAAATGGCGACTTCACTTAGGAACATCCCCTAAGAGGGTTAAGCCCACCTTGTTTGTATTTGTGTTATCTTATATGTTTGCTTGCTTGTATACTTGTATTTTTCGTATATCTGTATATATACCTGTTGTGCTTGAGTTTTCTGTATGCAGGGTTGCTACTTTGAGTGGTGAGGATAAGTCCTAACCCGGACTTGAGCGTACACTTATGATAGGACGATGGTATATTCAAGGAGGCTTTGAGGGAGTCGATTCCCGAAAAAGTTATCTTGAGACGCCATCACTAAGTGAGGCCCTCTTGAGAGTCTAGTAATGTTGAACGAGTTTATTCGTGAAAACGTGCTACTCTCGACATAGGTGCCATCGATACTGAGAACCGTAGTTACCTTTAGCCCCACTTGGCCTTTTAGGACGTAGTACGGTGACCATGAGGGAGTCTATTTCTGAAATGGTTGTCACGCGATACTACACTCAGACGAGATTCTCTTGAGAATATTATTGACTACTGAGTCATTCGGGAAATCGATAATATCCGAAAGATGGGTTGTCGACTATGGGAACTTCTTAGAACCTTGTTCTATAGTTGATAAACCCTAGTACACACCTTGTGATTGGTTCTTTACCCAAACTCCATGATGTGATCTTGAACCCTTGATCCTGTTGCATGTGTTTTGTATCCTGTTTGCATTGCATTGCATATTATTTGCATCTTTGCATGATTCATTGCATGCGCCTGTTTGTCCAGTGACTCACCTCCAGCTGTCTTTATCTTCCAGAGTTTGTTTGTGAGTCGTCAAGCTGATTCCTCGACACCGATACCGGACTAGAGCTAACTACAGACGCAAGATGTCAGAGCAAGAAGCACACAATGCTGAGGTCCGAATGGAGATCGATGACCTTAAGTCAAGCATGACTAAATTCACTGAGATGCTTCAAGGTTTGATTGCTAGAGGAGAGCCTCCCCAAAGAACTATCATCCAGGAAGTTTTAAGTGTTGATCCTCCACCGGTTTAAGTGCCACTGTCAACTTGGCCTGAGTTTGGTTTGCCACACAACTACTCTCCACCGATTGCATCTACTGCTATGGTTGGTCAGTTTGTTATGCCTACATTTCAAGCTCCTGTTTTTGCCGAGCCTAGACCAGTGGTCCATGCTGTTCCACAGACTATTCGAGCTCCGTTTGAGAATCCCATCTATGAGTACAATGCTGCCAGTGCTCAGGGTGAAGACCGTGAAGAATTTGTTGAACCTGAAGTTGTCCGGGAACAGTTTCAGACCTTAGACAAAAGACTTAAAGCCGTTGAGAGTAGTGACCTTTTCAATGTGGATGCAGACAACATGTGCTTGGTTTCCGACCTCGTTATGCCTGCTAAGTTCAAAACTCCAGAATTTGTGAAGTACAAAGGGCACTCTTGCCCAAGGGCTCATTTGGTCATGTATCTTCGCAAAATGACTGCTTATACCAAAAATCAAAAGCTGCTTATCCATTATTTTCAAGACAGCTTGAGTAGAGCATCACTCAAATGGTACATGAGTCTCAAGCAAAATCCCATTCACTGTTTCCAAGATCTCACAAATGCCTTTATGAAGCAGTATAAGTATAACCTTGACATGGCCCCTGATCGTCGTCAACTGCAAAACATGTCTCAGAATGATAAAGAGTCTTTCAAGGAGTATGCTCAGCACTGGAGAAAGTTGGCTTCCCAAGTTGAACATCCCCTGGCCGAGAAGGAGTTAACTGGAATATTCATGGGTACCTTGTCCCCGTTCTATTGGGAGAAGATGATTGGAAGTGTTTCCTCCAACTTCACTGATTTGGTTACTATTGGACAAAGACTCGAGGAAGGTCTTAAGAAGGGAAAAGTGTCCAAAGCTGCTGAACCTTCTAATGCTGCGAAGAAATCCTATGGGAACTTTCAGAAGAAGAAGAAAGAACAAACTAATGCTGTCATGGTTGAAACAAGAATGCCTAGTCCCCAACCTCAGTATACCATTCACCTTATTGTTGCTGCTGTTACTCCCGTGGTTGCTGCACCACGACCAGCTCAAGCTCCCCAACGTCCGATTGTTGGCCAGAACCAGTACCGTAATAGGGGCCAATTTGATTCTATTCCCATGACTTACACCGAACTTTATCCTGGTTTGGTTCAACAAGGTTTGATTACCACAAGGCCTTTGCCTCCTCCTCCCAATCCTCTTCCAGCCGACTATAGGGCTGATCTTCATTGTGAATACCATCAAGGTGGTGCAGACCATAACTTGGAAGGTTGCTTTGCATTGAAAGCTAAAGTACAAGAGATGATGAGAAACAAAATCATCTCCTTTAAGGACAATCCCAATGTTCAGAGCAACCCTCTTCCAGGGCACGCCAAGTGAAGCCTCAGTCGACTTCGGCTCAACTACTTCTTAAAGACAGGACAGCTCATCCTTGTGTTTGATTAGTCACTAGGCCTTGTTTCTTGTTGTTTGCATATTCCTTATTTTGTAATGGTTGTTTGCTTTCAATCATGTTTGTACTTTCAAAATTAATGAAATGAGCATTGTAACTTTTGATTCAATTCATTTGTGTTTGATATTTACATCTCTATGCTTTCTTTTGCAAAATACTTTATCTCTTTTCCACTTTCCTTTTGATTATGCAAAGATTGGAGGGAGGATGATGATACTTTATACTCATAATTGTTGTTAGTATGCTTTCAAATCAAAACTTTGCTGACGATGTAAGGCATTGTTTCAATCCCTAAACACTAGAGACATAAGGAAGATAACCCCTCGTTAACCCCTTTGAGCCTTGAAGTAGAAGTTTCTTTTCTTTACAAATAAAACCCCGTAATTTTAACCTGGAGCAGGGTAGTTCTCAGTAACTTGATTGTGCATTCAAATACAAGAGTTGCATACAAGACACCTTTCAACAAAAAGTTGCATTCACAGTTTTCCTTCGCACACATCAAGCAAGTGTCGAAGATGTCTTTCAAGTCAAACGCCAATGATGGTTCACTATAATCATTAAGCCAGACAGTCACTAAAAAAAGAAGAGAGAAAAAAAATCAAAATAAAAGCCCGCTAGGTCAAAACCTATGAAGGAGACTTAGGCAAAAGTTGGGGCATCCCGCTGGCTGTAAGCTCAAATGACACAGTTCAGGCAAAAGTTAGGGATAAAAAAAATCAATCAAGAGGTTACTAAAATCCTCAAAGACAAAACGAGTTGACTGAGGTCCTCATCAAAAACAACAAAAAGTTGTAAGGAAGCATTGATCGTCATCTCAAGTCCATTGAATTTTGAACCATCATCATTATTATCATCAGTGCAATTTCCAACATATGGGAACCTGAGTGCATAGTTTGAGTTAACTGAGCATAGGACTGGAGATCATCACGAATATTGGGTGGGTCACAAATAAACTTTGAGCCTTTATCTTTTGTTTCTTAAATCGTGAACCAGGCCACGTTATAACCCTCAAAAGACCTAATTGAAGCAAGGCTATTTTGAAAGCATACTACAGCAAGGTTGCGTAAACCGACTCCCAAAGATCTTTGAAGATCAAATGTTTTTGTGCTACACATTTTGCTTAAACTTCACTTTTAAATGTCTTGAACCGCCGTGTTCTGACTAATGACTCATATGCTTTGCATCTTTCCAAAAATGATTTTGATTTCAAAAGTTGCATGAACTTTGCATTTACCATGTTTGTACAAATACTTTTGTTTGTAAACTAGCTTTCTTCTTAAGGAATTTTCAAACATTTGAGAAACTTGGTCGGTGATCCAATCAGGGGCAAGTTCCTTTCATATCCTATTGAGAATCAGTTCAAGATTTGTGGTTTAATGGCGACTTCTCAGAATTGGTTTATACAGAAGATTTTTCAAGATTCAGGCTGGGGCAAGCTTTCCCAGTGTACAGTAAAACAATCATCTTCAAGACTCACACTGGGGTAAGCTTTCTAAGAGCACCATGAAACGGTCATTTCAGAATCCGACAAGCTGAAGCAATGATCGGCTCAGCTACAACAGTCAGCTAATCTAGGGTAAGTTACTTGAGGAATCCCCATGCAACTTTCCATCCTTCCTACAAGGATCGTTACTGGATACAGTTTACCAGTGCATCAATGATGTGTTCAGCAGTAGCATCTCTAGTCCCCAAGCAGAATGACAGTGATCTCCGTGTTGAGGAATCAGTCATCCAGTCTTGTCTTCTCCATAAAAGAGTCGAGCGGTGTCGTCAGCATCTGCATTTGCATTTGATCATATATCATCTGTATAATTCATATACATATGCATATCATGAGTGTTCATCCTCATTTTCATTTCTCCCGAGGTCGTGTCGTTGGCCACGTCTTACCTTACCAAAACGTTACCTGTCCTTTTCATTCAGTGTCATTCCTGAATGTTGTCATTCTCTTGCGCATCTAATCCTGTTGATAGATGTTGGTCTTCTCTCATTCCAGTGTTATTCCTGGATCTTTGCCATTCCTGAATGTTGTCATTCTCTTGCGCATCTAATCCTATTGATAGATGTTGGTCTTCTCTCATTCCAGTGCTATTCCTGGATCTTTATATTCTCTCATTCCAGTGTTATTCCTGGATCTTTATATTATCTCATTCCAGTGCCATTCCTGGGTGTCTGTCTTTTGTGATCTCCAGTGCCATTCATGGGTATCTTGTTCCTCTTGTTTCTCCCAGTGCTATTCCTGGAAGTTTTGCCTCTCTCCTGTAAACCCATCAAATTTGCTTGGATATCTTTCAGTGTCATTCCTGAAAATATTACATGTTCATTCAGTGACATTCCTGTATGAGTTTTCTCTTTTGCATTCAGTGCCATTCCTGGATGTCTTGTTCACTATCATTCGATACCATTCCTGAATATAGTGATTTCACTTTCAATACCATTCCTGAAAATTCACAGTCATTCAATGATGTCTTGAATATTGTGATTCCTTTTATCCAATGCCTTCTTGGATTACCCTTCTATCTCATTTTGCATTTGATGTCTTCTCATATATTATGAGAATACCCTTCATTCAAAGCCATTATTGGATGTCTGGTTTCTCTACCATCTGATGCCTTTCCGGATGTGTCTCTCTTTCTGATACTTTTTTTCAGATCGGGTCTTTGTTCACTTTTATCTAAAGCCATTATTAGATATTATGAGTTATACCTCTCATTCAAAGCCATTATTAGATGTCTGGTTTTTCTATCATCCGATGCCTTTCCGGATGCGTCACTCCCTCTGATGTTTTTCAGATCGGGTCTTTGTTCACTTTTATCTAAAGCCATTATTAGATATTATGAGTTATACCTCTCATTCAAAGCCATTATTAGATGTCTGGTTTTTCTACCATCCGATGCCTTTCCGGATACGTCTCTCCCTCTGATGTTTTTCAGATCAAGTCTTTGTTCACTTTCATCTAAAGCCATTATTAGATATTGTGAGTTATACCTTTCATTCAAAGCCATTATTGGATGTCCGGTTTTTCACCATCCGATGCCTTTCCGGATGTGTCTCTCTTTCTGATGTTTTTCCATATCGAGTCTTTGTTCACTTTTATCTAAAACCATTATTAGATATTGTGATTTGTACCTTTCATTCAAAGCCATTATTAGATGTCTGGTTTCTCTACCATCCGATGCCTTTCCGGATATGTCTCTCTTTCTGATGTTTTTCCAGATCGAGTCTTTATTCACATTCATCTAAAGCCATTATTAAATATTGTGATTTATACCTTTCATTCAAAGCCATTATTGGATGTCTGGTTTCTTTTGCCATCTGATGTTTCTCCGGATGTGTCTTTCTCTTCTGGCTTTTCTTGAAGATCCCGTTTGAACTCTTCAGTACAAGAAAATCCCAGAAAATCTTTTGTTGATGTCTATCCTTTTATTTCAAACCGGACCCCAGTGGAGATCGTGTCTTCTTTCTGGTTCCATGCCCAGTAAAGCGTTTACTTTCATTTCCCCCAGTGTTGTCCTGTCACCCATCTCCCTGGACTTTTCCCCAGTGGAGAACACCTATCTGGCTCCCATCCCCAGTGAGGACCTGTAGGATTTCCTATATCCCCAGTGTTTCCTCAGAGTCTCCTCATTGAGTCTCTTATGTTGATTAACATGTATCCCCAGTGATTTTTCCTCATGGATACTAGCCTTCATCCTTTCCCAATAAGCTTTTTATCTCTGGTGTTTGGTCTGTCTTCACCTTTGCATCTATCATATCATCATATCATCATACTAGAAGCTCATGGCATGTCTGTATTTGCATGTCTGTTAGCTGTCCTTAGCATCTTCATTCCATCTAAGGGCAAAATTTTCAGTTTGTTATATTTAAATACCTTTCACCTTGGTTTCTCGAGGATTTCCATCCCTCGTGTCATCCGGTAAAGCTATTTAAATAGGGGCAATTGTTGTACCCCAAAATTTTACCCCTTAGATGTCATAACATCTTGCACTTACATGTAGGTTTCAATCGTCTATGCATTGTTAACTAACCACCATATATTGTGAGCTTGTTCCTTTTGTTAAAAAGTCAGATTTGACACAAGAAAAAAGGGCAAGATCATCAGAAATCATCCAGTGGAATTCCTGAAGAAGATTAGGGTTTTGGCAGACAAATCAAGCCTCTGACTTTTGATACTTTGATCCAAGATGAAGCAATCGAGCCTTAATCCATCACGACATGTCCAATTGTTGAGTTAGGGCATGAGAAATCAAGTTTTGAGAGTTTTCTTGCAAGAGGGGCAATGTTTGGTCCATGAAACTTTTCAAATGTGGAAATTTCACTACTTGTGCCAAAATTGAAACAGTCATAACTTTCAAACCACACATCCGAATTGAGTGACTCAAAGCTCAAATGGAAGCTCTTTCCATGATCTTCAAAGGGTATTAGAGGACCTCTCTTCAAAAGATGCATGGTTTTTGAAATTCTGGTGTCAGATATGTGATGTTAAGTGCGATGTCACAACATCAATATCTGCTGTATGAACAAGACACTAAAAACCTGTGATGTTATGTGTGATGTTACAACAACACACTCTGTAATGGACAATGTAAAACAACAGAAAAACACACAAGGATTGTTCACCCAGTTCGGTCTAACAACCTACATCTGGGGGCATACCAAGCCAGGAAGGAAGTCCACTACTAGTAGTATCAAATTACAGACTCAACAGACCAGTTGACAATCTACCTAATTTAATCACTACCCAATGACCCTTCTACCTAAGTCCTCCCTAGGTAAGAGACTCCATCTCACTCCCAATCATCGCAATGATGTCTAGCAGTCAACATCTCCGCCACTGCATCAACAACTTGATTTCCAAAAACTCTCCAATCACAGAAAAGTAAACGACACACTTCTATGCCTATACTCAGCCAAGACTCTTGACTGATAACAACATCTTGGAGTTGCTTCAAAGCTTCCTCCAAGAACAATACAAAACTCATTACCTACAGGTTTTTGAGTAATAACACAGTGACCATCTCACAACCCGAGTGGTTCACTTAGACAAAGCCCTAATGATCTACATCTTGGACTCGTGCCTATTCTAGATTACAAGCATTCTATTTATAACTTTTTCCCAACTGGATTTGGGCCTTCAAATCTTCTGCAACAGATTCTGCTCTTCAATAGATCTTCAATTAAATCTTCATAATAAACTCTGATTATTCTCCATATCTTTTTGCATTAAATTAGCAACAAACTAATCTTCGTCATTAATGATTGCACCAAGAAATTCGCATCCAATCTAACTAACAGATCTCCTTAAATCAACCTAATGCGTGCAGCCCTAAAAACTTCACAACCTGATGTTTTAATATTCTGGTATAGTGATGTCAAGACATCGCATGTGACATCACTCTTCAGCACTTTAACTCTTCAACACCTTAACTACTTTCACAATACCAGAATGTTAACCAAACATAACAATAATGTTAGAAGCTCATGTTGAAACATCAACCATGACATTAACATTGTTTTACCAAAATTTCAGCCAATTACAAGAACTAACAATCTCCCCCCTTGGCTAATTTTGGCTAAAACCCATATATAAACATCACAGCAGCAATTACAACCCTATACTACTGTTAGTAGTCATCAGCAACTACTGTACAGTAACCATGGAGAATCATCTGCTTGGGAAATTTGAATGATGTTAGGACATCATGCTTGACATAATATCACCACAGAGCACCATAGCACAACAACTTCAGGACAACCATGAAGATATCTGACACTCCCCCTTAATACAACACATTTCTTTTTCCTTCCAAGACAGACTACAACACATTTCTTTTTCCTTCCAGGACAGACCCAGAACAATTGTAGAAGACTCCTCCAGAAAAGAAATGTTTGTCTATACATCAAAGACCAATGGTGGCATAAGAGAATTCTGCACACCTTCTTTGATCAGACACCGGGTTTAAACTGTGGCATAAGATAAAACTTAAGAAGTGTCATTCTGCCAACCCAGGTAACTCAGAACACAAGTCACAACTGTGTTCATAACTCAGGACACAAGTCACAAAGACTCAACACCAACCTAAGGTTAGGACAACCTCTTTGACATCTCTGAACCACATCTGAAATTGCAGACTCCAGACAAAGCATCTGCGCAAACCATTTAGCAAAACCATTTCCTTTCTCCCCCTTTTTAGCCACAAATTAGCAAAGTAAGCCCTCACAGAACCAGACCCAAGTAGTGCTCACCCAAAAACGAACAAACGCCATAAGACTTATGAAACAAGAGCACTCACTGGCTGAAGGAGCAAAGAATAACCTCTATAAATAGCTGACCAGATACTTTGGAATTAACGAGCCTTGAATAGTCAAAGTTCTTGGTCATAGAAACGCTATTTTAGGAACTAAAAACTCCATCCAAATTCAATGTCTACCATCCAAAACAGTCTAGACCGCTTTTATTGCCTCTAACTGATACTTACCATAAATTGTGCCAAAACAGTTCCATGCATAGTCGAAGACACGTGTTTCACCTTATCCTTACACCACCGTCCAAAATAAATCCTTGTTTGGCTCAAGAAAAACATGTTATGTACCATGTTCTGACATCTTATCACACAATGTCTGCTTGCTCACAACATTATCACTCCAAGACTTCCACAGAAGATTATACATTCCAAACCAATAAACTTGTCTTCAGACTTCTTCTCAGAAGCATGTGCACACATGAATCACATGACTAGACATAACATCCAATGCCAACCAACAGCCTAATGTCATAACATGTTATCTGACATTATATCCTCATAAGAGTCAACCAATCTTCACAATATATGTACCTTTGCTGCAGAATCCATAGACAGATACTCCCCCTGTCATGGTTAACCAATGCTCTAGATGAGGATGAACATTTGAGCACACTTGCATATTTGTACCATTGTCCCTTTCTCCAAAGATAGCCATTCCCTATCATACTCTACATCTTCAGACTTCCAATCAATCAATACCTGATGTACTACAGTCTTCTCTACATTCTCCATCCAAGGCATACCTTCTACTTCATCATTCTCCCGCATGACTATGTAGATGTTCCTTAGGCATAATGTAGGCACCACCCTTCTGAACCAGAGCATAATCATCCTTCACCAAGGATATCCAACCAGATAATATCCCAACACAAGTTAGAACATTTGCCACTCACCAAGATATCATCACCATGATTCTTGATATGCTCCACCAACTGGACTTACCATTGCATAGTAATCCAAAGAACTAGATAATTAACCTCTCATCCACCTTCAAGAAGAATAATCTCCTTGAGTCATCAACTCATCACCCTTCTGCCCAAGAGTAACTTGTTCCAAGACAATCCTCAATAATAACCAGCTGCCACACTCTAACTATCTTGATTCTTCGAATGCACTTATGAGATCAACCAAATGCCACAGTTTGATCACCTCATTCATGAATCCTCATATGAAAACAACCAAATGCCACATTTTGACCTTTTTCACATTTGTCAGAACTCTCACAAAGATATCTTGATCCACCAAGGAAACTTGACCTTCAAGTCACATGTTCCACTTGCTCAAAAGCAAACACACTTAGACTCCCTAAGCCATGGTCATGTAACATCTTCTCCTTCCTGCAGCTCCTGCAAACTGCCATGAGAATGATCTTTTTGAAGCATCCTATTATTCACTTCTGTAGATCACCCTACAAATAACTGATGTGCCACATCACCAGTTGAGACTCCTGATGTTAAGCTAGATGTCAGAACATTATGTCATCCAACTGTTAAATTCAGCTCTACCTTCTGCCACTTAGAAGAACCTCCTCCCTTTGCAGAAACAGATTTCCATGCTCTCATAGACTTGATTCAACAATCAAGTTTGAGTAGACAACCTCCATCCTGCTTAGAAACTCCAAAGACTTCAAACCTACCACATCTGAATCTTCAGAAAATAAGTAGTCCAAGACTACCCCATAATGCCCCTTCTAAATGCACTATAGAACACACAATCATATTGTTATGATTGTTTCACAGAGTTCTCACACACCAACACACCACGAAGAGAAATAAACAGCCACATAGAGAAAAGTATATTCTCGACACTTCAACAGTCCTGCACTTTTACATCAGACATATACATAGTCTCCCGTCAATGTATTTTGTCATTAGTTGAATGCACACCCTTATCAACAGCAGTCAAGGTAACCTTCTCACACAATCGGCATCTGCTGATACTTCTTCAAGCCATCATGACACTCACTCATACCACAAGAGCCTTACAGGTTAGATCAGTGTCTTGATCTTTTACTCCACCCTGAGCAAAGAACTGAAATGATGTTTCAACATCAGTTCTGACATTAGTCTAAATCACATTAACCATCTCCTAAGGATTTGGAGACTACAACCATATTAATCCACACAAATCTCTTGTAGGGAACACACGAGAACATATCACCATCTGATCAACTTTCAAGATCAGACCAACAAAACTGCATAAACTTGCATAACACACTCTTCCAGAAGCTTCTTCTTATAAGTACAAGGTTCAGACCTCTTGATAATTGTCCTCCTTCTGCCTAGACAAACTGCTACTTTCAATCCTTCGAGCCACAAAACTGGAAGAGTTCATTCCAACTAATGCAGACACCAATTGAACACAGGCTGATTTACACTGCTACTACATTTACCCTATAATATGGTCCTCAGACAGTTTAGCTCCACAAGGATCAATTCCTTCTCTTCTGCTATCAGGATTACTACCTTTTCTTCAACCAGCACATCTGAGATGCTATAACATTATAAACATCATCTCAAAAATTGTTCAACTTCACAGCTTCAGTGATCCTTCAAAGCAGCTACAATCTAATAGGTCTTAGACTTAGCATTTACCATAAACAGCTAATGTGTAGCGCGATGTCGAGGCATTAGAATTGACATATTAAGCTCAACTTCTTTCTTGATGAAACTTCCTCCTCATTAGGTCACCACAACTAAGCTTAAGAGATAACTTATCAAGATCTTCACTCCCGCATGAAAGATTTGACAGTGATACTCTTTTGCTTTGGCTCTACCCTCTTCTTTCACCCTCAAGAAAACATAAATAAGGAATCACTGTTCTGGACAGATTGGTCTTCAATGTTTGATTTGAGCTAGATTCTTCTTCAAAACAAAGATATGAGATAATCCCCAAGTATCTTTGGCGTCTCTAACCAACCGGTTGAAGCTGTCTTGCAAAGACTACAAAATCAGAGGATATCCTGTTGAGGAGACTAAATCCTAATATCTTTCCAAGAGAATACCTTCCAAGAGTCTCACCACCAAAGATACAAGAACCAACCAGGGTTACATCAGATACCATGCAGCAGAACCAACTCCTCAACAACCTTCAGGCACTACTCAATAATCCTTGCACACCATCGCCATAAACCAAGTGCCAATAAATCAAACTCACAACAGCAGTTCTCCTGATAACTACAGACAAATCCAATACATACTCTATCATGAATAGTCCATCCTTCACTCCAAGGGATCATACAAACAACTATAAGAACTGACCAAGTCCATATCTATCTTCCTTGCTCATGAACTAGAAAGTATCTTCCCTAGATCTCATCCAGAAACAGACAGGATGCCTGCTCTGATACCAATAGAAATTCTGGTGCCAGATATGTGATGTTAAGTGTGATGTCACAACATCAATATCTACTGTATGAACAAGACACTAAAAACCTGTGATGTTATGTGTGATGTTCAACAACACACTCTGCAATGGACAATGTAAAACAACAGAAAAGCACACAAGGATTGTTCACCCAGTTCGGTCTAACAACCTACATCTGGGGGCATACCAAGCCAGGAAGGAAGTCCACTATTAGTAGTATCAAACTACAGACTCAACAGACCAGTTGACAATCTACCTAATTTAATCACTACCCAATGACCCTTCTACCTAAGTCCTCCCTAGGTAAGAGACTCCATCTCATTCCCAATCATAGCAATGATGTCTAGCAGTCAACATCTCTGCCACTGCATCAACAGCTTGATTTCCAAAAACTCTCCAATCACAGAAAAGTAAATGACACACTTCTATGCCTATACTCAGCCAAGACTCTTGACTGATAACAACATCTTGGAGTTACTTCAAAGCTTCCTCCAAGAACAATACAAAACTCATTACCTATAGGTTTCTGAGTAATAACACAGTGACCATCTCATAACCCGAGTGGTTCACTTAGACAAAGCCCTAACGATCTACATCTTGGACTCGTGCCTATTCTAGATTACAAGCATTCTATTTATAACTTTTTCCCAACTGGATTTGGGCCTTCAAATCTTCTGCACCAAATCTGCAACAGATTCTGCTCTTCAATAGATCTTCAATTAAATCTTCATAATAAACTCTGATTATTCTCCATATCTTTTTGTATTAAATTAGCAACAAACTAATCTTCGTCATTAATGATTGCACCAAGAAATTCGCATTCAATCTAACTAACTGATCTCCTTAAATCAACATAATGCGTGCAGCCCTAAAAACATCACAACCTGATGTTTTAATGTTCTGGTATAGTGATGTCAAGACATCGCATGTGACATCACTCTTCAGCACTTTAACTCTTCAACACCTTAACTACTTTCACAATACCAGAATGTTAACCAAACATAACAATAATGTTAGAAGCTCGTGTTGAAACATCAACCATGACATTAACATTGTTCTACCAAAATTTCAGCCAATTACAAGAACTAACAGTTTTTAAGTTATGAGACTTGGAAGCTAAGATGCATTTTTAACTTAGTGAAATTTTGGTCATTTTCACCCTAATTTTCATCCAACTTTGACTCAATCTTTCACCTAGTTCCAAGCTTCAAATCAAAAATCTTTGGACATGAAAGTTGTTCCTTGTTCTTCAAGCTTTCCAAGCATGTGTAGAACTCCTCATTTGGATAAACCAATCTCAAGTTATGATGTTCTAAAGTTGGATGTTTCAAATTGTGAAAGTTCCAAGACTTGAAATTTTTCTAAGTTCTTTTGGGCAGATTGATGGACACGAATTCATGGCATTTTTAATCAAATTTCCAAGCTTCATCTCAAGTTGTCTTCCACATGAAAAATGCTCTATCAAATGTCCATGTTACATAGGATCAAAAATTTCAAGAATTGGTGGAGTAGTGATTAAGTTATGATGCCATAAAGTTGTCACGATAGATATTGCCAAACACTTAGAAAAATTCTAATTCTTAGAACACTTTGCTACATCAATCTTTTCCACTCATTTTCACCTGTTTCTAAGAGCAATCTCAACCTGCCACTAACACATAAGTTGTTCTATTACATCTTTTCTTTCCAAAGAATCCAAAGGCATGATGTTTAGTCCATTAGACAAGGCGTGCTCATGTGATGAAGGGCATGGCATGGTTTAGTTCTTTGCAAACTATGCTTTGTGATTTAAATAAATCTGAGCCAGAGATCATGGCAAGTACAAGTGTTGAGTTCTTTCTCATCAGTCCCCAACCACAAAGCCACCAAACCCGAGCAAAGTTATCCAAAAGTACATCAACTTTTGTACTTGCAAGTTGACAACCACAAGCAATAAACCTTGGACCATCGTGTCACACCATAGAATGTTGGTTTGAGATCCTTCTTTTTCTGATTCAAGGCTTGAAACAAGCAAACAAGACATTCTCACTTGGCTCAAGAGAGAAGCTCAGACTATGCCATGCGTAGGATCTTTCTTCATGATTTTTCTATGCAATGCAAAACAAATATCCTTCGTATCATCCAAGCTATGGACCAGAAGACTCCACTATAAAAGGAGGATGACTCTCATTCATTTAGCACCAATAATCAACAAAGAATACTACACACTTCAGAACCTTCAGTCAAGAAAACTCAACGTTCTTGCATCTCATCTCTTCGCAAGAACACCCCCACTTGCAAACTCTTGCTTTGTGCAACCCTCTAACCAACATCAGAAAATAACAACAAGTAGAACACTACATCTCAGAATACTCACTCAAGAAAACCACAACCTTCTTTCATTACCTCTCTTTGCAAACACAACATTCTCTCATTATCTCTCTTTGTGTAACACCAACAACACACGGGAACCACTCATAAACACATCACATAAAGAAACTTGTGAACTGTGCAACAAGACCAACCACTAATAATCAGAACAACACATTGAAGTTCCACTGTCCATAACATATCATTTAAAGTGCTAGAAACTTGTTCAGATCATGCAACCAAAAGGAGGAGAGAATCGTCTCATCAGCAGCTTCAGAAGGAGAGGTTGAGTTAGCAAAGTTCCAAGGGTACCAGGTTGAAGGGGCAGTGGACTTACTCCACTTGGTAAGTCTTTCTCCTCTTCCCCACATTCATGATTCCATGCCATCATGCTTATACTCAATAATTTTGAATGCTTCTGCCATGTCCATGCTTTGCATTTGTGTTGAACTGAGATAGTAGTTAGCCTGGTTGTTTGATCTTATGATTGTATACCATTGTTCAGTGTTTGATCCGGTTGTAGACATGATTTTAGTGTCCATTTTTCTCTATGTTTAAGTGTCTGTTTTGAGTTGTTTGAAGCATGATGATGTTCTACTCTTTGAGTACTACATCATGCTATTTTATTTTATCGTTTTTGATGGAATGATGAGAACGAAGATGGTTGGAAAGTGGAGAGGAAGCCATGGTTGTTCGTCTGGTTTTTCACGATACGGGTTTCATGAACGTGTAGTATGCATGGTGGAGGTGATGGCGTGGCAGAGCGGGATAGGTTAGAGCCGTGTTTTGTCGTTTAGTCACTTAAGTGACTAAATGACCGGTTGAGAAATATCTCACATGACTTTTGTGCACTGACCGTGTTACCTTCATTTGGCTGGTTTTTATTTCCTTTCCTGGGCCTGGGCTTTAGACTTTCGTTAATAGCACCCCTCTTGTTAAAGGCCCAGACGTGAAGCAACTTGGCTTAGTTCAAATGGTCTTTACTAATGCTCCCTCCCTTTAATTTAATTTGTTTCAATATTTTAATTTCTTTTTTTATTTTCATTTCACTCATTTAAAAATAGTTTTCATTAACAGAAAATTACCAAAAAATTCATAAATATATTTTAATGTTTAATTTGATTTTCTTTAATTTTTATTTTCATTTTATTTTACTTTTCATATTTATTTCTAAATTTTCAAAAAATATGAATAATCTTATGTTTTACACTTGAACTTCTTTTTGGAATGCAACCTTTTCTTAGAAACTTTTTGGAAGGATTCCTTAGAGTGTTTTATGACTTTTGAGAGGTTGTTTGAGAGGTTGTTTTCTTGACCTTAGATATTTTCTTTTGGTTGTGTCTTGTTTGTATCTTTTGGCCTTTGTTGCTAAAGCTCATACCTTTGACGCTTTGTCTTTGGTTTTAACTTTGAAGATGTTATCTTTGTTATACTTATGTGTTCATTTACTCATGTTTGTTGTGAACTATCTCATTACCTTTTTCCATGCTCATATATGAATGTATATATCATGCTTTGATTTTCACTTGATTAATGTTTATCCCCTGAGTCCTTGAACTCATACTGTTCACATGCTTCAATCCCACTTCAACTCTTATTTACAAGTTATTATCTTCCCTTCCTTCCAAAGGAAAGTCTCTCTATTGACCTCAGAGTCATAGATAGCTCATTACCCTCTCTTGGCCTTATAGCCATCTTCAACCTTTGACCTCATAGTCATAAATAACTTCTCCCTGTTAACCTAGCCTTAGGTTTGGAGTCGCCACACTCCATGTAGGTGTCTTGCTATCAGACCCTACTTTCCCGTGTACAATTCATTCCCTTTTGACCTAGCCTTCCTAAGAGATAGCCATTAATCTCTAAACCTTTCTTTAACCTTCACAAGAGATAGCCATTAATCTCTTCTCCTTCACGACGGTCGAACCCTTCACAATCCTTTCCCAAGAGATAGCCATTAATCTCTTCTCCTAAATAATAAATCCTCATAAGCTTTGCCTTCAAGCTTTTCACCCTGCTTTCCCTTGGAACCTTGACCACAGTCAAGAGTTCTTCACCCCCGTTGAGGGGAACTACGATCGCTCTGATTTCTCAAAGTACCCTTTTGAGAATACGTAGGCATAGGATTGCGACGATCCTAGCGAGCTACCTTTTTCTTTTTCCACCTTTTTCCTTTACATCCAATGCCTTCTTGGATTCCACCCCTTTTTACTTTTACATCCGATGCCTTCTCGGATTCCACCTTTTCGTTGTATACCCTTTTACCCCATAGTGAGGGGAACTACGGACGCTCTGATTTTTTAAGTTCATCTTGAGAATACGTAGGCACGAGATGCGATGTCTTGGCGAGCATACTTAGTGTATATACCCCTAGGTTTTTCCCTTAGCACAACTCCTTAGGAAGCAAATAACAAATAACACAAATACTAACAAGAGGTTCCCGTAGAGTACTACGGATACTTATGGTGCTAATATCTTCCCTTTGTATAACCAACCCCCGGATCTTAGATCTCTTAGCTGTGTTCCTACATAGCGCAATTAGGGTTTTTCGATCTTTACCCTTTCCTCTGGATAAATCAAAGCTTGGTGGTGAATTCCAAAGATGTGTGATGCAAGTTAATCTATAGCTTGTTATCCGATTCTCACCGCAATAGGGTGCTCCTGTGTTGTTAGTGAAGATGAAGAACGGAAAAGTGACTATCAAGAATAAGTATCCACTTCCGAGAATTGACGACTTGATGGATCAGTTAGTAGGTGCCTGTGTGTTTAGCAAGATTGATTTGAGGTCGGGTTACCATCAGATTTGTGTTAAGCCTGATGACATTCCGAAGACAACTTTCAAAACGAGGTATGGTCACTATGAATACACTGTGATGTCGTTTGGTGTGCCCAATGCACCTGGTGTGTTCATGGAGTATATGAATCGGATTTTTCATGAGTATCTGGATTAGTTTATGGTGATTTTCATCAATGACATCCCGATATATTTTAAGTCAGAAGAAGAGCATGTCGAGCATTTGAGAACTGTGTTGCAAGTATTGAAGGAAAAGAAGTTGTATGCAAAGTTGTCGAAGTGTGAGTTTTGGTTGAAGGAAGTGCGTTTCCTTGGCCATGTGATTTCAAGTGGTGGAATTGCTGTAGATTCTTCCAAGATTGATGCTGTGTTACAGTGGGAGACTCCGAAGTCTGCTACTGAGATATGAAGTTTTCTGGGATTGACGGGTTATTAACGCAAGTTTATCGAGGGCTTTTCTAAGTTGGCATTACCTTTGACTCAGTTGACTCGAAAAGGTCAAGCTTTTGTGTGGGATGTAGCTTGTGAAGAGAGTTTCGTAGAATTTAAGAAGAGATTAACGACCACTCCAGTGTTGAATTTGCCTAATCCGAGTGAATCTTTTGTGGTGTATTGTGATGCATCGAAGATGGGTCTTGGTGGAGTATTGATGCAGAATGGTCAATTTGTTCCCTATGCTTCGAGACAATTGCGAGTTCATGGGAGGAATTATCCTACGCGTGACTTGGAATTGGCTGAAGTGGTGTTTGTGCTGAAGATTTAGAGACATTATCTATTTGGCTCTAAGTTTGAAGTGTTCAGTGATCATAAAAGTCTGAAGTACTTATTTGATCAGATAGAATTGAATATGAGGCAGAGAAGGTGGTTAGAGCTATTGAAGGATTTTGATTTTGATTTGAGTTATCATCCGGGCAAAGCAAATGTAGTGGCCGATACATTGAGCAGAAACTCATTGCATATGCTGATGCTTATGGTGAAAGAATTGGAATTAATTGAGCAATTCTAAGATTTGAGTTTGGTATGTGAAGAGACCCCTGATAGTGTGAAGTTGGGAATATTGAAGTTGACTAGTGGTATTCTGGAAGAGATCGGAGTGGGATAACAATCTGACTTGAAGTTAGTTGACCAATTGACTTTGATCAACCAAGGTAACGGAGGAGAATTCCGAATTGACGAGAATGTGTGATGATGTTCAGAGACAGGGTGTGTGTTCCAGATGTCCCAGATATTAAGAAGAGCATTCTTGAGGAAGGACATCGAAGTAGGTTGAGTATTCATCCCGATCCTACGAAGATGTACCAAGATTTGAAAAAGTTGCTTTGGTGGTCGGGTATAAAGAAGGATGTTGCGGAGTTTGTTTATGCGTGTTTGACTTGTCAGAAGTCAAAGATTGAGCATCAGAAGCCTTTAGGTATGATGCAGCCGTTGAGGATTCCAGAATGGAAATGGGACAGTATATCCATGGATTTTGTGGTGGGATTGCCGAATACTACTAAGGGAAATGATTCAATTTGGGTGATCGTGGATAGATTAACTAAAGCGGTTTATTTCTTGCCGGTGAAGATTAATCATTCTATGCAGAAGTTGGCCGAGATGTATATTGAAGAGATTGTGAAGTTACATGGGATACCTTCGAGTATTATGTCGGATAGAGATTCGAGATTTACATCGAGGTTCTGGAAGAGCTTGCAAGATGCGTTGGGTACTAAGCTGAGGATGAGTTCTGCCTATCATCTGCAGACGGACGGTCAGACAGAAAAGACTATCCAATCCTTAGAGGATTTGCTGGGAGCTTGTGTGTTGGATCACAGAGGATCTTGGGATAGCCATTTACCGTTGATTGAGTTCACGTACAATAATAGTTTTCATGCTAGTATCGGAATGACGCCCTATGAAGCTTTGTATGGGAGAAGGTGTAGGACTCCTTTGTGTTGGTATGAGTCGGGCGAGAGTGTTGTACTAAGACCTGAGATTGTGCAAGAGACGACCAAGAAGATTAAGATGATCCAAGCAAGGATGAGAGCGGCGCAGAGTCTCCAGAAGAGCTATCATGATAAGAGGAGAAAGACACTGGAATTCCAAGAGGGAGATCACGTGTTTTTTAGGGTGACGTCAGTGACTGGCGTGGGTCGAGCTTTGAAGTCTACGAAGCTCACTCCACATTTTGTTTGTCAATATCAAATGTCGCAAAGGATAGGAGAGGTAGCCTATCGAATCGCTTTACCGTCGTCACTTGCGAATTTGTATGACGTGTTCCATGTGTCTCAGTTGAGGAAATACATTCCGGATCCGTCGCATGTGATTCAGATGGATGATGTACAAGTGAGGGATAATCTGATAGTGGAAGCTTTATCGGTGCAGATTGACGGTCGAGAGATGAAGCAACTATGGGGTAAAGACATAACTTTGGTGAAGGTGTTGTGGGGAGGACCAGCTGGTGAAAGTTGGACTTGGGAACACGAAGATCAGATGAGGGAGTCGTATCCGACTCTGTTTCCTTGAGGTAATTTTCGAGGGCGAAAATTCTGTAAGTGGGGGAGAGTTGTAACACCCCAAATTTATTAGAATATTTATTTAATTTATTTAAATATAATATTTAGGAATTTTAGGTGAATTTTCGTTTGTGTTGATGCCAGTATTTTGGTGGAGTTTGGTTATTTTAATTAAATAATAGTATATAATATGAATATATTAGTATTATTATTAATTTAAAATAATATTAGAGGAATTAAGGGCGAGATGGACTTTTGAGGAGGATTAGTGAGGGTATCATGGGGAAAGCCCATTTTGGAAGCCCAAGGGTTTAACAAAAATGAATTGGGAAGAATAAGATTCATTTTGTTATATCGTGAAAAGAAGGGAAAAGTGCAGAGCTCTGAGGAAAGAAGGAAAAGGCAAGGATTCGAGAAGGTTTCTGAAGAATCAGTAGAGAAAGCTCTGGATCGACAATCTAAGGTATGGGGAGTATTGCATTTCATTGTTTTCAATATAGGAAGTGATGTGTTTAAAGTGGATTTTTGAGGTTTTTGAAGGGTTTATGAGTTATTGATGATTTATGGGTATTTCTGAGGATCGATGATGGATTATTAAGGGTTGAAATAATTCGGGTAAAAATAAGCCTTCGAGGCAAAACCTTCTTTGATGATATGTGGGATCTTATATGAGAAAGGGATTTATGGGGTTTATGGGAACTTTGAGAGTTTGTGAAGGTTTGTGTGATTTTGAGTTAGGATAGCGGAATTAATCGACCTAAATGTCGTAGGTTTTATGCCTTTGAGTGCCATGATGCTTTAGGACTGTTTTGGAGATGTTTTGAGTAGAATTGGGGTTGAACCCTTAGGGATTTGGTGGACTGAAGTGCTACTGGTGCGTAGTAGCGATTGCAGAAATCGCAGGTTCGCAAAGCGAACCATTTCTTCGCAAGGCGAACATTCGCCCAGGCTCGCAAAGCGAGCAGCACAGCGAATGCGCGATGATTTTGTTGGTGAATACTGGGAACTCTCTGGTTTTTATGTGGGGTTTGGGGGATTCGTTGGAGCTCGCAAAGCGAACGTCCCAGTGAATGTGTTTGCACAGCGAACTCAGTAGCGAACCCTGTTGTTCGCGAAATTTTGTTTATGATTTCTGTGATGTTCTGATATTTCGGTGCTGTGATTTTTCTGATGATTTACCATGATGTTATTGATGTTAATGATGATTATGACGTGATGATTTCGTGTTGTTTTGACGTATATTTGATGGCATGATTAACATGATATTTTGATGAATGATGATGCACATAATGATTTTATTGACGATGATGATTATTGACATTGTGTATTATGCATTCATAGCATATTTTAATGATGATGTTAAGACTTCGGTCCAGTGATGATGATGTTAGACTTCGGTCTATTTTGGCTTCCATCCCATTGTGCGGATGTGAAGTGGTTTATGACGTGCTCCGGTTCTTGTGTGGAACCGATCCTAATGACGGGGATCTTTGGAGGGTGATGGCCTAAGTGTCTATCAACTGTGATGATTCCTACCACATGCATGAGTCCTGTTGTGCATTTTCATTTATGTGGCATTATTGATGTGATTTTATGATGTTATGATTGTTGACCCTGTTGATGATTCTGATGACGTTGTTTATGATTATGACGCCATTTTATGCTTATCTTATTTTTATATTGATTATAATGAATTGTGATTACTCATCCTGCCTTTTTGAATGTTGCCTCCACATGGGTAACGTGCAGGTGATCAGGATTAGCTGTGGAAGCTTTTGAGGACTTTTGAAGTTATTTGCTTTTGGTCGATGTAGATGGTCTTACTCTGATAGTATAACATCGGGTTGGGTCGTTGAGTCGAACCATGTTGAGTTTTATTTGGCTGTTATTTTGTTGTTATTTTGATGATTATGGTTTTGTTTCAAAAACCCTTTTGGTGGGATTTTGTGGTTATGGTGGATTTGCTGCCCTGTGAGGCATTTTTGAGTTATTTTGAGGAAAACCCATTGTTTACGGAGCAACTTTTGTTGATTTGATTTTATTGAGAAATGTGCACCCTTTGAGGTGATTTTGATTTTACTATGATTTTATGTTTATTCCGCTGCGATAATTATGGGGTAGAAAAGGGTGTTACAGCTTTTATGCCTAAGTATTGATTATGGTTGAAGCAAAATCCGCTGCTACATGCTAATGTGAAAGTTTATGAAAAGCATGAATTTATTTTAAGTATTATTAAGCATGACAGGTGTTTGTGTGATGATTTGAAAATATATATGACACCCTTATTTGAGATGCACGATAATTACTCTAATTATTTATATTTATTTGGTGGGGTTTAGAAGGGTGTTATATTAGTGGTATCAGAGCCTGGTCAGTCTATTCGGTTAGGTTGTCTAATGTTGTTTGTTCCCTAGCATGTGACATGTGTGTGAAAACACTGTTGGTACTTACCTTTGTCTGCAGGAGTGGGATTGAAACAAGTGGGGGAGAAACTTGTGCTTCTCCAAGATGCTTCAAGTGTGGAGTGGGGGCTCAGTGTGTCGTTGAACGCTATTATAGTTTGGTAGAGATAGTTTATGCCCCATTATGATTGACGACTATCTATTAACAAATTGAGGAACTTATCACCCTTAATCTCTTGTTGATAATAGACGGGATCGTGTTGGATGGCATAGGCGTGTCTTGCGAGCTTAGATGGCTTGTGCAATGAATTATTTGGAGTTAAGCCAAGTGCTTACAGATTATTGTGATAAGACAATTATTTTTCTTGAACCTGAGAATGAAGGAGACTTGTTTATGTCTGATAAGCAAGTGAATGAGTCGGTGCAAGATGATGCCAAGATGTTTTGTTGATGGAAAATTTAAGTATTAGTGAAAGTGGAGTAGTTGGTGCTTTTCCAATTGTTTGTGATTTTTCGAAAGTTTTTCCTGATGAGATAAGTGATTTACCGCCGGAACGTGAGGTGGAGTTTAAGATCGACTTATTTCCTAGAACTAGTCAGGTATCGATGGCTCCATATCGTATGTCCGCATCGGAATTGAAAGAGTTGGAGAGTCAACTTGAAGATTTGCTTGATAAGAGCTTTATTTATCCAAGTGTGTCACCGTGGGGTGCACCAATTTTGTTAGTTAAGAAAAAAGAAGGTTCTATGAGGCTTTGTGTGGACTATAGACAATTGAACAAGGTAACTATCAAGAATTAGTATCCACTTCCGAGGATTGATAATTTGATGGATCAGTTGGTTGGCGCAAGTGTTCAGTAAGATAGATTTGAGATCTGGGTATCATCAGATTTGTGTGAATGTCGAAGATATTCAGAAGACTGCTTTTAGAACGAGGTATGGACATTATGAGTATTCTGTGATGCCATTTGGTGTGACTAATGCACCAGGTGTAGTACATGAACAGGATTTTCCATCATTATTTAGACAAGTTTGTGGTTGTGTTTATTGATGATATTTTGATCTATTCGAAGAGTGAAGAGGATCATGCTAAGCATATGAGGATTGTGTTATCTGTGTTGAAGGAGAAGCAGTTGTATGCTAAACTTTCTAAGTGCGGTTTTTGTTTGAAGGAAGTGAGTTTCCATTGGTCATGTGATTTCGAGTAGAGGTGTTGCAGTTGATCCGTCGAAGGTTGAAGCTGTATCGCAGTGGGAAGCTCCGAAATCAATTTTTGAGATTAGAAGTTTTCTTGGTTTGGCAGGTTATAATCGGAAATTCATTGAAGGATTTGCCAAGTTATCTTTGTCGTTGACGCAGTTAACTAGTAAGGGTCAAGCTTTTGTTTGGGATGCAAAGTGTGAAGAAAGTTTCCAACAGCTTAAGAGAAGGTTGACGACAGCTCCTGTTTTAATTTTGCCGAATCCGGCATAACCGTTTATTGTGTATTGTGATGCTTCGTTGATGGGTTTGGGAGGTGTGTTGATGCAACATCAGTAAGTTGTAGCTTATGCTTCAAGGCAACTAAAAGTGCATGAGAGAAAATATTCGACGCATGACTTAGAGTTGGCCGCTGTTGTGTTTGTGTTGAAGCTTTGGAGGCATTATTTGTTTGGTTCGAGATTTGAGGTGTTTAGTGATTATAAGAGTTTAAAGTATCTCTTTGATCAGAAAGAATTGAATGCAAGGCAGAGGAGATTGTTGGAACTTCTGAAAGATTATGATTTTGGTTTGAATTACCATCCGGGTAAAGAAAACGTGGTAGCTGATGCATTGAGTAGGAAATCTTGCATATGTCGATGATGATGGTAAAAGAGTTGGAAATGATTAAGCAATTTCGAGATATGAGTTTGGTCTGTGAAGAGACTTCTTATGGAGTTAAGCTTGGTATGTTGAAGCTTACTAGCGGTATTCTTGATGAGATTCGAGAAGGTCAGAAATATGATTTGAGTTTGGTAGATCGGTTGACTTTGATCAATCAAGGTCGAGGTGGTGATTTTTGGATTGATGAAAATGGTATCATGAGATGACGTGATAGAATTTGTGTTTCGGATATTGTTGAGCTGAAAAAGAGTATTCTTGAGGAAGGGCATCGAAGTGGATTGAGTATTCATCCGGGTGCTACTAAGATGCATCAAGATTTGAGGAAAGTATTTTGGTGGCCTTGTATGAAGAAAGTTATTGCAAAGTTTGTGTATTCTTGTTTGATTTTTCAGAAGTCAAAGATCGAACATCAGAAACTGTCGGGTTTGATGCAACCGTTATTTATTCCTGAGTGGAAATGGGATAACATATCGATGGATTTTATGTCTGGTTTACCTAGGACGCCGAGTAATTGTGAAGCTATTTGGGTTATTGTGGATAGATTGACGAAATTTGCTCACTTTATTTCAATGAGAATGGATTACCCGTTGCAGAAGTTAGCAAAGCTGTACATTGAAAGGAATGTCAGTTTGCATGGTATTTCGTCTAGCATTGTGTCAGATAGAGATCCGAGGTTTACTTTGAGATTTTGGGAATGTTTGCAAGGTGCTTTGGGTACGATGTTGCGTTTGAGTTCTGTTTATCATCCGTAAACTGATGGACAGACTGAGAGGACGATTCAGTCACTTGAGGATCTTTTGAGAGCTTGTGTGTTGGAAAAGGGAGGAGCTTAGGATAACTACTTGTCTTTGATTGAGTTTACTTAAAACAACAATTTTCATTCGAGTATCGGCACTGTTTGAGGCATTATATAGTAGGAGGTGTAGGGCGCCATTGTGTTGGTATGAGTCGAGAGAGAGTGCTGTGGTTGGACCGGAGATAGTCTAACAGACTACTGATAAGGTTAAGATGATTAAGGAGAAGATGAAGATGTCTCAGAGTCGTCAGAAGAGTTATCATGACAAGAGGAGGAAAGCACTTGAGTTCCAAGAGGGAGACCATGTGTTTCTTAGAGTTACTCAGATAACTGGTGTTGGTAGAGCGTTGAAGTCGCATAAGTTGACGTTGCGTTTTATTGGTCCTTATCAGATTTTGCAGAGGATAGGGGAGGTAGCATATCGGGTTGCTTTGCCGCCGTCGCTTGCTAATCTCTATGACGTGTTCCATGTATCTCAGTTGAGGAAATACATTGCGGATCCGTCTCATGTAGTCCAAGTAGATGATGTGCAAGTGAGAGATAACATGACTGTGGAGACATCACCTATGTGGACAGATGATCGGGAGTTGAAGCAACTTCGAGGTAAAGAGATTGTCTTGGTGAAGCTAGCTTGGGGAGGACCAGCTGGTGGAAATGTGACTTGGGAGCTTGAGATTCAGATGAGGGAGTCTTATCTTGAGTTGTTCATTTGAGGTAATTTTCGATGGCGAAAATATTTTAAGTGGGAGAGAGTTATAACACTCCAATTTTTAGTATTTATTTATTTATATTAATTAATTGAATGATTTTATGAATTATTTGATTTATTTAATTTATTTGAATTATTTGATTTATATGAATTAATTGATTTATTGGATTTATATAAATTAATTGATTTATTTGAGTTATTTGGAATAATTGATTTATTGGACTTATTTGAAATAGTTGATTTATTTAATTTATTTGAGTTAATTGATTTATTTAATTAATTGATTTGTTTTAATTATTTTATTTGGTGAAATAAAATATTGGTTTGGTAGAAATTAGTAATTGGACTTAGAATGCGAGTGTGAATAATAAGTGTGAGAGTGGGTTGAGTAAAGCCCAATAGAATTATGAAAATTTGTGAATTTGATAAAATAAGAGAAAGAGATAGAATATGGTTAGAAGATAGAAAGAGGAAAGGAGGCAAAGAGAGAAGTGGAGAAGAAGAAGAGGAAACCCAAGTTCAAGAGCTCTAGGATCCAAGAAAAATCAAGGTAAGGGTGAGTTTTAATATAATTATTGGGATTGTTTGATAGTTTTTAATGGATAGAAATATGTTTATGATAAAAATCCCCAAATTTTCCATAAAATTGAAATTGTTAGGTTTTGGTAATAATTTTTTATATGTGTTACTTTAATTGTGTTTGGAATTGATATGTTGGTATACTATAGGAACTCATTCAATATTTGGAGTAAATTCATTGGAATTGACATATATATATATATATATATATATATATATATATATATATATATATATTGAACAGCAGTGCAAGGATTTAAGATAAAGCATGTGATTTTTTTTGTTTATCATAAATATATGGTAGCTTAAGAAATTAATAGAACTATGGCCATGAACTGTTAACTGTTAATAAAAAATGTTAGACCTGTTATGAAAATAAGAAATTAGTATTAGAGTTCTTAGTGAATTGAAGTTAGGTTAGTTAGCAATGAATTGAGTCACTATGAAGTTTGTTTAAGTTAAATTGTTTAGTGAATTATTGTGAAATGTAGTTTGAAGTGATGTGAAAATCAATGTTACTTGAATTGTTAAATGAATTTGGATTGATTAGATGAATGTTGATTTGTTAGAATTATTAGGAAATGATTAGTTGATTGTTATGATTGTTAGTTGGTTTGTTGATCAATTAGTTATATTAGATTGAATAGCTTAACTGTTAGGTGGTGTGTTAATTGGTTTCGAAATTGGTTATGATTGTCTTAATTGCTTGAAATGTTATGTCATACTTCTTTGGATTAGCTATTATAGGGTTAAAACTATATTGGATACTTGAACTGTTATGTAACATTGCATAGCTATGAAACTTAAATTGTCATGGAGCTTTTTTAATCAATGGAAATGTAATATTTTAATTCATCTATACTGTAGCAATACCCAAAGAGAAATGAAAAGTGAAAATTCTTTTCATTGGATACTATAGCGGAACAAAGTATTAGGCAAAGAAATATGGTACTTTTCTTGCCATTATAATGGTTAGGGCTGGACAACGGTCGGTTTGGGTTGGGCTCGGGCCCAAAATGTCAAACCGATTAAAACCATGGATGCTATTACAAGGCCCAATTCCGACTGAAATTTAAATCGGTTTGATCGGTTCAGTTTAAACGGTTTATCGGTTACAACAGATCGGTTTGTACGGTTAATTTCAATTTAATTGTCATAAAAAAAATCCAGTTACAGTTTAATTTTTGTAATTACAACAATATTTAATAACTTTACCGCAACAATAACAACCTAACAAGTTAACTTTGAATCAACTTGTAATGAAGAAATCATTCAAGCATCCAAACATTGTGGCATTGTGCTATCTAATAGAATATAATTAATAGAGCCATCCAAAATTAAAACTTTAAATATTTTACACATAAACTCTAACTTTACCAAACTCTAACTTTACCAAACTCCTTGGTTGTTCATGGTTCTATATTGCAGTGCTAACATCCATATTAACATCCACTATTAACATAAGATGTTTTGAAACATAAGCTGCTTCTGCTTCATTAATACTGCATACTTGAAAATCTGTTTGTTTGCAACATCGATTGGTGGTTATTCAATAATGTAGTGAAGCAATTGCTCAAACCTGATCTATTGTCACAAGATCCAGAGTAAACAAGAAAGTTGAAGTATTGAAACATAATAAGCTATTTTGAAACAAATTATTTTCTCAACCTGAAAGCAAAAAACAAATTATTTTCTCAACCTGAAAGCAAAAAACAAAAAAGTTGAAACATTTTGAATATGTTGTATTTCACATCATACTCAGCAGAAACAGAAGCATTCATCGATTGGACTTCACAAGTTTAGTTGGACTGACTTTTCACATTGATTTCACAAGTTTAGTTGGACTGACTTTTCACAAGGTTAAGCAAATTAATATTATTAGGACTGACTTTTCACATTGACTTCACAAGTTTAGTTGGACTGACTTTTCACCATTTACTATCTGTTATAAAATACCAAATTTCATAATTGGATGAAAAGTAATTAAGCAAATAAGTGTTTCTAATATAGCCTAATAATTAAGTAGGAAAGAAATACTGCTACTTAGACTAGTAAAGAAATACTACTACTTAGACTAGTTATAAAGTAAGAATGCAAAGGATTAAATTAGTACACAGCATGTAAATTACATAGAAAACAACAAACTCAATGGGCAAGAGCACATAAAACATTTATAGCCATTTCCAGTTTACCAAAAGATCAATGATCTAAAAATATACTTGTTCAGCTTTTAAAGCTTAAATAACAAAATTTCTCAGTCAAAGAAAAACCAGCTAGAGAAAAGTTGTAATTGTAACTTGTAAAGTGTAGATTAAGTCCAAAAAGCAAAAAAGAGCTTTCAAATTTATTCACCAAAAATACATATAATACAGATGTAACTTCATCATGATATATGCTAGGCAGTGGGAAAAACATTACTTACAATTTGGTTGATGAATTCTCATTAACGTCTTTTAAAAAGAAGAATGTTTTCAATCTATGGTAAATAGAATGAATTGGATATCTACAAAAAGCAATTAGTCTGTTACACAAAAGCCTACTAGTATCTCTTAGTTAAGTTTTTTCTTTGTTTGAACTGTCAGTGAGTTTCCAACAGAGTCCAAACAAAATAAAATTGTCATCATTTACTTGAGCAATATTTAGTATTTACAAACCTCAGTAGAAGGTAAGTTTCCAACAGAGTCTACTGACTTACTATGCAACCAAGCTTCCATGTTATTAATAAACATATGGAGTGAATGTTACTATCATATAAGATGAACTTTGTTTCAAACAAATTAACTACTAAAAATCATTTCTTCGTTTCAAACAAACTTCTAAAAGTTTCAAACAAATTAACTACTAAAAATCATTTCTTCGTTTCAAACAAACTTCTAAAAGTCCAAATCATGCTCTTTGACTAAAATTAATTTTCTAAAAATCCAAGCAAGATAATTGTTTAATAATTCAGATCTAAATAAAAAATGAAAGGTGATATATTTTAGCTTTATTTTATAAGAAGAAAAAAAACAAATTTGTGCAATGAAGAAAGAAGAAGAGTTAAGATTCGGAGTTAAACAACAGCCCCGTTTGAAACAAACAAAAAGTTACGATTTCATTTAACAAACAACCACACATGCTAGGAAAAAAACAAGGTAGTAGTAGTAATAGAAATGAAAGGGAATGAGTTTTGATTTCATTCAACAAACAACTTGATGGAGATAGAAAGAAGGATAAGAGAACAAGCATGGAGGAATGAAACTTACATGATCGCTGGTGGCAACGTGGTGAGTGACAGCGCCTAATGGTGTAGCGAACAGTAGATGATCAATTGAAACAAATGAAACAAGTGATAGGAATGGAATGTAACTCTTCTAACTCACATTAGTTGTAGCGTCACTTCTTCTTCTTCTTTTATTGCAAATAAAATAGGGATTAACCTCATAGTATACCTACTGTAGCAATGTATAATTACGAATTGGAACTTATTTAACTAATAAACATTTATTAATTATCGAATATTAAAATATTGAATATTTATTAAAATATGGAATACTTATCAAATAGTGAATATTTATTTAAAATATTGAAGATTTATTTAATATTGAATATTTCTTGTACATTTATTAAATATTGACTATTTATTAAAATATGGGATGTTTATTAAAATGTTGATTATATATTGAATATTGAATAATTATTTGAATATCGAATTTTAATTATTGATGATGAATTAATTATTCTATATTTAATTAGTGATGTGTGTTTTTAGAATTGAGGTTGGATTGTGTGATACTTGTGTATGTGCAAATATGTGGTAATTCAAGTTGATGAATTATTGAAGATATGCATGGATGTTAAGATTAGGGAATGGTCTTAATTGCATATGATTGTTGAATTTGCACACGCATCATTTGTGTCAAAAAGCAATGCTTGTTAATTCCGTGGGAGCTAGTGACTTGTCCTAAACCTAGAGCGGGGTTTAAAAGCTTAGGGTATGGGTTTTTTATGAGTTATTGGTCTAGGGAACGAACCCGGTTTAATGTAAAAACCAAAAAATAATAACAAGTGATTGGTACCATATTCATGAATTGCATTTGAGTCTTGCATCGAGTCACATGGTGTCTTTGGTTGCAAAATGAGATTATGTGTATTTATGTGGAATTGATGAATTGGTGAATTATGGACTTGTGTGCATATACTTGTAAATAGTATGGTTACTAGAGTGATATTGTGTTGATGAAACTTGGGAAGTGTGAGAATAATTGTGATAATGTTTGTATGCTTTAAATTATATATTATCTTATGATTTCGATAATTATGTGAATTCTCACCCATCTATTGGAATGATGTTTTTGTACAACATCGCTCAGGTACCGAGGAGTAGAGTTGCTTCTAGCGCGAGGTAGCTGTTGGAGTAGCTTGTATTAGTTTCTTTATTTATGTTGGGTCGAGTCGTGCTCTGGTCATGTAACACTAGGGATATTTTGGTTTATGTTTAAGAGATACATTATGTACTCTACTTTATGTTGTTATGTTTATTTGAATTCTGTGAAGTATTGGCTTTTATGCCTAAGTATTGATTATGAATGTGATGAGCATGAGACTTTCATTATGTCTATTATGATTGAAGTAAAATCCACTGCTACATGCTAATGTGAAAGTGTATGAAAAGCATGAATTTATTTTAAGTATTATTGAGCATGACAGGTGTTTGTGTGATGATTTGAAAATATATATGACACCCTTATTTGAGATGCATGATAATTACTCTGATTATTTATATTTATTTCGTGGGGTTTAGAAAGGTGTTACATTCAGCACCTGCAAGTAAAGCAAAATGAAATAGCTTTCCATCTGTTGTGACTTCATCATCACCAAACACTTCATACTCTTGATGTTTTTCTGGAAGAGCTCTAGTTCTTTGAGGTCTCTGGCTTGTTCCAGCCATATCCTCTTCGACTTCAAGTGGTTAGGGTATGTCAGAAACAACTTTGACTTCAACTGGAATATCGACAATATCTTCGATTTTGATATCATTACTTGCTTCGTCGAAATCCTAGCTCATCAATGGCTTATCAATTGTATTACTATAACTCTAATCCCAAGGAGAATTTTCATCAATCAAAATATGTCGAATCATCACAATCTTATGAGTAATTGGATTAAACAACCTGTATGCTCCAGTCTTATGATATCCTACCAGAATCATAGGTTCACTCTTATCATCAAGATTTCTTCTCCTAGCATTAGGAATATGCTTGTAGCAAATAGAGCCAAACATCTTCAGATGACTCACTGATGGTTGTTTGCCACTCCACACTTCTTCAGGAACCTTGTTCGTCTGCTTCTTGGTAGGGCACCTGTTCAGAATATAAACAGCAATCAAAACAACTTCACCCCATAAGGATTTTGGAAAATTTTACTGCTTCAGCATGCATCTCGCCATGTTCAATATGGTCATGTTTCTTCTTTCTTCTATTCCATTATGTTGAGGAGTATAAGGAGCAGTTATCTCATGATCAATACCAGGTTATACACAAAATGCTTCAAATATCTTGGATGTGTATTCGCCACCTCCATCTGTTCGCAAAACTTTGATCTTCTTTTCACCCTGGTATTCGACAAGTATCTTGAATCTCTTAAAGATTTCAAATACTTTGTCCTTTTGTTTTATCACATAGATCCAGAGCTTTCGACTGTACTTATCGACAAATGAGACAAAATACCTATTTCCACCAATGGTATGCCCTTCAAAAGGACCACATACATCTGAATGTACAACTTTGAGTATGTAGGATAATCTCATTGGCATAGTCGAAACGAAAGACTTCCTGGACTACTTTCCGACTAGACAACCTTCAGAGAGTTTGTTAGGTATCTCAAAACTTGGTATACCAGTTACCATATCATTAGTGATCAGTTGATTAAGCGACCTAAAGTTTAGATGACCAAACCTCAAATGCCACAATCAACTATTCTTTTGGTCGACAACTGTTTTTAACAGAGGAGATTTCAAGACCAAGTTATTCTGGATGTCGAAAAGTTCTAAGGCTCTATCTTTCATAACCACTGAGAACCCTTTTTTGACCAGTTGTCCTACACTTAGCAGAGTGCACTTTATTCCAGCTTTTCCTCTATTGCTCCTTTGAATAACTATGTTGCCAGTACCTTCTGCTTGCAACAAGCTATTATCAGCAAGTTTGACCTTGCTCTTCTTCGACACATCGAATTCTACTAACTATACTTTTTGACCAGTAATATGATTCGATCAGCCTGAGTCAAGGAACCAGATCTTGGATTTGACATGGTCATCTGCAACTGCAGCCATAACCATATCGTAAAATTCATCTGAATCTTGACGTGCAAGGTTCGCTCCTTGGTCTTTACTTTTTGTCGATCCCTTGTCTTTCCTGTACCAACAATGATTGGCCAAGTGACCCCACTTTTCATAATCATAGCATTGCACACCTTTTTTCTCTACTTTGTCTTTCTAATAGGAATTTCCTTCTCCTATTTTCGAGGATTCAGAAGTTCTATCATCGATCTTATTCTTGTGAGGATTCGACCAAGAATTGTTTCCCTGAGTCTTATTGATTTTAACTTTGAACTTGTTGGAACCACCATTCCTCTTCCACGATTGAGCCTGTAGTGCTTGTATCGAGTCCTGAACTCCTTTTCTTTCGACAATCCTAATCTCACACGCCTTCAATGAGCCAACCAAATCTTTCAGTTTTAGGGTTTCAAGATTGTTGGATTCTTGAATAGCTACGATAACGTGATCAAAGTGATAGGTCAACGTATGCATTATCTTCTCAAATATCATCTTATTAGTTAGGGTTTCACCACAACCTTTCATGGGATGGACGAGTTTCCGCACCTTTGACACATAGCCTTCAATCTTTTCGTCTTCTCCCATAGACAACAATTCATTGTCGTTACAAAGTTTACAACTTGGTAACCTTGACTTCTCGCCTCCTTCATAGTACTTGACTAGAATATCCCATGCCTCCTTCGCTGATTCAACATGAGCGATTCTATCGAAATTAGTTGCATCAGCTGCCGATTGGATGTAAAATGTTGCCTTGCAATCCTTCTTTTTGGCATCCTTGTGAGCGGTTCTCTATGCGTCGATTGCATCTTCACCAAGTGCAGGAACACCATTAGTAACCACTTCTAGGGTTTCATGAAAGCCAAATAGAGATTGCATTTTTTCTCCATTGAATCCAATTCTTGTCATCAAGAGTTGGAAGAGAGTTTGGTAAATTTCAATTACCATTCATCTTTGCAACGATTGATCAACAAAAATCTGCGATCCCAGAAATACGATATCTGATGTGTGATTCTTGAAAACATGATCAAGAATCTAACCGGAGCTCTAAATACCAATTTGTTAGTGCGTGAGTCACCTTTAGTGAGGAGAGAAAAAGAGAGAATAAGGAAATAAGGATTGATATTATTGAATGATAATAACTGAATTACAAAGTGTCTATTTATATACACCTAAGTGATTTGATTACTAAGTAAAATAACAAACTAAATAACAAACCTTAAACCCTAATTAATTAGCTTTGAGCTTGGGCCACATAATTCAACTTGAATTATATCTAATATCTCAACATGAAGATGGTGCAAGAGGATAGAAAGCGTACTCGCATGGAGGTTTCAGATATATTCTTTGTGGCTGATTTAGGACATTATCTTGTCTTTCCCTTGGTAAAAGGTTGTGTTGCTAGAGATGTGTATAATGTCATATTGGATAGAGTTCAGAAGAAACATCCATCTTGGAAAGGTAACATATTAAATAAAGTTGGTAGGGCTTGTTTAGTTAAATCTATTACTAGGGTTATCCTAGTATATACAATGAAACTTCACCATAACCCTACTAATATGTGCAAACAAATTGACATAATTTCTAGAGGCTTTATATGGGGCGATGATAGTGTATCAAGGACTTGAAACCATGCTAATTGTCATATTGTCACTACCCCTAGACGTTATGGGGATATTGATACAAATTTCAAATTGTATGATGTGTTCAAGGAATGTAGTTGGGACTTGCAATCTTGGCAACGATGGTGTCACATGATCTTGTTCAAACTATTCCAAAAATTACACCTCCCATGGTTTTGGATACTCGGATGAATTATGAGTGGATTTGGGAACCTGCACAACATGGGAATTATACTTGTTCAAGTGGTTACTTTTGACATCTCCAAGAGTAGAGAGGTTGGGATCCTAATTTTGATATGAGATGGATTTGACGACTCAAAGTTTTAACAAAGATACAACATTTTATCTGACTTTTTTCACATAACCTTCTTCCAACTAATTCCTAGAGACACTAAAACAACATGGCATCTACACCAAAACTGCACTCATTGATCATCCCTTATGGAAAGTCAGTTACACTGCTCAAGTAACTACCCTCATTCAAAGGAGCTTTGGCTTCACTTAAGAATGGGAGGACATAGGAAATTTTTTTCTTTAGCAGATGCCACAGTTTGGGTTAAGCACATGGCTTGTAGTACTCTATCGCTCTTATTTCTTGCACGTTTATGGCATGCTTGGTGTTGGAGAAATAATAGTATTTTTGAAGAACATCCTTGGCAGGTTCAAGAAATGGTTAGGAAGACTCAGGAGTTGCATGCCGAGTTAATTACTTTTTGCCAACCTCTGGGCTCAGATACATATATGCATCGAATTTAGGCGCATTGGAAACTACCTCCTCGGGGCCTCATCAAAATTAATGTAGATTGCAGCTTTCTTGAGATAGCTCTCGTCTAGGAGCTGGTGGAGCTATTCGTGGCCATGATGGTAGCTAGAAAGCAGGTTTCACTAACTTTGAAAATGGTGATGATGAACTCTTGGTAGAACTTTGTGCTATTCAACTTGGAATTGCAACTTATTAAGATCGCAACTATACAAATATCATCTATGAAAATGATTGCATGTGTATACCTATGTGTTTGTAGAAATATATGATGCCTTGCATCATAGAACTGTAAATTTAGTTCACATTCTAAGATAATAGAATATATATGTGCTAACATTTTGGGTAAGGAGGGTCCCCATTATGCTTTCTCATTTCATTGGAATCATCCTCAACTTGCTTAGAGTCTCTCTTTTGTAAAGAGATTTCCAAAATATGGCCTAATGGTTTATATTTATGTGTTAATATATAATTTTGAGAAGTAAAACTAATACATTGAGCTGCAAGGCCTAATGGTAAGGAGGCGTGTTCTTTAACCTTAATGTGCATGGTTTGAATCCTACTTTGGCAACTTTTTGAATGTTTATTTTGTACCAACGGTAACAAAAATAAATTCAAAATGAAGCAATACAAGGGTTGAACTCGTAACGTGTAGACTGCAAAACATGCCTTTTTCACTGAACCAACGCAATACTTGTGACTATATTTAAATGCTGAATGAATATATCCGTTCATTGTGAAAATGCATAATTAAATCTAAAAGTTGCTTCTCTTCACCAAGTGACATAAACTTCTCTATAAATAGAGACACTGGAAAATCATAAAGGACACAGAAATAGAAATATACACATCTATTTTTCACCATCTCATTTATTCTAAAATCATCTTTTACTTCATTAATACATGAGTGAAGTATAGGAAACATTTTTCTATAAACGATTATCAAAGATAAGTTTAGTCTGTTTGTGCAATTCACATTAAGGTATTCAAAGTATCCTAAAGGGAATTTGCCATTAATCCCTCTTGCATTCGATATATAATAATTGGTGGGGACAAATTGAACCTAAAGGTTAGTGTGAAATACACACGCTTTGAATTTTCAAATACGATCTTTATCAACACCTTCTTTATTTCGGTAATGTTATATATTTTCATCAATCACAATATCCAACATCTTTCTAAGAGACAAATTAGCTATTTAGTTTTTGTTTTTTTTGTTTCTTTCTTTTGCCACCACCATAAGAATTATTAATATTTTTGAAATGGATTCACCAATTGAAAATTTGATTATAATACTCTCTTAGCTCGGTGTTTATAATCATATTTGATATAGTATATAAATGGCTTAAATAGTATTTTCGTCCCTGTAAGTTGGCGAGTTTTTGGTTTTCGTCCCTGAATTTTTTTTTTTTTCCGGTTTTGCTCTCTATATTTCACATTCATGTTCGTTTTAGTCTTTAAAACCAAAATCTGCAGAAAAATCCGAAGGTTTCCTGCGGATTTTGGTTTTAAAGACTAAAACGAACACGAATGTGAAATATAGGGACTAAAATCAGAAGAAAAAAAATTCAGGGGCGAAAATAAAAAACTCGCTAACTTACAGAGACGAAAACATTATTTAAGCCTATTTAAAATCATATTGGTTTTTATGTATTTGTTTCAAATAACCAATTTATTTTTTTTACTGTTTTACATATATTTTTTTTAAATCTCATAATTGTTTGATGTTTTACACAAAAGAAATTTTAGGCACAGTCATAGTTATGCGCAAAAGTTTGAGCTTTTAAAGTTGATTTTTTGACAAATTTAAAGTCTTTTTTACCTAATTTCGATAAAGTTTGGTGTATAGTTTTTTAAAATTTATTTTCTTAGTTTGTATTTCTTTTTTGATAAGTTTAAAATTTATATATAAAATTTGTTTGTATAAGTTATTTTAAGTTTTAAAGTGTTTTAATGCTAGACGAAAAAAATATATAAATTATATATTTTTTACATGTTTCTAGAACTTATAATATGTATTCATAAAGAATAAAAAATAGTGTATTTCTCTAGTTTTGAATTTTTTACCCAAATTTCTCTAATTTTAGAAAAAATTTCCAAAATAACCCACGTTTCAAAAAAATTCTTAAACTGTCCTAGTTAGGGTTTGGATTTTTACAGGGTCGCCATTGGAATTGACGACATCTCTTAAAGGCTAACAAGCTGTCGCCAATTGAACTGGAGACAGCATACCAAGTCGCCAGTGCAATTGGCGACATAGAGTAAGGCAATAACTCTGTCGCCAAATGATGTGGAGACAGGGTGTGTGTTGTTTTTTTTTAATATTAGAATATTACATTGATTTTGTTTGCACAATGATATAAAAGTTTCATTAATTTAATAAAATATTACATTAATTAATGTTCGTGACCGGGTGCATCCAACCGGCCATTAGTTCCACATCCCCTAGGGACCCTCACTCGTTACACTCGGCCCCCTTGTTCCCCTTGTTGTTGATTCACGCTCGGTGTTTGAGGAGTCAAAGTCTCAGGAAAAGTCCGAGATGGTTCCCTTAGGATGTCTTGCATTCGACCCGTGCCAGTATAGTTTGAGGGGGTGATTGGTGTGCAGGCAGGTCGATTGAAGGGAGACATTGGTGTGAAGGATTCGTTGATGAAAGGTTGCAATGGTGTTTGAAAGCCATAAGGATGTTGAGAAGGTTGATTGTGTTGACTAGGGTATGATGTTTGGGCGTTTGGGCTATGAAAAGATGTTGTCCAATTTGGCTATGGTATAATGTACCCTCGTTTTCCCTCGCATCTTTGTCAGTCTTCACACGAACTCATCCCCGTAGTCGATCATGTCTCTCGATACTTCGGATTTTCTCCCATTCCCCAATGTCTCCCTCCAACCACCGATTCAGCTCTCTCTTAAGTTGATTGATACCTTGTATGTTCCAAAACATCATGTCGATCGGTGGCTTGTCTCGCAAAAAAATAACTTTTCCCCAACGACGATACATCTTCTGAGTAAAACAAAGTTGTTAGAAGAGATGTGGAACAAACTGAGCTTAACACCCCTATTTATAGTGAAAAAATTCAGTTTCTAGGGAGTCTCCACTTCAATTGGCGACTCCCTTTTACCATTACTCTATGTCGCCAATTGCACCGGCGACTTGGTATGATGTCTCCAATTCAATTGGCGACAACTTGTTAGCCTTTAAGAGATGTCGCCAATTCCAATGGCGACCCTATACAAGCCCAAATCCTAACTGGGGCAGTTTGAGAATTTTTTTGAAACATAAGTTATTTTGGGAATTTTTTCTAAAATTAGGGGTATTTGGGTAAAAAATTCCTCTAGTTTTATGTTATATTTCTTACCTAAAATATTATAATTTTTTATGCTTTTCTTTTAGTCGGTCACATTCCATTATGCTTAAAATGCATATGTTTTTATTAATATAAATATTGCATGGACTTTTAAGTCTTAGTTTGATTATTTTTATTAGACTAAAACTACTCTATAAGAGATTAGTGGAGAGAAATCATGATACCAGTCTTTAGAGCTTTAATGATAATAAGTGTTGGTAGTATGACTTGAAGGATATGAAAGTCAAAATTTTCTAAAAACTAGATTGCCAACCCGTGCTCCGCACGGGATTGATTTGAATCTTTACCTTAAATATTATTTTAAATAAATAAATATATTTTAGTAAATATAGTTACATATAATATACTTATAATAATAATAATATTAATAATAATAATAAATATTATGAATTTATACTATAATATTTTCCGTGAAATTTTATAAATCAAAGAAATTACAACATGAAAATCAATATCATTCAAAATTCATATATATATATATATATATATATATATATATATATATATATATATATATATATATATATATATATATAATTGGCTTCCTTTTAAACATTAAATAATTACCATCAAAGAAATTATTTATAAATTACTATTAAATGGAAAATCAAAAATTTGTCTAAATTACATAAAGGTATATAATTTCACATTTAATAATCAATTTCGAATATGAATAATAAAAAATTTAACTTATCAGTTTTAATACAATGAATTTTTTTAATTCAGCAAACAAAAAATTAAAGAAATCATAAGTATGGTAATAAATAGTAGCTAGTCAATAATAAAGAAAAAATGATGTGATTTTTTAGTCAATAATATTTTCAAATAATATAATAATTAGTCAATATCTTCAAAAACATACCTTATATATTTTATTTAATGAAAAAAAAAATTTTAAGAGCTCAAGTATTTATTTTAAAATTAGTATCAAATATCTTTTTTAAATAATATTTTTAATTCTATACAATAAAATATTTTAGAGTAAAAGTTATTTTAATCCAAAAATATAATTATGTTCAATATAGTCAACTTAAAAAGTGGGAAAAAAAATCTTAAATAAAGTATAATTTAATATAGTATAAATATATTCAATACCATAAATTTATTATAGTAATACTAAACATTATAAAAAAAATATCCTTCTTCTTATACCACTTATTTTTCACTTGACAAACATCTAAATCTCTGATAATAATAATATCTAATTGGTACATAATATGAACAAAAAAATAGATAAATATTAATATAATTTTCTTCAAAACAATCAACTTAAAATGTAAATTAAAACTATAAAATGAATATAATATAAATAATTTCAATACTATGAATGTATTATGATAATACAAGTTTTATTCATTAAATTAATTTATACCATATCAATATTAAATATATTTAAATTAATAATAAACTCAATCACATCTTATTAACAAAACATATAATATTTTTTATTATAAATACAATCTTAGTTAACAAAAAGAAGAAAATTACAATAGTGGAAGGAAGACATGTATCCCACTATATTAAAAAATGAAAGAAAAAATAAAATAAATGACAAAAATAAAAGAAAACAAATAAAAGCTAAAAAGATCAATTATAAATAAAAAAACTAAATCATGGAGGTCAAATGATTCTTGAAAAATCTTTCTGAAGAAAATGTCGCAGTATGTTCCATCGGATAAAATTTTGTAATATATGTTATTGGTTTGTCAGTTTGTCAGCACATCCATTTCCATTTATTATTTAGATTTATCTTTTTTTTTCCTAGTTCTTATGAAAAATAACCACATAATAATAAATAAAAAAATGAGAAAGAAAGATAGAAAAATAAACTAACAAAAAATATATCAATAGAAAAATAATTGATTTATATAATTATAACATATAAAAATATATACTTACATGAACAACCATTTCATAGACTTCTCAAACAAAAATGATGCAACATAAATCTATCCTCTTCACCTAATTCACATGAAAAAAACCATATTCATATCAAGAAATAAAAGAAAATTAGAAAGAAAGTTAAAATATTAAATTAACAAAAGTTAAATCAATAAAAAAAGAGTTTAAATATTTAAATAAAATAATTTGAGTTTGTATTTTTCCACAAAAATCAATAAAAAGGCATGCATAAAAATAAAAACTTTTATACAAAATCGAACCGTACCACCAAAAAATTGTTTGTAGACAATAATGATAACTCAATATCACATATTTATATGTAGAGTAATTATGGATAGAACAAAATATATGATTATGAATATAATTAAAGAAAAGGAGTTACAAAATATCATAAACCTTTGAACTACTTATAATTAAAAAGAGTTACAAAATATGTGATTATGTAACTCATGAACCTTTGAATTACTTAAAAGAAAAGAAGTTACAAAATATCATAAACCTTTGAATTACTTTTTTTTCTTTTCTATTTTGTAACTACTATTCTTTAATTATATTCATTCACTCATTTATTGTATTAATATAGTTTTAATTAATAATTTAAATTGTTATTATTTTATTATTTATTATTGTTCTATCCATAATCATAAACCTTTGAATTACTTTTTTTGCTATTTTGTAAATCCTATTCTTTAATTATATTCATTCACTCATTTATTGTATTAATATATATTTTAATTAATAATTTAAATTATTATTATTATTATTATTATTATTATTTATTATTGTTCTATCCATAATCACTATACATATAAATATGTGATATTGAGTTATCATTATTGTCTACAAATAATTTTTATCATAATTAGTTATTAAATTAATTTTTATATTTATGATTTGTGATTTGTATTTATTATTTAGAAAAATTAAGTAATACAAAATTTATATAAAAATATGTATAAAGTAGTAAATAATTTTATTCTTACTAGATTTCTTTCATTTGCAATTTTTGCTGAGTAGTAATTATTAATGTATTTATTTACTTTTTAGATTTTTTTATATTATCATAATTATATAATTATAGTGTATTAGTTATAATTTTAATAATTATTAAAATAAAATTTATTAAACATAATTATATTTGTGATTTGTATTTATTATTTATAAAAACTAAGTAATTCAAAATTTATTTAAAAAATTATAATTTTAATATTAAATAGAATAATTAAAAGAGAATAATTAAAAAATAATTAAAAGAGAATTAGAATTATAAGATATAATAGTGTTAATTGAATATAATAGTGTTATTTAAAAAAAATTGTATTATTATTATTATTATTGGATAATTAAAGAATTTTTTTAATAAAAAATGGGAATTAGGATAATAAGATATAAGCTCTGTTTGGAAAAATATTTTTTGAGCTTATAGCTTATGTCTTATAGCTTATAAGCTCATATGACAATAAAAGACCCGTTTGGTAACAGTTTTTTCATCACGATAGCTTATAGTTTATTTTATTAGCTTATAGCTTATTTTCCATACGCTATTTAAAATAGCGTTTTAACTTATCATTTTTTCCTCCACTTTTACCCTTATTATTTTAACTAAAATTCACTTCTATCCTTTACAATTTATTATAATTTAAAATAAAATAATTATTATTAAATATCTTTTATGTCATTTTATTTTATCACCTAATTAAACCGCTAATTTTACCAAACACTGTAATTAACTTATTAGCTATAAGTCATCGACCATTAGCTATAAACTATAAGCTATCAGTCATAAGTTATAAGCTATCAGCTAACTTATCAGCTAACCGCTATTTTTACCAAAGAGAGTCATAATAGTGTTAATTGAATATATTATTATTATTATTTATAATTGTAGTAGTTGGTTATTATATTATTATTTTTATTATTATTATTTTTATTATTATTATTATTATTATTATTATTATTTATTTTAATATAGAGTTTGTATAATTAGGATTTGTACTTAGAATTGTTACCAAAAGATATGTGGCGAAGATTGTTACCAAGATGACATGTGGTTAGGGTTGCCATCATGACTTCTTTGGATTTATATTAAGTAGATAGATAGATTAATGTGAATATTTATTTTAAAACCATGTTGAAATCATTTCAAATTTTTGCACTTCAATAAATTAAATTTTTTATGTTGTTGTTATCGTACACCTACACTTATTTTTTAGTAAGATTTTTTATATTAAATTTTTAAAGTGATTTCTTTTACCCTTAAACTTTTTGTACTTAAATAGAAGTTTTTTTTTTAGATATATAAAAAAATGTAGATTAAAATAGGAGATGTATTAGTATATTTATATAACACTTAAAATTAATCAATGATTTAAATATTAATTTAATTACAAAATAAAAATATAATAAATTATGATAATAGATTTTAGGGTTAAATAAATTTGTGTTCCGTCTAAATATATCGAATTTAGTTTTAAATTCCTCTAAAAAAATTTCCTTCAAAATTTTCTTTCTAAATAATTAGTCCCTAACGTCAAATGCAACCACTAACGAATGTTTACAGAATATTACCATGAGGAATTTTTTGATGAGTGGTCTTACGCGTGACAATATAAACAATGCCACGTAGATTTTTTTTATGATTGAGCTTACACGTGACAATGTCAACGTGACAAAGATGCTAACATGGCATGACACGTGACTAAGATCAACATTATACTTGATTCAATACAATTCAAGTTCTTTTGTACCTAAAGTCGTAGTTCATTTGTAGCAAATTTAAGAATATTTTTGTACACAAAATATAGACGAAACATCAGCAGCAACTTCAAACTATTTTTAGAGTCTTCTTTGGTGGTGATCGGAAAATAACCGTCGAAGTCGATTTTTTCTCCGAAAGAAACAAAACATCACTTTCAGCTTCACATTGTCATCAAGTTGTTGTTAAAACACAATAATATCAAAAAGGAGATTATTTTAATCGAGGTAAAACCGTCCACTGTCAATATTCACGTTAATATAAGCTTCTTAATTACTATTAGCCTCCCATAGTTACTATTAAATCATGTTTCTATGGATTAATTAATTTTGCTTCAAATATTATAGACTGGTTTACAACTTGCAAACACCGGGAGTGATCAATCTATATTAAATGATGGAGTTTCATCTGATGCTAAGACAATTGAGGTATATATAATTTAGTTTAATTTAATTTAATGGATGGGTTTTTTGTCTCAAAAACTTATTTAAAGAGATCAAAAACTTATTTAATCTTTAATTTTATATTATACTCATATATGGAAATTCCACTAAATTAATAAAAATCTCATTTTATTTACTTCTAAAACCAATCAAACAGAAAAAATAAAACACAACAAAAAAACAATCTCACAAATAATTTACTAATAAAATTATGGTTTAGCCAAAATAATGATATAAGAAACTAGAGTTTAGAATCAACAAATGATTCAAGTTCAGATTTAAAAATTAATTTTTTTATTTATTATAAATAGTAAAAACATAAAATATTTAATAGGATTTTTATGAGAAATTATTTAAATTTAAATTTTAGTTAGTTTTCTTAAATTGTTAAAAATAATAAAAATATTTTAGAAATCATATTTAAAGAGTTGAAGTCTAAATTACAAATTGATAAATTGGAGGTGAGATGACATGATGCCAATGATATTAATCTACATCTACACTATCTTTGTCAAACATTTTTTAAATAATTAGATTTTAACAATTTATTTTAGGTATCAATTTTAGCTTTTGAGTGTTATTCATCTTTTCTGTTGTTTTACTTTAATTTTCCAGTTTCAAAAATTTGAATAAGAAAAGTGATTGGAATACAAATGAAATAAATAAATATGATAAAATTGAGAGAAAGATAGAAGAAGAGATACATTTGATAAATTAAAACTGATAATTAAAAAAAATATAAAAAAATAATCAATCTAACTAAAATTAAAAATAATAAAAATTATTTAAGAGTAAAAAATAACTTATATATTAAGCATAAGAAGTAAATTTATTTATGTTATGTCATATTAGATACATAAATAATTATCTTGAATTTATTAAGAAGAATGTAAAACTTAAAAAAAAAAATTATCAAACAGTTTTAAGAAACGCTCAATACAATTTTTCCTTTTTCTTTTAATTCTTTTTCCCTCCCTGTACATTTTTGCATCCTATTCCTCAAAATGATATTTATTGCTCACTCGCATACTAACAGTTTATATTCATGCGAGACCGAGTAGCACATCAGTTTACGTGGACGTTGTTGGGTGGCAACATAAGTGTGGTCTGTATTTGACAGTGGTTGGGACAGAATAGTGAAAATAATGTGATGTTTTAGTGGAAAGTAAAAAAGGGATGCAACATAAGTGTGAATGTGTGATGTTTGGGAGAGAATAGTGAAAAAGTGAAGTTTGATACGGTTCTAATTTTTGAGAATTGCTTAATACATTATATATCTTTTTCTCAAATTTTATGAGATTTTGAAATTGCTCTTGTTCGAAAGATATATAATACACAATGCATTTTCAATACCCGTCAAATAACTTTTGAAAGTAAAAGAGCTATCCCAATACCACTCTTTTGCTCGACAACAATCGATTTCTACTTTTATTTATTTAAACTATATCTGCTAATTAATTACGAAAGTTAATTAACTTCCATCGGCTCACGGTATTTAAGAACATTTTGAATTTAAGTGCTTCACACCACACTAGATTAGTGTGATACATCCATTTTTTTTAATTAATTTTAAATTAATGTACAATATATCCCATTTATTGTATTCGTTATATTTATTGGTGGCTGTTTGAAATTTTATTTTGTTGTAGTATCTGTAAAAGTATACTAATAACAACTCTACTAGTGAGAACTAGTAAAGTCAGAGTCAAATAATCTAGTAAATTTTAAAAGATTTCTCCTCTTGCATTCTTCTCCTTTTATAGTGATTCTGAGTCGCTTGACACAAAAGTTTATTTAGAGGTCATTTAATATGATTGATCTCGATAGCTATGATCTCTTGATGGTAATTGGGAATAATGCTTGATTGTTACAAAAATTTATTTAGAGGTCATTTAATATGATTGATCTCAATAGCTATGATCTCTTTGTGGTTATTGGGAATAATGCTTGATTGTTACAAAAGTTTATTTAGAGGTCATTTAATATGATTGATCTCGATAGCTATGATCTCTTTATGGTAATTGGGAATAATGCTTGATTGTTACAAAAGTTTATTTAGAGAGCATTTAATATGATTGATCTCGATATCTATGATCTCTTTATGGTAATTGGGAATAATGCTCATATCCTCCATTGGTAATAAATGTTTTCTCAATCATATCTCCATCAGATATTGACATGTGCCTGACTTGGGCCAATACAATCCATTTTCCCCACTAATTACACTAACTTGGATGTTCTCTTCTAAATAATTTACATAAGTGGGGCGAACTCTCTTGGATCCAGGTTGACCTCGGCCCAGTGCAGAACTCAGCCCAAGAAACTAGACGTATACACAACCTCTCAAGCTTGAGTCGTGTAAGGCCGAATGACTTTCTCTAAAGGCTTCTTTAAAATAAAAAAGACATGTACACAACCCCTAAGGCAGGAGTCTTATTAGACCAAAGTGCTTTCTCTAAAGTGTTCCCAAAAAACGGATATGTACACGGCTCCTCAAGCATGAGACGTGTAAGGGAGAAGTGTTTTTTGAGACTTGTTATCCGTTAACCTGCGTGTCTAAAAGGAATATATTTTTTAGGCGAGTTCACTCTTATTTCTCAAATAAGAGTGAACTTACCTAATTGTGATAGTGGCTAACTGTCCTGGAAATATGATTGATCCATTTAGAGGTTATTTAATATGATTGATCTCGATAACTATGATCTCTTTATGGTAATTGGGAATCATGCTAGATTGTTACAAATCTGAGATGCTCATATTCTCTATAGGTAATAAATGTTTTCTCAATCATATCTCCATCAGATATTGACATGTGTCAAATGTAGGTGGAAAAATTTGAGATTAAGTTATTGATTAACTTAACTCACAAAGCAAGAGTCGCCACCGCACTTTTATTTTTTCAAAGAAATGGGGAAAAGAACGAACAAAACCCACACATGTTTTAAAACAAAACTAATAAAACAGAGAGACAAAGGGTAAGGGGGTTGGTTATGCAATGGGAAGGTGTTAACACGCAAAACATCAATAGTACTCTATAGGAACCTCTTGAAAATCTATGTTTGGCTTAAAAAGGTGTTGTTTGCAAAAGATTGAGGAGATGGGAAGTGAAATATTTTTAGGGTTTTTGGTGTTTGACAAGACTTCCTAAGCCTCGTGCCTACGTACCTAAAAAGTGCAATGGGGGGTCAAAACTTTGTAGTTCGTGATAAAAATAACCAAAAGGTTTGTTGTGATTAAATTTAAATGGGAAAGACAATTTGTCATTTTAAGGAGAAAACTCAACTAATCACTCACAAGTATATGAAAATGGACATTTACATCACTATTGAGAAGGGCTCCAACTTGGTTAGAAATCAACAAGTATGTCACTAACTCTCTCAAGTGGAAAGGAATCAACATCAAACATTAATATGGGGATAGGAGAATTACTTCTCAACTATGAAAATGACTCATGTCTAATCCTTGAGAAAGGGTTTTAAAAGAAAAAGTGCATAAAGAGCACAAAATGGTTTGAATGAGTTGTGTGTTTTTTAAGTATTTTGAAATGGTCTTGATATGCTTAAGATGAATTAGCATATATTCAAGAAAAAGAATTTAAAAATCACTTGACAAAGTCAAGGTTTATTGAGAAAGTGGTTCAAGTTTGAAAACAAGAAGGTTTTGAAAAAGAGAGAAGATTTTGAAAATTTAAGCAGGGAAGGAGAAGAAGAGGCTACCTTAATACATAAAGTAAAAGCAAGGAAAGGAAAGATTTAACCAAGATAGCAAGCTTCTGACATAAGTCAAGCCAAACACTCTCATCCTTTGGATTTAAGCAACAAGCAACAAATAAGCAAAACACAAACCAAGTCTTCAAAAAGTCAACCCAAGGTCAAAGGTATCGGATGAACTCCAAGGTCTAAAGTCATAACTCCAAAGCAAAGGATCAAGAACCTAAATCGAAGTCCATAAGTCCAACATCCAAGCATGGGATAGTAACTAATAGTTAAAGGAAAGAATTAAGTATTTTATTGGGGTTTTTCTTGTATTAAGGTCTTAAAAGAAAGAGAAAAAAAATCCAAGTAGACAAAAGGAAAAAGCAAGTATAAACAATAGCAATATGATATGTAATGATAAAAGAAAAAGCAAAATATAAAGAGAACACTACTATAAAACGCACAAACAACAACGTCAGATTTACAACGGATTCATATACACCGTTGTAATAGGTTAAAATTTTCGCGCCCAGTGAGTTGCTGGATTTATAAACAGTAATTTGATGACGGTTGTCTTAAAAAACCGTAGTAATAAATGATGTGTAGCAAGCTTCGATTCTCAGAAACTACATTTTTCCCTTTTTTAGAGTACATTAAGCGTGTGTCACTTAAGTAGGCATGGCAAGAAAACCCGGGCCCGCCGGAGCTCGCCCGGACCCAGCCCGAAATTAATGGGGGAAACCCAATTTGATTGGGTGCGGTTGCGGGTGCGGGTAAAACCCGATTTGTAATTGCGGGTGCGGGGGCGGGTAAAACCCGGTTTGTAATTGCGGGTGCGGGGGGATGCTACTACCCGCCCGCACCCGCCCCCGCCCCCGCCCCCGCCCGGTCTTATAATATTTACTTTTATACCCATATTTAAATTATTTTATATCACATTTATTCACTTTTGAATAAGTAATTAAAAATCCTCATTAGTCATTTCTCACCATTCACTCAAACTCACATCTTTAGAAACAAGTTTATTATTAAAATAGTTAAGTTTTTAATAAAATTGTTAATTTTTATTACTATTTAAAAAAATATTTTTTTGCAGGTGGAGGCGGGTGCGGGTGCGGGCAAACCCGTTTCTATCGGGGGCGGGTCTGGGTGGTAAATTTTCACCCCGGACTAGGTGTGGGGGCGGGGGCGGGTCTATAACAAGAAGGCAGGTGCGGGTGCGGGGCTAGCTAAACCCGCCCCGACCCGCCCCGTTGCCATGCCTACACTTAAGCCCATTTTGTAAAAAAATAAATTGTAAATGATTTTACAACGGTGAAGTAAACCAACCGTTATTAGAGGACTTATAAATTGTACTGTACTACAATACCACTGGTTTATAAAAAATAAAAAATTGAAAGTTATTTAACCACGGTTTTACAATATAACCGTTGTCAAATATGAAAATTGCGTCACGGATTTTCTTTCTAACCGTGATGAAAAGTGATATTTCTTAGTATATAAGCGAAAGTATCTATCGTTCAGTACATAATAGTTGTTTCTCTCAAAAGAAAACCCTAACATATTCCACTATTCTCTCTCATAACATAACCCTAACACATTCATCTCACTCTTTAAACATACTTTAGCCTTCACATACGTCTTCAGATTTGTCTTCACCAATTGCTAACTTGAGGTTCATTCATTAAACTTAACAATGGGTTCTCATTTTTTCATTTGCCGAATGTTCTCATTTTTTCAGATTCATCTTCACCGCCTTAACAAAGCACATACTTTGGCTATGATACATATGGTTTGTGTAGCTATGAATAAAAATACAAGAAGTATGAAGCTATTGTGTAAACTTTATTCACCTTGTACTTCTTCTTCATAGCTTCATAAACTAGATGAACTTCATAATTTGTTCGAGATCCACAATTATCTTAAAAAAAGGTGCATTCTTGAAACATTACATAATATCTTGTGTTATTTGATTTTGTTGTATGTTGTTGTTGTGATTAATGTTGATTAATGTTCTCAGTCACTTTTTGTCTTCTTTTCCCCCCAATCACTGTTCGTCTTCTTCTCACTCAGTTTCTTCAAGTTTCCATCAAATCCTTCCATTAAAATGTCTCAGCAGTCCAGTTGTAGCCATGGAAGCAGGTTCTCAAGTCGTTCAAGGTACATATGCAAGTTTGGTCTCGACGCTCCGTTGATGACGACATGGATCGATTCGAACCCAGGCCTCCATTTCTATGGCTGTGGGATGTATAAGATTCAAGGATACAAAAAATGCTCTCACTTTGCTTGGTTGGATGAGGAGATGGATCCTAGGGCAAAACAAATAATTTCTTCACTGATAAAGAGCTTGAATGAGGAGAAGGAGATGGTTAACACCTACAAAACCAAAGAGGACAAATTGAAGTTGAAAGTGAAGATCCTGAAGAAACAATTGAAGTTCATTGCATTTGTTGTAACAACAATGACGAAATAGGTTATAGTTAGATTCGTGTGATGATGTTATGGTGTATTGAATATGATACAATTATGTGATATTATGAATATGATACAATTAATATTATTATGATAACTTTATCACAAATGTGAGTTGTATTTTTTGTTGTGATATGGTGAACAATAATACATGTAAAAAAATGGGATTATTTATATAAGCAGGATAATATTTGTTAATTCTGCATGAAATGTAACAACGGTTATATATCATAACCGTTACAATATCTCGCGCGGTGTCCAAAAAAAAAATCAGAACGACGCAACTAGGAATCGAACCTAAAACCATTATATTTATAACAACGGCCTTTTTGAAAACTCGTTGTGTTACTGGGTCATTATTGTAAGTATCATATATACAATAACACTCTGCATAACAACGCCTGGGCCTGCGTGATTATATATCTTTCCCAACCGTTGTTAAATGGCATTTTTGCAGTAGTGGAAAGAAAGTAAATGACATAAAAGTAAAGGTGCATAAAAGTAAATGGCATAAAATAAAAGTTAGCACAACCTATAAGGAAGAACATACTATAGGAGGCCAGTCAATAACAATTTATGTACCATACATGTTTGAGATATGATAGAAATCATACTCCTAAAACATGTAGCACAAATAAAAACCAAGGATGGATCAAGCACTAAAGCAAGAAGATTGGTCCATTACATCAATCAATCCTTCATGACAACTTAAGACAAACTTATGCATCAATCCAAATTACTCAAATGATCCTTGATCAATTGAATAGTAGGTTTAAAATGATGAAAGTTCATCAAGCATCAATCCAAAAATCATGAACAAGATGGACAACAAATCATCCAATTGATCGAGAGAAAAGAAAAAGAAAATAGAAGGCGAAAGAGGAAGAGGCGACCAAATTGAATCAAGACTTAGGATCTATTCATCTTCAATTTCAATCACCTTTCTGGGTAGATTAAGGCACTAAACATACCATCAACTCAAAGCACCAACAATGAATCAAATTATTCATTTAATGATAGATTTGAATTGATGAAGGTTCATCCAACCTCATTAACACCCAAGGTCCATTAAAATGGAGGAGAACTTTGATCAAGAAGTTATGATCCAAGACAACAACCAGCAAGCAAGCCAAAATGAAATAATACATAATTAACAATGCATGAAAAGATTTTTAAATTATTTTTAAAATGAAAATAAAAGAGAAAATGAGAATGAAGCTTCTAAACAACAAATCAAAGCTCAAGAAAATTATGATAAATCAGAAGCGAGTCAAGGACCACATAAATTGTTTTGGAGAATTTAAAAAAGCATAAAAATATTTGGGTTAAATAAGTATTAGGTCCCTGAAAATAACCCAACTTTGAGGTTTAGTCCCTGAAAAAAATTTCTTCAAGGTTTGGTCCTCCTAAAGTTTTCCGTTTCTAACTCTAATCCCTCTCGTTAGTTTTCACTAACGGCGGATGACGTGGCGTGCCATGTGTGTAACTATTCCTTGCCACATGTGTTTTATTGCATTGACCAGTCAAAAAATGATTTTTTATGTTAAATTTATTCTCCTCCTTCTCTCTCTCACTCCTCTTCTTCTTTCCCTCTCCACCTTTTTCTCTACCCTCATTTCTCTTTCTCTCTCACACAGATAATCGATACTGTTTCAACTTCATCTATCTCTTCATCGAGAACCTGTTCAAAAGAAACCATGCATCATAAACATTAGGGGGACCAAACCTTGAAGAAAATATTTATAGGAACCAAACTTGAATGTTGGGTTATTTTCAGGGACCTAATACTTATTTAACCCAAAATATTTTTAAACAAATTAAAATGCATGAAAAAGTGAAAAGTGATGAAAAATATCAAATCAAGGAATAAAAATGTGGAAAAATGTTCATAAAATAGAAAATATTATAGAAAATTATGAAAAAAGAATTGGAGTGAAAAATATAAAGTGAGATATTTTTAATTAATTTTCAAAATAAAATGAGAAATGAAAAATAACTAAAATGAAATAAAAAGATGCAAAAAACAATAGCCATTACATCTGATCAAAGGCCAGGAATCAAAACGTGCGCAACCATCAGATTTCATTAAAACTGATCTAAAGGTCCATTAAAGGAGACACGGTATACCTCACATGAAATAACGCGCAAGATGAGATTTAAATCAAAACAACTTCAGACCACCGTTGGTATTTTCCAGTCATCTTCTCCAGTAACTCCTCACCGGAGCTTTGGAAAATGGTAACATTAGAGAATGAGACCACCACCATTGTGACTGTTACCTCATCACGAATCCAACCATAGAGTCAGAATACATTGATATAAATTGAGCTTAGAGAATTTCAGAGAAACACTTGAAGAAAACAAAAACGAGAATTAAAATTAAATGCTATACAAGATCAATTAGAGCTAGATAAGTTAGGGGAAAGCATCATAGAGCATTAGGCTACATTGTTGTAACTTGTTTGAGTCCAAAATATGCTCAGAACTACCTTGTCCAAATGGTGATCAGAGGTGTTGAAATCTAGATCTGGTCAGAGCAATTCAGTGAGCCTTAGACCTTGATTTTTGTTGTAGAAGCTTCAGAGAAGAACGATGGAGCTAATGGAATGAAGAAACAAGGTTGAAAGAACTCAGAGTTTAAAAACGAAATCTGAAATTTTCAATGTAAAGTGGGAGCTCGAGCAAGTGTTCTATGGGCTTTCTAAGCTTGGTTTTCAGTGCAACTGCTTCCTCTATTTATAGTTGAGGTGAATGAAGGGGATACGTGTGAGAATTAGCTGCAATCGTGTGAAATGAAGTGTGCAAAAAGTGTGACCAAGCTTGATCATGAAGTCAGCTAAAATGCAATGCATTCTCCCACATTTTGAGTCGTTTCGCATCACAAACCATCACTTAACATCATCATGGACAAAACACGTACAAGGAATGGCTTAAAATTGAGAATTGGATGATATTACAAAAATGACCATGAACCATAACTCAGTTCCAAGTAACCATGTTCATAGCTAGACCAAATGCAATTTACTCGTGCACTTCTTGATTTTCTTTGAGCCAAATGATCCTTTCATGGAGGAGAATACAATGCAAAAAGAATCAACCTAAAAGGATGATTGAGGTTAAAATGGCATGGGTTGGAAGTTGAGGTCATGGCACTGAAAATTAGGTCAGGCAATAGGTCAAACAAGTCATGACCTAGTTATGTGTACAAATGGCCTTCAATATTTGAGGTCCTTAGAGCAAGAATTGATGTTTTACCTCTAAAGCAAAGTTGTAGAGGACATCAAGGGGGATATTTGGAAAAATGAAGCGCCCATAAAAGTCAAAAATTGAAGAAGTTATGATCTTTGGAACATAGGCATGCCATACTTGAATTTAGGCCATGTAGCACCCCAAAATTTGCCCTCCTTACTTTATTACTAATTGGCTTGTGTTTCATTTCATTTTTACATTATCATGTGTGCATATCATTGGTTCTTAGCATGGGGTCAAGGTGCCTGAGGCATGTTCAAGAGGAGAAGATGTTCTTCAAAGGGTCAAGCAAGAGAGTTCAAGTGGACCACTCTCTCCTAACTAGTGCAGAAACTAGGGTTTTGAGATTCTTGGGTTTATTGCTCCAATAGGCAAGCTCCTTGGGTTTTTATCATCACCAAATGGCATATCTTATCTTTGTTGGAGAGGATACACATCATATTCAGAGGAATTTGGATTTGGAGACTGTGTTATTTCCTCCTAGACTGAGGGTACCTAAATTAGGGTTTGCTATAAAGTCAGTTTATTTCTGATTACTTGGGCAAGACTTGATTCCATGGTATTCCTTGGGTCCCTAAGTATCTAGGAATGGAAGATTTTCCATCAGTTTGGTTCAGGAGAAGTTCAATTGGCCAATGGATTGGGAATCAGGTGAATTGGGTAAAAGTCAACAGTGAGAGGGGAAGTCAACTGTGGAATTTTGAGGTCCTCTCCAAGGTTTTTAAGGTCTCACATCCTCATATGGTCATCAAGGGTCAAGTTTCACGCCATTTATCAAGAATCAGGAGTTGGTGCAAAAGTTACTAAATATGGAAATGACCTATAATTTGAAAGTTTCCTTTTGGGCAAGTTCTTACACTACCTTCAACTTGACTTTTCATCATCAAAGAAACTTCAAATGAATTTTTCTCCAAAACTAAAGTTGAAGATCTTTTTCTCCTCTTTCCAACAAGTACTAGTGGGCCTCCATATCATTTGTGAAACTCAACTTATGACCAAAAGAAGGCAAAGTGGTTTTTAGGGTTCCATTTTCACAACTTTAGCATAGTGACCTATAATTAATTCCATTGTTTCATGTCCATGCTAACATCAAAGGGCAATCCTCAAGGATCATTTTAGGCCTTTGAATCAAGTGAATCCATGGTGTATTTATCACTTATTCTCATTTATTCAAAATTGCCAAGTCATTGAAAACTCATGAATCAAAATGTTTCAAGGCCCAATTTCAATGTGGGTGTGATTAGCAATTAGAAGTTAAGTGATCCATCATGAAGTGTTTGAATATCCATGCGTGGAAGAGGGTGAACTTAACATTATGTAATTTTCCAAAATTGCCCAAAACTCACAAAACAAGGAATTACCAAGGCCCAAATCATTATCAGTAAAAAACCCTAATATATTTAAACCAATTCATGCACTGGTTAGGTTAGAGAACACGTGATATTTGGGGGAGAAAAAGTTTCAACCCTAATTCTTGAATTCATTTAATCTCTCAATCCACAAGGAGTTTTCTCAAAATTCCTTCACAACATTCATCCTTGGGATCCCTAGAGTACAAATCGCCCATCTTTGGAAGCTGAAAGCAAGGATAAAGGGTTGCACCATCTCAGGTTAGTGATGATTTTCACGATCCCAAAACTCAGTTTTTAAATATGCATAATGTTGTGTGATTGTCACTGATGAATCTGATGTAGTTTTTGTTGTGTTTGGACGTGTGGATTGATCATACTTTAAGTTTAAAGTTTTGAGCCCTAACCTTTTTTCTCATCGTTTTTTATTGTACGTTGGTTATTTGTAATTTTTTATTGCATATTTGGAATCCTCACATTTTTCTGATCAAAATAGTGTATTCGCATGAAATTTCTGGGCAAGTTTTGAGTTGCAAGTGGCGGAGGGGTCGACCGGAACCCTAGTTCCGGCGACTGGTGTGGTGGTCCGGCGAAGGAGGGGTTCCAACGAAGAAGATGAAATCAAGGCCATCCATTTTGTTGATCGCACGGCCCAGATCGTGCCACGTTTTTATTTTTTGAATTTTTATTCTAAGGATCACATGTTTATTACCCCACCGTTCCTATCGTGTGCCTTCAGATCATGTTATTTCATCTTACTTTTTATTTAGTTGACTTATTTACGAACGTTGGATGAATCGTATGGCCATCATTGTGCCAACCAATTAATGAAAACATATGCCAGGCACATGGGCGTCCATAGTATGCTGACCAATTGCGTGTGTGTGTGTGTGCGTATGATACTTATGGTGTGCACATGAATCCTGGCCTTTGATCTTGGTTACTGTGTGTTTGTGTTGAATTAACGTGGAGTGTCAGATCAATCGCATGGTGAGTAGAGCAGTCAACTGGTTGACTAAAGTCCACATGTATTCTTTTTTTTTTCTGATTGGACTTTTGACCTGGGTTGCTTTCCACACCTCCCCTTAAGCCCATTTCTCTTATTTGAATGCATTTTTGTTACTTATTACACCCCCATGCTATTTTCTTCATTTTTATTTTATTTAATTATTACATTATTTCATTTTTAATTTTTAAAAATAGTTAATTACATTTAAAAATTCCCAGAAAATTCATGGAACATATTTGGCATTTATAAAATTTTATCAAATTTTAATTTCTTATTTTTATATTATTTTAGCATCTGAAATAATTATTTGTTTATTTTCTTTTTGAATTACTCATATCATGCATACTTAAAATTGTTTATTTTATTTCTCTGCATCCATAAAACATTTTCAATCCATTCTTTTTGCATTTGTTAGATAATATTCTGAGATGCATTAAAATATTTTTCTACCATTTTTAAAATCATTTCATGTTGCATTTTAGTCCTTGCCTTTTGTATATTGATCCATATTTCTTGTCTGACCTTACATAATTGTTTGAGTGACTAACATCTTGAATTTTTGCAGGAGTTTTTGATATGTTGTTTGCCTCTGGTTGAGCAATGTTGATATTTATTTTGGAAATTTTAGAAGTTGTTTCTCTAATTATTTGATTGCTTTCACTTAAGATCTTCTTGTATGCATATTTCTGATCATGCCTGAGTTTTTGTTTGAGAGGCACTTGTGCCATTGCTTGGGGGTTTGTTCTTTGATTTCTTAATTCATATTTGGACTGTTATAGGTCACTTGATCACTATTTCATGTCATTGTTTGAATTTCATTTGCCTTAATGTTACTTGCGTCTGTTTTGTACTAACTTTTTGTGCAGGGGCTGAGGTAAGTTCTTTAAGGGTGTGGATAGTTATCCATGTCCACCTTACTCTTCCCTTCTCTCATCCTTTCCTTTCTTTAGGCTTAGGTTGTCATCAAACCTCACTAACTGTAGGTCACCCATGCATGATAACATTAGGACTCATAGTTCCCTTTAGAGTTACCTTTGTGTCTTCTCTCTTCTCATCTCAAACTTCTTGAAAATACTTAATAAAAATAAAGTGTATTGCGCACGAGCCTTAAGTGTGGGGAATGAGAAATGAGGGGGTTCCTCTCATCTTTCTAGAGTGCTTAGCGAGCGTCCTGTCTTGGGACGATGCGTTAAGTATTCGCCCCTGTGCCCTAGACTTTGGTGCAATGCAACTTATGAACTAACTTAAGCCACTTCTGTCCTAAAAAAATACAAACAAACTTCAAACCTTTTTGTCCTTCGGGATTGTCAAACTAAAGGCTATTTTCAAAAAGGGCACGTTACTTTCCGTCTGAGTCGCAAACAGGCATCGACCCTAACTGCAGGACGCGAACTTAACGTCGCTCATAAAAAACATAAAAAGAACTTGGTCCGAACTACGTTGACTCTGAATTCCCCATTGCACAAAGGGGGTGCGTAGGCCTAGGACGATGACGTCCTACCGAGTCTTCCTTAGTCTTCCCCTTCCCCATTTTAGTACAGCCATAGATGATAGTATAACTCAAACTTAGATTAGACAACAAGCGTGGATCCCATCGAGTACGATGGACGCGTAACCGACTCCCGAACCCAGGTTATGGTTGCGATGACCATTCCTTTCCCTCTTCCTCAAGTTTATGCGGTGTTCCCTTTCCCTCTCTTGGGATAAATTTACACGGCTGGCAACTCTGTTTTTCCGCGCCACTCTGGCGTTTGTACCTGGATGAAAATCCTGGGAGCGACAGCTGGCGACTCTGCTGGGGACATGGTTGACCTATGCTGGTCCATCCCTAAGCGAGTCAATCCTAGCGCTTGCTTGTCTTTGTTCTCTTTGGGTGTTTTTGTTTTGCTTTATTTGTTGTACTTTATTTTTACCGCATTTTCTGCATTGCATTTCATTTTTATTACTGTCATACTGCTGTGTTGTGCTGGCTGTTTTTGTTTTGCAGGTTGGGTTGTTCTGAGAGATAAGCCCAATACCCAGGCTTGAGTACACCCTAGGACTAGTGTGGAGAGTAGTGGGACCTACGTGCCCGCTTGGTACGTTTGTGTGTTCACGAAATTCACAACCAGACGAGGCTATCTTGGGACGCATTCTAACGTGTGTGTCTTGCGCATGTTAGGGTGTTAATCTAGAGAGCTGTCGACTCTGGTGACCGATCATCGAGGACCTTAGTGGAAACATCCCTCTTTAGTGTTGACAGTGGCAGACCACACCCTATGGCAAACCCATTCGTACCCGAGGGCCCACTTTGGAACTCGCATAGGATGGCCCCTACCTTTTGAAGAGAATCAGTGGAGGCACTCCTCGATTGACGATAGTACTGTACCCCGAGGGATGAATGTACTATTGTTTCTCGACCTCAGTGCCAAAGCTGAGGACCTTCCATTTTGGAGAATCAGTTGAGGCCTCCTCGATTGATGATGATGCCAAACCAGAAATGGTGAACGTATCATCATTTCTCGACCTGAGAGCCCGGGATACTGAACATCCTAGTACCCACACGTGAGAAGGGATGGGTGTTTGCAGGTTTGCAAGTAACCGAAACCTTCAACCTACCCAGTTTTTTCTGGATTTCTCATCGATGATTGATTATTTGGGTTCCTGGTTATCTCAGCGGTCCGGTATTTTGGAATTCTGGTTTTCTGGGTTGTGGTTCTCGTTCAGTTAACAACACATCACGTCCAGCAGTGTCACCTTAATCCCATGTGTGCATTTGCATCATCATTTTGCATCCCAACATATTTATTCATTTGCAGGGTTGCATCCTAACCTTGATTCTGGTTTCTGAAGACTATCGAGGATGAGTACTGAGAAGAAAAAGAATATCATAGGATACAAGTTCCCGTCACTTATTCTGGATCCTGTTCACAAGGTTGTTTCTATGGCAGAACCTGGGGAATTGGCATTTGTGGACTTTGATGACATGCCGTAGTTCTCTTTCTCTCTATTATATTTGGATCACCACCAAGCTTGTTGGTTGGGACCTATGTTTTTGTGTTCAGACTTGTTACCTTGGATCGTGATTGTTGACATTTGGTTTTCTTTGGTTTTCTAATATATGAGCAGAAGTCTCATTCTATCTTATTGTTAAACTGGAATCAAGGGGTGGATCGCCCTGTGAATATTCAAACATGTTCATTTGCATTTGCATATTCATAATTATTTTACATAATCATTTTGCATGACAGGTGTTTATCTCCGGTGTTCTTATCTTGTTCCAATCTCAGAATTGCAGACTACTTAACTCCTCAGGCCATTCAAGAGTTGATCATGGAGCAAGTTCAAGCTGAGTTGAGGGAAATGCGAGGCCAGATGAGGTAATTTGGGGAAGACATGCTCCAGGAGCAGAAGATGCTGAAGGAGGAGATCAATCAGATGAAGACTCAGATGGGTTTGATCATGGAGATTTTGAAAATAGTGTTAAAGAAGGAAAATAGTCCTGTGCCCGCTTCCACAACAGAGGTCCTTACTCCTCCCATCTCTTTGGAATCTGATTTAAATTGTGGATTACCTCGTGAATCTCTTCCATAAGCGGAAGTTCCAGAACTTTCCCAACAGCAGCTAGGCCTTGGCTCCCAAGAGAAGCCCAAGGGCAAAAAGTGTACACAGAAGAAGTCTGAAAGAGTTTTTCATCCGCTCCCTATGCCATATTCTCAACTATTGCAGCATCTCCTTCAGTTGCAACTGGTACAGAAAAGGACTTTGGCTCCTCTCACTGGTAATCCTCCACCAGGCTATGATGCAAGAGCCCATTGTGATTTCCATTCTGGGGCACCAGGGCATACTGTGGAGGAATGTAGGGCCTTTCAACACCAAGTCTAGGATTTGATTGATGCAGGGGCAATTGAGTTCAAGTCGGGCTGCGTGAATATACAAGGTGATGTTACCCCAATTATTGCAAAAGAAGTGGAGACTCCTCCCCTCTTTGCAGGATCCACCTCATGTCAGGGACTTTCTCCACGACCTTTTGCTGCATAAGCTCTACGTCAGCAACCTTTGTTTGTGCCTCAGCCAAATGTGGAACGGAAAGTGCAAGCGCAGGTGAGGCGCCCAAGTCAACACCGACAGCAGAATTATCAGCAACAAGGGCAACCAAGACCAAGAGGACCCAAGAGGATATTTGATCCTATTCCTATCCCTTATAGTCAGTTGTTTGCTCATCTGCTCGAGAACTCTCTGATTCAAATGAGGAGTACCACGCCGGTACCATACCCTATTCCTCCAGATTATGACATGACTACTAGGTGCGAGTTCCACTCGGGAACGTTTGGGCATACGATTGATGAGTGTAAGGCATTCCAGCACAAGGTGCAAGACCTGGTAGACTCAGAGATCATTGTATTCACTGAAGATGATATGTATATCAATGGAGGCCTCCTTTCTAAAATGAACACTCAGTCTGCAAGTACGTCCAGACAGAATTAAGCTTCCTCAGCAATGGCAATCTTCAGCTTCTTTACTGCATTTTCATTTGTAGTTTTTTTCATTTCTTGTTAAAGCATCGTATGCATGTAAGACTTGTTTGTTTTTTTATGATGATATTAATGCAATGAGTATGTTTTCCTTGAAGTAATCCATTCGTGTTCACTCTTAAATGTTTATATGCACTGCAATACCAATTTTCTTGTTTAGAACTCTTGAGGGAGGATGATGAGACGAAAATGCAAAATCTATGGTTGTATGTTCAAGGATAGAACCCTGTTGAGGATGTGCAGGCATTGTTTCAAACCCCTAAACACTGGAGATATAAGGGAGATAGACCCTCGTTAACCCCTTTCGAGCCTTGAAGTAGGAGTTTCTTCCGTACGAAAAAACCCTCATACTTAACCCAGGGGAAGGGTAGGCGTTAGTTAGTTTGACCGAGCGTTCAAATTTCAAGGAGAGTGTGCATCCGAGGAACCATTACCTTCTATCCCACCGTCAAGAGGGCAAGAGATGTGAAACCACAATGGTTATCCATCAACAACCAAGGAGTGAGGCAGTCACAACCCTTTCAAGCAAGTAAGACAACCAGTGTCACACGCTTTGTTCAAAAAGGGGAATTAAAAAAAAAAGCCCGCTAAGTCGAAACTTGTAAACAAGTGACTTAGGCAAAAGTTAGGGCATCCCGCTGGACTTAAAAATCGAAAAAACTCAAAAGAGTCAGTCCAGGCAAAATTAGGGATCGAAAAAAGACAAAAGAAAGAAGAAGCAAAAAGCATTACAAAAGAAAATCCTCTATAAGAACAAACTCGTGTGATTACAGACACAAAAGATAAAAAGGGGTGACTGTCATTCCAAAACCTCCTTAGGTGCCAAACCATTAGTGCCATAGGTTCCTTGAAAATCATAAACCTTTTTAGAGATGAGCGTTTGGGTCAGATTAACTGAACATAGGACTGGAGAACATCCCGAAGAGTGGGTGGGCACCGATAAATTTTGAGCCATAAATCTTTTTCTAAAACCGTGAACAAGACCACGTTACAACCCTTAAAAGTCCTAATTGAAACAGGGTTTATTCCGAAAGCGTACTTCAATAGGATAGCGTTTCTAACTCCTATAAGTTGTGCTAATAAGACTTGTTGGTATTGCATGTGTGCATTGTTTTGCCATTCAAAAATCAAGGTCGCATCCCAGCTAGTGACTCGTACACAAGGCTTGGCGGCGCATTTTCAATAAAAACTTCAAGGTTAACATGAGTGTTGAACTAGAATTGTCATTCTCATGATAAACATTTTTTGCATACATGTGCCTAAACATCAATGCAGCTTACACAGTGAACATCAGTCAATAAGCTTGATCATGCCAAGTTGGGATGCTTGAAAATTCTGAAGGACAATCATATCAAAGGGCAGGCTGCCAAGAGACTCGGTGTAGAGTGGGCTCCCCCTAGTAAGTCGTGTTAAGATGTAGCCAATCTGGGGCAGTCACGTCGAGAAATCTCTCCGAAATTCAGTTATTCTGGGGCATTTATTCTAAGATCAGGGGCAAAGTCACTTCAAAGCTCATATTGGGGCAGGCCACCTCTAGAGCATGAGAAATTATCCACTCCTGAAAATGGTTAATTGAAAACACCTCCTCAAGGTTCAAAATACTAAAGCAGAGTATTTTCAAGTCATTAGAAATCCCTTCGAGGTAATGTGCTTCATGGATTATGAAATCTGGGGCAGTTATGTCGAGATATGATAAATCTCTCCAAGAGTTTGAAGACCCTGGGGCAGTGCGAATGCCCGATCTTCTGTAAAATCCTCTTGAGATGATTTCTTCCATTAGACCTGGTGGTCTGGGGCAAGTGAAAAGTTCAAAGAGCCGTTTATGACCATAAAGACAAGTCAGGTTGCAGGGCAACAGGATTGTACATCCCCAGCAGTTGGCTCTCCCCAGCATTGAGATTGCTCCTTCCTCAGCAAAGAAGACTGCCCCCAGCAAGAGACTTGGGAAGTATTCTCACCGGATCAAGACGTTATTTCTCCACAGAATCAGGGTGTTCACCTTCCCCATCCAGTCAGGAAGCGTGCTTTCACCAACGATGTCATATTCTAATCCCAGCAAGAGGGGAGTAAAGTCGTTCTCCCCACCAGCAGGCTAAGTTCAACAGTATCCCCAAGCAGGATGGTATTATGGACTGTTTTCCCCAAGCAGGATGGTATCATGGGCTGGTATCCCCCAGCAGGTCCTGAGCCCAATTGGATATTAGCAATCCTCAGCAACGAACTTCCGGTTCCATTATTGGCGTTCATTCTCAACTCCCCTAGCAGAGGAGAAATCTCAGGTTTTGGATGTTACCTTCGGTGAAAGACAGGTGTGGCCCCCGGTAGCTCTTTCGGGATTACATCCCCAGCAGAAGTTGTTGATCTGAAGAGTCGATCAATATGACCCTTCTCAGTAGAGTTCCTGGATTCAGAGGACAATTTATTTTTGTCATCCCCAGCTGAATTGGGTTTTTCTCTCCGGCACTTATTTTGCTGGAGAGACCCCTTTTGTATATCATAAGCATCCGCATTGCATCCTCAAACGCGTAGTATTTCCATTTCGTATGGAGCATTACACCAAAATTCAAACATTTACATTTGAAGCATAAGCCAGGTTTGATACTTTTTTTGCCAGTTCTCTTTCTCAGCAGAGATGGCATAACTCAGGAGATTTTGGAGGGATGCGTTCCTCATACTTGTGCTCCCGGGCAGGATCTTTTATTTAGACTTCTCCTTTCCCCGGCGAAGTTATCTTATCTGTGGATCGTGAGTCCGTTAGAAGTTTGCCTTTATTTGGCCTTTCTCTTTTGGGAAATCCAGTTCTCGTCTGGTAGTCAGTTCTCGTCTGACTTATTCTGTAAATCCAGTTCTCGTCTGGTAGTCAGTTCTCGTCTGACTTATTTGGTGTAAACCCAGTTCTCTCATGGTAGTCAGTTCTCGTCTGACTTATTCTGTAAATCCAGTTCTCGTCTGGTAGTCAGTTCTCGTCTGACTTATTTGGTGTAAACCCAGTTCTCGCCTGGTAGTCAGTTCTCGTCTAACTTATTATGTAAATCCAGTTCTCGTCTGGTAGTCAGTTCTCGTCTGACTTATTTGGTGTAAACCCAGTTCTCGCCTGGTAGTCAGTTCTCGTCTGACTTATTCTGTAAATCTAGTTCTCGTCTGGTAGTCAGTTCTCGTCTGACTTATTTGGTGTAAACCCAGTTCTCGCCTGGTAGTCAGTTCTCGTCTGACTTATTCTGTAAATCTAGTTCTAGTCTGGTAGTCAGTTCTCGTCTGACTTATTTGGTGTAAACCCAGTTCTCGCCTGGTAGTCAGTTCTCGTCTAACTTATTTCTGTAAATCCAGTTCTCGTCTGGTAGTCAGTTCTCGACTGACTTATTTGGTGTAAACCCAGTTCTCGCCTGGTAGTTAGTTCCCTTTATTAGCAGAGATGGCATTTATTTGGCTAGTTCTCTTTATCAGCAGAGATAGCGATCTTTTGAAGATTTTCTTCGTCAGTTCCCTTTATCAGTAGGGATGACATTTATTTTGCTAGTTCTCTTTATCAGCAGAGATAACAATCTTTTATTTTGCCAGTGCTCTTTATCAGCAGAGATGACATAACCTGGGAGAGTTTTGTTTCACTTTATACCCAGTATACCTGGCACTCGTCTGTACTGAAACCCCTTTGCACTCGTCCGTGTACCCTTTTTACACCCGTCCGTGTACCCTTTCGATGCCCGTCCGTATTAAAACCTTTTTACACTCGTCCGTGTACCTTTTCGATACCCGTCCATATTGAAACCTTTTTACACCCGTCTGTGTACCTTTTCGATACCCATCCGTATTGAAACCTTTTTACACCCGTCCGTGTACCTTTTCGATACCCACCCGTATTGAAACCTTTTTACACCCGTCCGTGTACCTTTTCGATACCCTTCCGTATTGAGCCTTTTACACCCGTCCGTGTACCTTTTCGATACCCGTCCGTATTGAACCTTTTCGATACCCGTCCGTATTAAAACCTTTTTACACCCGTCCGTGTACCTTTTTGATACCCGTCCGTATTGAAACCTTTTTACACCTGTCCGTGTACCTTTCTGATACTCGTACGTATTTAACCTTTCTACACCCGTCCGTGTACCTTTCCGATACCCGTACGTATTTAACCTTTTTACGCTCGTCCGTGTATCTTCTCAGTACCCGTCTATATGTGATATCTTTGATTCCTCGACACCCGTCAGTGTCTATTCCCAGCATAGATAACACCCGTTAGTGTTTATTTCAAGACATTTCAATACATTGTTTGTATTGATTTCCAACACTCGTACGTGTTGTGGCAGTGCAACATTTATTGCTTGTTCCCCAGTGGAGTCGTCCCTCCTTTATTGATTGCAAATTTTTGGGTTCTTTGGTATTCAATCTCCGTGTATCCCGATTGTCTGAAAGTCGTCGCTATCATACCCTCAGGACCAAGTTGATTGAATAAGGGCAGCTGTAGCACCCCAAAATTTTCCCTCCTTACTTTATTACTAACTGGCTTGTGTTTCATTTCATTTTTGCATTATCATGTGTGCATATCATTGGTTCTTAGCATGGGGTCAAGGTGCCTGAGGCATGTTCAAGAGGAGAAGATGTTCTTCAAAGGGTCAAGCAAGAGAGTTCAAGTGGATCACTCTCTCCTAACCAGTGCAGAAACTAGGGTTTTGAGATTCTTGGGTTTATTGCTCCAATGGGAAAGTTCCTTGGGTTTTTATCATCACCAAATGGCATATCTTATCTTTGTTGGAGAGGATACACATCATATTCAGAGAAATTTGGATTTGGAGACTGTGTTATTTCCTCCTAGACTGAGGGTACCTAAATTAGGGTTTGCTATAAAGTCAGTTTATTTCTTATTTCTTGGGAAAGACTTAATTCCATGGTATTCCTTGGGTCCCTAAGTATCTAGGAATGGAAGATTGTCCATCAGTTTGGTTCAGGAGAAGTTCAATTGGCCAATGGATTGGGAATCAGGTGAATTGGGTAAAAGTCAACAGTGAGAGGGGAAGTCAACTGTGGAATTTTGAGGTCCTCTCCAAGGTTTTCAAGGTCTCACATCCTCATATGGTCATCAAGGGTCAAGTTTCACGCCATTTATCAAGAATCAGGAGTTGGTGCAAAAGTTACTAAATATGGAAATGACCTATAATTTGAAAGTTTCCTTTTTGGGCAAGTTCTTACACTACCTTCAACTTGACTTTTCATCATCAAAGACGCTTCAAATGAATTTTTCTCCAACATGAAAGTTGAAGATCTTTTTCTCCTCTTCCAACAATTACTAGTGGGCCTCCATATTATTTGTGAAACTCAACTTATGACCAAAAGAAGGCAAAGTGGTTTTTAGGGTTCCATTTTCACAACTTTGGCATAGTGACCTATAATCAATTCCATTGTTTCATGTCACATGCTAACATCAAAGGGCACTCCTCAAGGATCATTTTAGGCCTTTGAATCAAGTGAATCCATGGTGTATCTATCACTTATTCTCATTTATTCAAAATTGCCAAGTCATTGAAAACTCATGAATCAAAATGTTTCAAGGCCCAATTTCAATGTGGGTGTGATTAGCAATTAGAAGTTAAGTGATCCATCATGAAGTGTTTGAATATCCATGCATGGAAGAGGGTGTACTTAACATTATGTAATTTTCCAAAATTGCCCAAAACTCACAAAACAAGGAATTACCAAGGCCCAAATCATTATCAGTAAAAAACCCTAATATATTTAAATCAATTCATGCACTGGTTAGGTTAGAGAACACGTGATATTTGGAGGAGAAAAAGTTTCAACCCTAATTCTTGAATTCATTGAATCTCTTAATCCACAAGGAGTTTTCTCAAAATTCCTTCACAACATTCATCCTTGGGATCCCTAGAGTACAAATTGCCCATCTTTGGAAGCTGAAAGCAAGGATAAAGGGTTGCACCATCTCAGGTTAGTGATGATTTTCACGATCCCAAAACTCAGTTTTTAAATATGCATAATGTTGTGTGATTGTCACTGATGAATCTGCTGTAGTTTTTGTTGTGTTTGGACGTGTGGATTGATCATACTTTAAGTTTAAAGTTTTGAGCCCTAACCTTTTTTCTCATCGTTTTTTATTGTACGTTGGTTATTTGTAATTTTTTATTGCATATTTGGAATCCTCACATTTTTCTGATCAAAATAGTGTATTCGCATGAAATTTCTGGGCAAGTTTTGAGTTGCAAGTGGCGGAGGGGTCGACCGGAACCCTAGTTCCGGCGACTGGTGTGGTGGTCCGGCAAAGGAGGGGTTCCAACGAAGAAGATGAAATCAAGGCCATCCATTTTGTTGATCGCACGGCCCAGATCGTGCCACGTTTTTATTTTTGGAATTTTTATTCTAAGGATCACATGTTTATTACCCCACCGTTCCTATCGTGTGCCTTCAGATCATGTTATTTCATCTTACTTTTTATTTAGTTGACTTATTTACGAACGTTGGATGAATCGTATGGCCATCATTGTGCCAACCAATTAATGAAAGCATGTGCCAGGCACATGGGCGTCCATAGTATGCTGACCAATTGCGTGTGTGTGTGTGCGTATGATACTTATGGTGTGCACGTGAATCCTGGCCTTTGATCTTGGTTACTGTGTGTTTGTGTTGAATTAACGTGGAGTGTCAGATCAATCGCATGGTGAGTAGAGCAGTCAACTGGTTGACTAAAGTCCACATGTATTCTTTTTTTTTTCTGATTGGACTTTTGACCTGGGTTGCTTTCCACACCTCCCCTTAAGCCCATTTCTCTTATTTGAATGCGTTTTTGTTACTTATTGCACCCCCATGCTATTTTCTTCATTTTTATTTTATTTAATTATTACATTATTTCATTTTTAATTTTTAAAAATAGTTAATTACATTTAAAAATTCCCAGAAAATTCATGGAACATATTTGGCATTTATAAAATTTTATCAAATTTTAATTTCTTATTTTAATTTTATTTTTAGCATCTGAAATAATTATTTGTTTATTTTCTTTTTGAATTACTCATATCATGCATACTTAAAATTGTTTATTTTATTTCTCTGCATCCATAAAACATTTTCAATCCATTCTTTTTGCATTTGTTAGATAATATTCTGAGATGCATTAAAATATTTTTCTACCATTTTTAAAATCATTTCGTGTTGCATTTTAGTCCTTGCCTTTTGTATATTGATCCATATTTCTTGTCTGACCTTACATAATTGTTTGAGTGACTAACATCTTGAATTTTTGCAGGAGTTTTTGATATGTTGTTTGCCTCTGGTTGAGCAATGTTGATATTTATTTTGGCAATTTTAGAAGTTGTTTCTCTAATTATTTGATTGCTTTCACTTGAGATCTTCTTGTATGCATATTTCTGATCATGCCTGAGTTTTTGTTTAAGAGGCACTTGTGCCATTGCTTAGGGGTTTGTTCTTTGATTTCTTAATTCATGTTTGGACTGTTATAGGTCACTTGATCACTATTTCATGTCATTGTTTGAATTTCATTTGCCTTAATGTTACTTGCGTCTGTTTTGTACTAACTTTTTGTGCAGGGGCTGAGGTAAGTTCTTTAAGGGTGTGGATAGTTATCCATGTCCACCTTACTCTTCCCTTCTCTCATCCTTTCCTTTCTTTAGGCTTAGGTTGTCGTCAAACCTCACTAACCGTAGGTCACCCATGCATGATAACATTAGGACTCATAGTTCCCTTTAGAGTTACCTTTGTGTCTTCTCTCTTCTCATCTCAAACTTCTTGAAAATACTTAATAAAAATAAAGTGTATTACGCACGAGCCTTAAGCGTGGGGAATGAGAAATGAGGGGCTTCCTCTCATCTTTCTAGAGTGCTTAGCGAGCGTCCTGTCTTGGGACGATGCGTTAAGTATTCGCCCCTGTGCCCTAGACTTTGGTACAATGCAACTTATGAACTAACTTAAGCCACTTCTGTCCTAAAAAAATATAAACAAACTTCAAAACTTTTTGTCCTTCGGGATTGTCAAACTAAAGGCTATTTTCAAAAAGGGCACGTTACTTTCCGTCTGAGTCGCAAACAGGCATCGACCCTAACTGTCGGACGCGAACTTAACGTCGCTCATAAAAAACACAAAAAGAACTTGGTCCGAACTACGTTGACTCTGAATTCCCCATTGCACAAAGGGGGTACGTAGGCCTAGGACGTCGACGTCCTATCGAGTTTGTCTTAGTCTTCCCCTTCCCCGTTTTAGTACAGCCATAGATGATAGTATAACTCACCCTTAGATTAGACAACAAGCGTGGATCCCCTCGAGTACGATGGACGCGTGGGGTGCTAGCACCTTCCCCTCGCGTAATCGACTCCCGAACCCAGGTTATGGTTGCGATGACCATTCCTTTCCCTCTTCCTCAGGTTTATGCGGTGTTCCCTTTCCCTCTCTTGGGATAAATTTACACGGCTGGCGACTCTGTTTTTCCGCGCCACTCTCGCGTTTGTACCTGGATGAAAATCCTGGGAGCGACAGGCCAAAAATTTCTAAGTCCACAAAATAACCTATAATGTCTTCAAAATTTTGATGATCCTCCAAGCACAATTGACTCTTGACTTGTGAAGAGAAGTTGGAGTGGATGTCAAGGAGATTCATTTACCCAAAGAAGAACTCAAAAACGTTGAAGTATGAAGAAGTTATGAAGTCTTGAACTTAGGCTTGAAATGTTGACATTTTGGTCAAACCTGCTTGAACAACTTGCAACCTTGGACATTTTATTGCATTTAAAGGCACATTGATGATCATATGAACTCAAAATGATTTAATCTTGATTGTCCTTTGATTAGACTGCCAATGGCTTGAGGAAACTTATTGATGAAGGCATGGAAATAAACACGTGAACCTTTGAAAATTACTTGAGAAACAAGCCATCCAATGTTGAGATATTTTTTATCAAATGATGTTGAATGATCTTGAGAATCCATGATTTGAGATTAGAGGTCATGCTTTGATGAATAGCCTTTGAAAATCAATGATTGACTACACTTTGACTAGAGGAACTCAAACCCTAGTTGGGGATGCAATCACTTGATGCTCTTGATTCCATACCCTACCTTGCAAAAAGAAACAAAGGGACAAGACATATATATATATATATATATATATATATATATATATATATATATATATTATTAGAGGTTAGTGGAATATTAAGCATATAAGTACAAAAAGAAAGATAGACAAATATGTGTTTGGTGATCTCTGCATAGGCAAACCCAAAGGTGAGAGGGTTAGGAGATGAAGGTTGACATCTTTGTCTCGACGAGATAGAAGAGACTTAAATACAGAAGAACCAATTTTTGGCCATAAGATACCGCAAAAGTGATTATGATATGAATGCATGCACATGACTCTGTGGAAAAAGGTACCACAGGAGATAAACTACTACTTGAGAAACTTAGCAAAAGAGAAATAAAACTCCGCAAGGAAAAAACAAGAAGAAATCCAGCTGGGGAATATAAAATTCCGCAAGAGATGGGAAAAGTGCATAGATGAAACTACGACTTAAAATTACTATAGATAAAGAGAAAAAAGGATATGGACTCCATCGGGGAATCTCAAAGGAAAAAGTTATTCATTCTACTTGGAGAAAAACTCTCAGGTAGACAAAGATTAACAGGATAATAAGCTTCCACTATCAGAATAATGCTCAACTTCTTCTTTAATCAAGTTTTTAACTTGAAAAGGGTGACATGAAAACTTCACACAAAGGATAGCCACTTGGTGGTAACAGACAAGCTTCAAAAAGGATAGCCATTTTCTGAAGATAAACAAAAACTCTGCCAGAGATACTCAAAAAGAGATGTGAGCAGGTCAAAATACGCAACAGACTTCTCTAATAAAGAGACAACCATCTAATAAGGATGAAAGATTCATTGGATCGCAACAGGATTCTCATTCAAGAAGATAAATTCCTGTTCAAAATAACGAACCAAGTTGAATTGATAACAAGCTTCTTTTATTAGGATATGGCTTAACTTCTTCCTTAATCAAGTCTCAAACTTAAAAAAAGACCAAATACAAGTTGTATCCGCTAAAGGGATTGCCACCTTCTAGGAATGATGAATCAACAACTCTAATAGGGATCTTCAAAAGAGATACAGGCGAGTTAGATTGCGCAACAGACTTCTCAAATAAAGAGACAACCCTTTGTTGGGGGATAATGAAGATTTCACAACAAACTTCTCTAACGAGAATATACGAGAGAGATGCCATTTGATGGAAAAGTTGACAGAGTCGCAATAGGCTTTCCAAATAAAGAGATGACACTGGTTTAAATAACGAGTCCAAGAATTCACTTGATTGGATGAGGATAAAGGTTTTCACAATAAACATCTCTGTTGAGGATAAACTAGAGATATGTCATTTAATGTGAAGATACATATTGATATTTGGGGACATATAAGCTGCTCAAATAAAGAGACTGCCACTTGAAGTCACACAAAATTTGAATATAGCAAACAAGCTTCTCAAAGAGAGTGCCACTTGTTATTGCAAAGGCTGGAGAACCACCAAGAATGGATAAGCTTCTCAAAAGAGACTGCCATTTATCGTTGCAAAAGTTTGAAATAACAAAACAAGCTTCTCAGAGAGACTGCCACTTGTTAAGTAGGGCTAACCATATTGGGGACATACAAGCTTCTCAAATAAAGAGACGGCCAGTTGAAGTCACAAACAAAATTCCAAGAGAGTGTTGTCACAACACTTCTAGGAAGCAAAATTTTCCTCTCCTGACGGGGAATCATAAACATATTCCGACTGAGGAAAATAAATTCTCGACGGTGCAAAATAAATACATTCTCATCATCCAGGTTTCACAGCCTAGATAGCTTCAAAATAATTGTTGCATGAAACCAAAGTTCAATCCAAGAACAAACTAAAGAGAAATGGTCAAACAAGACTCTACCCAATGAGGAAATAACTCAACTAGGGAGTAGTTCCATCAAGATAAATGAGTTGGAAAGGAAAACTAAAGAAAAACCCTCCCATGAGGAATAAACTCAGTGGGGAATTAGAAAGGATATACACTTTGTGCTTAAGGTAGACACTCTAATTGAAAGAGGATACATACACTCTATGGGGATAACAATACTAGAGAGAGTGTGTAAGAAACACCAAGGTATGCAGGAAGTGCATGGATTTTTATTCAGTTATGCATGATGTATGTATGAATGACTGAATGTATGTATGTATGTGTATGTATATGCTGACAAAATAAACACAAAGATAAACTAGGGATGACCAATCACCACAATACAACCAGATACTCGGCTAAATCTTTAACACGATGGAAATACCACTAGAGATTCTTCCAAAAGATCTGCTAGGGATTCAGCTAGAGATAAACAGAAGCCACTGAAGGAACAAAATCCTGCTACAAGGCTCACATTTCTAGGGAAGCGAGATACTGCTTAGGGAGAATCCCAATGTTTAGTCGCCTAACATCAATAATCCACTATGGGGATAACAATATGAATTCGGTTTTGATGGAATGGAAAGAACTGTCGGAGAAACATAACAGCGTAAATCTTCCAAACCCTTATTGGGGATAAGAAAATCCACATGAACTCTGCTGCAGAACGATGAAGACCTATTGGGGAAACATGCAGAACAAAACTCTTATGGGGATATCCTCTTCTGAAAGGGATAATATCTGCATTAACTCTGTTAAGGGAATGTATCTTTACAAAAACTCTGCTTTGGGGAAAGAAATGAATTTTCCGGGAATCATACCATAATAGATCTTCCAAGATCAACAGTAATAGTTGCACAAATTCCGCTGAGGGAAATGTTGGCTCGGTGGGGATTATCAAAGAAAACTCTCAGGGGTTTAACAATCTCGAGTAAAACATCTTCGACTTGCAGGGGAAATAAGAAGTTAACGTCATAGGAGAAAGTCAACCTGCGAGGGATTTTAAAACTCAACACGGGGTGAGAGAAAATCCAACAGTTGACTATTATCTCAACACATCTTAGTAGGGAATATTGTTCTGGATTTGTTGCTTGAGTGGCACATAAAAGCATCAAAACTATAACAGAAAAGGTAAAAACCTATTTGGGATTCCTTATAAAACTTCAACACAAAGCGAGATGGAAACTGACAACCAAATTTTCACACATTTGTGCTTAATCGTAACCTGGCTGGGGAAGAGAAACACACTCAGCTAGAGAAGACTGAATCAAGACATAATTAGGGAGTCCAAGTCTATGATTCAATTGGGGAACTTTGAATTTAGTATTCGATTGGGGAACATTTGAACTAGCACTCATCTGAGGAGAATATTAACAGAAACAAACTCTACTTAGGAGAACATCGAGTTCTGCACTTCGAGATTTTACCATTCTTGGAATAACTGTTGACATTCCTTTTAGTGTTCACAAATCAGAGGAAAATATTTTTATTTTATTTTTAAAAGGATGATTTTTATTTACTCTTTTGTTTCAAAAATTATTATAAAAAATAAATGAAATTTTGCAAAACCGAAACAAATATAAGAATTGCAAAAAAATGGACAAAGGCCCAAATTTTATTAATAGAATGGTAGTCTGCAAATGGCGTGACTCCATGGACCATTACAAAGTTGGAAAATGGTAAATAAAGGAAAAGGCTACAATGAAATACAATGTCCATTATTCTCCCTAATAACTTTAAATTCCATTGGACTCAAAACATCTGTCGAGAATGGCGAGGATGAGAATCCTTGATGGGGAATGTTGCTTCAAGTGATCAAGTATGGCCTGATGCAGTTACTTGCCATAATCCCTAACTTTTGCCTAGATTTCCCTCTGGGGTTTTCAATCTACCGGGATGATTATTTCCTATTTATGTCTCTAACATTTGCTTGAACCGCCCTTTCGGGTTTTCAGCCCACCGAGACGCTCATTGTTTCCTAAGTCGCCCTTTTGGTTTTTCAACTTAGCGAGCTATTCTTTTATTTTTTAGGCGAAGTATTTCTTGATTGCATTGGCATTCACAAGACGATGGAGCTCCTCACCATCCATAGTTGTAAGATTTAATGCACCACCAGAGAAGGCTTTCTTAACAACATATAGGCCTTCATAATTAGGAGTCCACTTGCCCCTAGAATTAGTGTTAAAAGACAAGATCTTTCTGAGCACGAGGTCTCCTTCTCTGAACACACGAGGTCGGACCTTCTTATCAAAAGCTTCCTTCATTCTTGGCTGATACAACTGGCCATGGCACAAAGCCTTCATTCTCTTTTCTTCAATCAAATTCAACTAATCATATCTGCTTTGACACCATTCAGCCTCAGTCAACTTGGCTTTCATCAAGACTCACATTGATGGGATCTCAACCTCTATAGGGAGCACTGTTTCCATGCGATATACAAGTGAGAAAGGGGCTGCTCCTGTTGAAGTGTGGATGGATGTACGATACCCATGTAAAGCAAAAGGGAGCATCTTATGTTAGTCCTTGTATGTCACAACCATCTTCTAGATAAACTTATTAATGTTCTTATTCGCAGCTTCAACAACCCCATTAATCTTAGGTTTGTTGGGAGAAGAATTATGATGCTGAATCTTGAAGTCATCACACAGCTCTTTCATCATCTTATTATTTAAATTAAACCCATTATCTGTAATAATCTTGCTAGGAATGCCATACCCACAGATAATTTGATTCTTGATAAAACTGACCACAACTTGCTTGGTCACATTAGTATATGATGTCGCTTCAACCCACTTGGTGAAGTTATCAATTGCCACTAAAATGAAACTGTGTCAGTTCGAAGCCTTGGCCTCAATCATACCAATCATGTCAATTCCCCACATAGAGAAAGACTATGGGATGAAATAACATTGAGAAGAGTCGGTGGCACATGAATTTTATCAACATAAATCTGGAACTTATGGCACTTCTTCACATATTTGTAACAATTAGATTCCATTATCAGCCAATAGTAACCTGCTATTAACATATTTTTAGCCATCGCATGTTCATTGGCATGGGTACAAAAGGTTACTTCATGAATTTTAAAATTTTGGCACACATATACCATATGTCAAGACAGATGTCAGGACATTGGGATCAAGACAGCAAACTACACTTATGCAGAAAAATAAAAACGTGAATGTAAACAATAACACAATCAATTGTTAACTCAGTTCAATGCAACTTCACCTACATCTAGGGACATTGTTTTTAATGGGTTTATCAATCAATCTGCATAGTGATATATGCTTGAATTTAGGAAACAGATAAATGCACAAGTATTATGCAGATATTGAAATTATTTTATTATCTTTTGGTTTTTTAGGTTACCGTTTTCCAAAAAAAAGCAAAAAGATAAAAACATGTGTGGATATGCAAAATAACATTTTATTCATGATATTAAAAATTGAAACAAAGCCCTCGCATATTCACTTTCACCTTGGGCAGAGTGAAAGGATCTTTGAAATAAAATAAATAAATTACTTTGAAACGTGAACAATAGAAGGAATGTCGACAGCTGTCCAATTCTGGCATATCACTTCGTGAGTCACGAAGTTTGGCATGTCTTCTTCTGAATCATCTTCAATAATTGCAGCAGGAGTTTGATCTTCGATATGAATAAACCCATCATCGTGGAATATGTCTTCATTACGCTTCAATTCTCTTCTAGTTGCACCAGGAGAAAATCCCATACCAACTTTATTTTTGTTCTCGCAAGCTCAACAATTCTGCCCCACCAAACAGACTGGTTGTTTTCCATAACTTATTGTGCATCTTTCAAAGAAGAAATGGATGCCCCACTCTTCTTACTAGCATCGTCAACAATAGAGAGGGTTTGGAACAGGGTTCCCACAACCTCGTCAGCATCAATATAAGAGAAAGATGAAAGATGACTTACCAGCATGGCTTGTTCACCACCTACCACGACCAGCTTTCCATTTTTTTTTATTTTAACTTCTGATTGAGAGTCAAAGTGATTGCTCGAGCTTCGTGAATACAAGGCCTACCCAACAAGCAACTATATGCGGGATGCATATCCATAACTTGGAATGTAATCAGAAAAGGTTGTGGACATATCTTCATATGGAGATCAACTTCCCCTATTACAGTTTTTCAGGATCCATCCAAAGCCTTAACAACCACCACACTGTATCTCCTCAGAGTGCCTTGATATGAAAACATTGATATAATGTACTTGGGAATTACATTCAGAGAGGAACTGGTATCTACCAACACATTGGATAATGCATCCTCTTGACAATTCATTGAAATGTACAAGGCCATTTTATGATTTGTTCCTTCCTCCGGCAGCTCCTCATAACTAAAGCTCAAATTGTTACAATCAGTTATGTTGCCAACAATACCATCAAATTGATCAATGGTAACATCATGGTCTACGTAATCTTGTTCTAAAAGCTTACCTAAAGCCTCTCTGTGAACATCATAGTTCATCAACAAAGATAAAACGAAAATTTTGGATGGAGTTTGCAGCAATTGATCAACAATCTTGTATTCACTCTTTTTAATCAATTTTAAAACTTCATCATCAACATTCTGGCTTGAACCACTAGATCGCCCCGTTACCACTCCAGATTTAGATTGTACAACAGGCGTCTCAAATACAATTGGCTTTTTAACAGAGATATCATCAACCTTCTTAGGAGAAGCAGTAAATATACGACCACTACGGGTCACTCTACTAACATCTGCAATATTGACAACAAAAGAGAGAGAGAGAGAGAGAGGGAATGGGCACCTCCTTTCCATCTTCGATCATTGCGGCATTATATCAGTAAGGCATAGCTTTGTCAGATTCATAGGGAGTAAGACCGGGTAGACAAATGACCAAAGGAGAAACAGACGACTTCTGATTGTTATAAGTAATCTCAACTGGTTCAGGTATATTGAAATGAGGAACTATGACATCCACCTCATGATCAACATCATACCTTAAACAAGTAATCTGAATAGGCCTTTGATCTAGCATTTCTTAAAGATCTCTTTTCACCACAGAGCATCCTCGAGGGTTTCTTGAACAAATTCTATAAGCAGCATGGTCATGCTCATAATAATTCAGTCTACATAAACTGACATGCACATCAACCAAAGATCTTCTAATCAAATTAACTTCAAAGATACGATAGGGGCTAGGTCAGCCATCTACCATATTCACATTGGCAACTCCATGTTTAGGAAAAGGATTGGCTTGGACATTGGGTCCAAGATCCTTGAAAGACAGAATACCACTTCGAATTAATCTTTGAACTTTCGCCTGTAACACAAAACAATTCTCGATGTCATGGCCAGGTGCCCCTTAATGTTAGGCCCATAAATGATCAGATTTATACCACCATGGGAGCTCTTTTGCAACAGTCGGTGGGTCTCTAGTCTGCACAAGATTCTTTTGTACCAGAGGGGTACAGTTCAGCATACGACATGGGAATTGGATCAAACTGAGTTTTCTTCTGAGTGCGGTTTTTTGATTAGGTTGTTGATGGGTTCTTTGTTGAAATTATGGTTGATAAGCTGAAGTAGCTTGAGCAATTAGAGCAGCGTTAATGACAAGTGTTGAATGCCAAATATAACTTAATTCAGATCACCTTTTTTGGCATTTTTCAACTCTTTAATTGTGTCTCAATTGAATTATTCCATTAATTGGTGTGAATCTTCAATATAATTGCATATACCTTTGGATTCCCTTATTTATGTGTTATTGTGTAGGAAATAGGCATGATCATAGTGGAAAAAGACACAAAAGAATGGACAAGGAAGCTAAAGAATAGAAGTTGATACCAGGGGTTGTTGTGCTAGCTGCCAGCGAAAGGAAAGCGAGCTCGCAGTGCGAGCACATAGATGTAGTGAAAGCAAGCTGGAAAAAATTATGGCAGTAGCTTTTGGTCTCAGTGAACCCAATGCGAGGACTGGGCAAGATAGCTCGCAGTGCGAGCTCAGATATTTCTTTGGGTCGGTTTAACTGTTCACAGGCACTTAGAGTACCTAAAAAGAGAGCTCGCCGTGCGAGCTAGTGCAGAATGAGAAAGATATTTATGTACTTGATTTGTTTTATTGAGATTCATTCTTTCACATTCTTAGAAACTCTTAGACTAAATAATTCCTTTGAGTACCAAAAACCCTACGTTCTTCATTTCTTCATCAAGAAAGTGATTTTTATCAAATAGAAGTTGGATTCACATCCATTATCTATTCTTCATCGTGGATGCATATTCTTCTTCTATCATTCCTTGTGAAGTAAGCTGCCATGATGATGGGTAGCTAAATCCTTTGTATCAAGGGTAGATGTAGGCTTCCTTGATCTTGTATGTATTTTCTTTAGTCTTTTGTATGTGAACAAGTTGATGATTAATTTATGGTGAATATCTTTGTATTTTATAATATACATTTGTTTTGAATCACTCTAGACATAGATTTTGCAAAACTTGACCTAAGATATTCATCTATCAATGAACAAACTCTAGACATAGATTTGTGAGTTGATATTTGCTCTGTATCAATCTTAAAGATTATTGTATTGATTGTTAGCATGAGACATTATCTAGTGATAGATACAATAATACTCATGAAACCGCTTTAGACATAAATGGTATTGAGAGGGTACGTGATTATATTAATCGAAAACAAGTTTACATGCTTGATTAAGAGAATATATGCAAGTTAGGTTGATGAAATCTATTCTTGATATGTCTTGTTAAACAAACATCTTTCTAAAATTTACTCTTTGCTACTAAAACCTGTGACAACTTATGATACCAAACAAACAAATTTTGAAAACCCTACTTAAAACATTATGAACTATAGAACGGCAAGTGATATCACTACAATCCCGGTTGAGACGATAAAACACTTTCACCACCTTATATGCTTTCAACAAAATGGCGCTGTTGCCGGGGATTGGTGATTGATATTACAAGAATTGCAATAATTTATATTGTTTTAAGCTTTGTATTGTTATCTCTTACCTCAGTTAATATTCCTTATGCTTGTTAATTTGTTTGGTTAGTGTTTCAGATATCTGTTTATGCGAGGAAGTGTGCCTGCAGACCAACTTCTATTTTATCCAGAGATTGATAGAACTGTGAGGAGACTTAATAGCAAAACCAGAGGACGAAGGCAACTAGCTAAAGAAAGAATGGAGCATGAAGGAACTTCTTAAATTAATCCACCAATTACCCCCCATTGTTACGCCAATCATGGCAGAAGTATGACCTCCACCACCTCCTAGAGGTCCATGCACCAATAGTCTGCGACACAATGCTCAGTTTGCTCGCAATGCAAACAATGGAAGACACGCAGAGATAAAAACAAGAATGCTTCAACTCTTATATTCAAATCCCTTTACTGGCCTAGATCACGAAGACCCGTTCACTCATCTTACGAATTTCTATGAAATTGCGAGAGCAACGGGAGCTCCGAAAGCGGAAGAGGAATCATTGTTCAAGAGATTATTCCCCCACTCTTTGATAGAGAAGGCTAAGGAATGGTATTTTGACCAATCAACTCTTGTGATGACAAATTGGAATTTTTTGGAGGAGAAGTTTCTTGAAAGAATATTTCCTCACAATTGATTCATGGAGGCTAAAACGACAATTTCTGTATTTGCTCAAGGTGGTAATGAATCTCATAGTGAAGCATGGGAGAGGTTCAAATCTATGTCGCGAAAATGTAAAGGTCATGGGTTTGATGAACTTACACAAGTGCATATATTCCAGAATGGACTCCAATCATTTCACAAAACTCTCTTAGATGCTACCTCAGATGGATCTTTAATGTCAAAGAGTGCGGAGGATGCAATTGCCATCATTGATAGGATGGCACTCAATGACCATTGTCGCAACTGCGAAAAACAACCGGCGGAAACAGAACAGAAGAGTCGCCACCGAACGTTATTTATCTTGATGGAGGGAAAGGAAATGATCAAAGAAACCTTAAAAGGGAGAATACATGGTCATCGCAACCATAGTCCGGGTTCGGGAGTCGGTTACGCGAGGGGAAGGTATTAGCACCCCCACGCGTCCATCGTACTCAATGGGATCCACGCTTGTTGTCTAATCAAAGGGTGTGTTATCTAAAGCCTACTGCTAAACGAAAACGAGAAGGGAAAAACAAAAATGGACTCGCAAGGATCATCGCAATCCTATACCTACATATCTTCATGGACGAACGAAGAATTAGAGTCGACGTAGTTAGACAGACTATGCAATAAAGGGGGGAAGGTTGTTCGCCAAGACATCATCGTCTTGTGCCTACGTATCCTTAGTCGGACGAGAGAAAAAGAGAGAGGAAGTCAGAGCAGTCGTAGTTCGACCTACGGGTCGATTAAGGTCTCGATCGCACTAAGGCGAGAGAAAAAACCCAGTTATCAAGTTGGTCTCGATCTCAAGGGTGCGATAGAAAATGGGAGTTAGTTGTTAGTGTGCTCGCCAAGGATAGGGATCCTCGTGCCTACGTATCCTCATTAGGGAATGAGGAATCAGAGCATCCGTAGTTCACGCTACTACGGGAAAACTGAAACGATCTCGATCGCACGAGTACGAGAGAAAGGACGAGACTCACGAAAGGTCTAAGGGAGACTGAATCCTACGAGTTATCATGCAAAGTGGCCCTAAGGTCAGGATCAGGAGGGAAATCTACCTAATATTGGCATGCATGGATTGAGAGCCTAATGTCTCTCCTACCTCTAACTTAATCAGAAATTAAGTGGATCTAGGAATCCTAAGGGATCATGTGAATACGAGGTAATCAACAAGTAAACACCAGACGACTCAATCACAAAGAGTAATCGAAAAAAAACAAGGCTCAATCACCAGGTACAAAGAGAATATATACAAGCATCATCAAGGAAAGGATTCACAAATATCACCAAGAATTAGTTTAATCAGGATTAGCATCTAATCAATGATAAGATTAAAAATCAAAGTGACAATTAAAAGCTAAATATAAAATCTAACTAAGTTCAAGATTATTTTCTAACCTAATTAGGATCAAGATTAATTTCTAAAGTTAAAAACTAATTCTCATTCTAAAATTAAGAACTAATTCTAAAATTAATATCTAATTTTAAAATATAACTAATTTCTAAAAAACAAAAACTAGAAACAAAGCAAAAAAGAACAGGGGTGCAGAATTGGAAGAAGGTGGTGTGAATAAAAGTTGCATGGATCCACGACCTTATGGTGAACAGGGGGTGTGAAAGCACATTGCATGTGCAAAAGAAGTTCCATGGAGGCAACAAAGCCCGGTCCAATTTATCTTGCTAAAGTCTTTAACCTAAAGCCACAAAACCAGGTGAACCGAATTCCACCACTCCTCACTCAATTGTCCCATTCCTCTCCAAACGGCGCTGGAAAAACCTCACGATGCCGCGCCGGTTTGCTCATCACCATCGCCATCTTTCTATTCGCTCTCCACCTCTCTCCGACACACTCTCCCTTCACTCGCTCATCCTTCTTCAAACACCTCTCTTCGCCAGTGGCACACGAAAACCAAACCTCCATTCTCTCAGAAACGCGAACGAAAGACTCCGCCACGCCACGACTCGTTGCTGGCGACGACGGAGTGAAATCAACATCACATCGCGAGCTACTTGTTACTATCTACCAATTTGCAGAAAAACAATGAAACAACAAGGAGGTTCGACGAGTTTACCGACCAGAGAGAGTCCGGTGCTTCTTCAGATCGGTGAGGTAAAGCGCGTTTATCCTTTGTTTCGCCTGGTTTACTTCTGCTTCATCTCTTCTTCTCCGATTACTCCTCGATGCGTTTGCGAATTCGCTGCGAACCACAAAGCTTGAGCGATCTCTTGAATCTGTTTGATTTGTGTTTGGTTCCGATTAAACCTGAATTATGCTAAATCGATTTGTTGATGTTGTGAATTGTAGATTTTTACAGGTTACAATGGAGTAATCGCAGAGTTGCAGAGAAATTGAGGTGGAGATGAAGTGTCGAGAGGAAAATGAAGTGCAGAATATTGAAGACGAATCTCAGTGAATTTTTGAATTCAAGACTAAGCTTATGGTTGAAGTTGTTACATGAGAAAGATTGTTCAGAGTTGAAGGGAGGATGGAGATTAATGAAGCCTTCAAGAATGAAGAGAGACCCCGCGTGTGACTAGTGAAGATGGATTTATAGGGGAGATTGGAAGGATCTTGAGAAAATTCTGTTAGAGATTGAAATCTGTTGTAGATTTTTCACTCTCAATTTTCTGTGAAATGTTTATGAATCTTTTCTGTTATAAGGTTTGTTAGAATGAATTTTTAATTTAGTTTTTTTCTTGAACCTTATATGTATTACTCTTTGCCTCTGAACAACTTCTTGTTTCTCTTTCTCTTGTTAGGAATTTTTTCCTATTATATTCTTCTTGCAATTCTGTTGATATATTGGTACTGATATGCTGCTGCGGGACTGTTCTGCTCAAAGAACTTCACTGCGTTATTTGTACTGCACTTTCAAATCAAATTCTGTTATAGCTCTTTTTCCACTATTATTACCCTGCAGCAATAATAAATGCTTGGTCATGACATTTAAAGTTGCCCCATTCTGTACAGAAGGCTTGTGACCCTTGTTTTTAGCTTACTCCCAATTGCATCATTATTGGGCACGTTATCTAAAAGGCAGCCATGATCCTCAATCTTGATTTATCTCTAAAAATAACTTCTTTTTGATGTTTCTCCTTTAACTTTGACTAACTTATTTGGAGAATGAATTCATTGTTGGATTAAAATGGACATTGACTCAAATAGAATTGGTCTATGGATAATTGGCTTAGTAACTTGGATCTTGGTTATAGGCTTTGAAATGGATTTGATAATGGATCCACAAATGAATATCTTGGATTTTGACTTAATTTGGATTTTGGATATATTTTGTGAAATCGATAAATGGTTAATTGAATGAATTGTATATGGATAAAGGTTTGGATGTGGTTTAATGGTTTGGATATGGTTTAATGGAATTGTATCTTGAATTCCAAGTAATCCACATGGATCCTTCTCACACTCCATATGCCTAAAACACTTGACCAATTGGACAACTTTGATCCCATGTCTTAGAAGACCAATGCAAATGAATAATTATGAATTATGACCTATTAAAGATGCAAAATGAATGTGAAACAAAAGCCAGTTAAGGTTAGAAAAAAAGGTAGGGCAAATTTGGGGTGCTACAGTTGCCCCTATTCAATCGACTTAAACCTGAAGGGATGACAGCAACGGCTTTCAGACGTTCAAGGTAGAAGGTGATTGAATACAAAAAGAACCGCGAAATTTACAAACTATGGGGATAGAAAATATAGTTAGAGCACAATCACACGTCATTAAAGGGACTTGACAGAAAGAAAACCTACCCAGAGAACCACATCATCAAAGGGATTTGACGGAAAGAACACAGACAACCCGACCGAATGGGCACATCGTCAAAGAATTGACGGAATGAAAATGAAACCCAAGGAACCACATCATCAAAGGGATTTGACGGAAAGAACCTGAAAACCCGACCGAAGGGACACATCGTCAAAGAATTGACGGAAAGAAAATGAAACCTAAGAAACACCTCGTCAAAGGGATTTGACGGAAAGAAAGAAAAAACATACCCAAAGAATCACCTGAACCAAGGAAGCACATCGTCAAAGGGATTTGACGGAAAGACTACTACTTGAAGAGACACGTTGTCAAAGGGATTTGACGGAAAGAAAACCTGACCCGAAGGAAACACATCATCAAAGGGGTTTGACGGAAAGAAGACCTGACCGAAGGAAACACATCGTCAAAGAATTGACGGAAAGGAAGACCGGTAGAAGGAACACGTCGTCAAAGGGGTTTGACGGAAAGAAGATAGAACCCAAAATGAAGAACAGTGAACCCCAGAACCGCATTGAATATTTATCCGAAGAACCACATCGTCAAAGGGATTTGACGGAAAGAAAACATGGAACCCAAGAAACACCTCGTCAAAGGGGTTTGACGGAAAGAAAAACATACCCAACGGACCACGTCTTCAAAGGGATTTGACGGAAAGACAACATGAAACCCAAGAAACACCTCGTCAAAGGGATTTGACGGAAAGACAACATGGAATCCAAGAAACACATTATCAAAGGGATTTGACAGAAAGACAACATGGAACCCAAGAAACACCTCGTCAAAGGGATTTGACAGAAAGAATACTTACCCAAAGAAAACACATCGTCAAGAGGGTTTGACAGAAATAAAACCTGAAAACCCGACCGAAGGGACACATCATTAAAGAATTGATGGAAAGAAGTACTATCTGAAGAAACACATCGCCAAAGAATTGATGGAAAGAGAACCTGGCCAAGGGAACACGTCGCCAAAGGGGTTTGACGGAAAGAAAATCCTGTTTTTGGAATATCGTCATCAAAGGGTTGATGGATGAGGACTGATCGAGGGTAAGATCGACGTATGATCTACGACCTAAAAGAAAGGTAAGTAGAGGGATTGATTGAAATGCATGCTGGGGAATGGCTCAGCATTCTCTCTGGGGATATGTCACTGTCTTGACTGAAAATTACTTCGGGCTTCTGTACAAGGTACCAAATCTAGCTTATGCTTCGCATGCATATGTATGAATTTTCTTCCATGGCGTAATGCTCCATACGAAATGGAAATGCTACACGATCTGAGGATGCAATAATTACTATATATTGAATGCCGATGTATGCTCGGGCTACCGAGGAAAGAAGGATGTGCCAAGTACGACCGGGCTTTGCTGGCAAGGATAGGTGAAACCTGAGGGTGATTGTTTTTTCGAAGGTGAAATCTTTTTTGGTACCAATGGGGATTGGATTTTAGAATGAGGTGCCAATAGGGATTGGACTTTTGGTGATTGCCAATAGGGAATGGCTTTTGGATTTAGGAAGATGCCAGCAAAGTGGGCTTTGGATTTCTGTTCGATTGTACAAGGCTTCATGTTATGATATGCTATGCAAACGATTATGCCATGATATAATGGCTCAACCGGTGGCTTCATGGTAGGTCAGGTATGGCTGACGTTGGAAGGTGTCTTGTTTGGCTACAAGGTTTTTGGTTGAAAGGCTACGGGAATGGTTAGCACGACTTCCCGACATTCATCTTCAACTTGAAGATTAACAGAATTTACCGGAGTAGCTTTGAAAGAATAGAGATGTTCCATTGTTACCTGTCTTGCCCCAGCTCGCGGGATCTCTGTAGGAATTTGCCTCGAAAGGAAACCTGGGACCTCTGTACCCTGATGGTCTATGACGGACTGCCCTAATATTCTGAACCTTAGAGAGGTGTTTCGAATTAATCGCCTTCTGAAAAGGATAACTTTTGTGCTCTTGGGGTGGCCTGCCTCAGTTTTGAAATGATTTTGCCCCTAACTGGCTGATCTACGAAGGAGTACCTCTGAGTAACTGACCTTCGAGAGATTTGTCGAATCTCGACCTGATTGCCCCAGATTAGCTAAATCTTGGAATGGATTGCCCATTTGACATGACTTGCTTGTACTCAACGGAGTACTTAGGCACTTTGCATCTTATTTTAATCAATCCTTCCATTATAGAAACTCTCCTGATGTCAAGTACTTATTCGCGAGTAAAACCGACCGTTTTGAAAAGATAATTTTAATGCAATTCATATGACAGTTTTGAAATCCAAGTCTGTTCACTATAAAAATGTTGTGATATATAGCGAATGAATCACTTATTAGAATGTCACACCAATACCAACATGAATGGTAAGAAAATCCTTTTAGGAGTCATCTTCGACGCTATCTTTACCGAAGTATGATTTCGAAACAACCCTGCTTCAATTAGGTCTTTTGAAGTTTGTAACGTGGTCTAGTTCACGGTTTGAGAAAGAAAGGATATAAAGCTCAAAGTTTCGTTTTAACCCACCCATTCTCTTTGATGTTCTCCAGTCCTACGTTCAGCTAACTCGACACAAGCGCTCACCTTTCCAAAGGTTAATGAATGGTAAGGAACCCCCACAGTTTTCGGAGTGACAGTCACCCCTTTTGTCTTTAGTGTCGGTGGTCACACGACTTGTTCTTTATCGAGGGCTTTTCTTTTTTTTTTCTTACTTTCCGCTTTTCATTCTTTTATTTTCCCAGATTTTTCCTGGACTGATTCTTTTGAATTTTTCAATATTGAAGTCCAGCGGGATGCCCTAACTTTTGCCTAAGTCACTTATTTTCAAGTTTTCGACTTAGCGGGCTGTCTTTTTTCTTTTGATTCTTTTTCTCTTTTTTTTGAATAAATCGTGTGACACTGGCTTGTCTGACTTGTTTGAAAGGGTTGTGACTGCCTCACTCTTCGGTCAGTGAGGGATAACCTCGAACGGGACACCCATTTTGAAATTTGAATGCATGGTCAAATTAACTGACACCTACCCTGCCCGGGTTAAGATTGAGGGTTTTTCGTTTTCAGAAAGAAACTCCTACTACTAGGCTCAATGGGGTTGACAAGGGATTATCTTCCTTATATCTCCGGTGTTTAGGGATTTGAAACAATGATTGTACATCATCAGCATGGTTTTGTTCAAAAGCATACAATCTATCGCGGTGAAAATTGGATACCATACTTATTTGTTAACTAGGATCGCATTTTTTAATGTCACTACCAGTCTTTGATTTTATCCAAGGGAAGGGAGAAAAACCGAATTCCCACAATGCAATGCAAATGCACTAAGATTCTAAGTTCGGGGGTTGGTTATACCTAGGGAAGGTGTTAGCATCCTAGATATCTGTAGTACTCTACAGGAACCTCTTGATTTTATTTTATGTTATTTGTTATCTATTTTGATAAGGGTTTAAGGGTATGTGATGTATTATTTTATTCCTAAGTGTGCTCGACAAGATATCGCATCTTGTGCCTACATATCCTGTCAGGAGGGAATCAGAACACTTGTAGTTCCTTATTAAGGATGCTAAATGTTTTAAAGGTTTAGGAGAGGAAGATGAGTCATCATCTTAAGAAAGACCACCACAGTTCTTTGAAAATGTTTGTACTTGTGGGGTATGGGATTGTATGTCCCTTTCTTTGAGATGATTAACATCTAATTCTCTTGTGTGGAGAATTAGGTAGGATAAAGTTTGATTAAATCAAAATTGAAGGGGGACTAACCTAAGAAATCTATCCTAAGTTGTCTAATTGACTTATCTTAAGGTGTCGATTATGATGCAAATGATGTGCACCATGCACAATAACATGGTTATCATGCATGAGATTTTCCCTTGGATATTAATGCGATTAATTATTATTATTTAGATGAGGGTGCTAGCAAAGTGATGCTAGACTTGTGTCTCGTGATCAATAGGTCGAATGCGATGCCCGAAGGCGATCGACTTACATGGGTAGAAAATGGGCTCGACGTTGGATCGAGAGTTTTTTATATTTTTGAAAGGGTTTAGAGCATACAAGGCATACATTCAAATAGAGGCATAGTAAACAGATAAACACGCAAGCGTACACTCGGGCGCGAGAAATCCTAAACGAGTTTTGATTTATTGAGAAAAGGAGTTGATTTGATTTTAAGGTTTATTAAGAAAAAATTGATTTTTAAGGTTTATTATGAAAATGCTAGTTTTAGGGAGCTACTTATGGTTATAATCTTAACCTATTATTCTTAGTTTTAAAGAAAAAAAACGTTGAGGACTTTATTAAAAAATTAAATCTAATGTCAAAAGAGAAAAAGCTTTACTATAAGTGATTTGATTTAGTATTAACAAAAATTAAAAAAAATGTTATTAGTTATTAAGAAAAATTTTATTAGTTATTTTTAATTTTAAAACTAATACCTTTACGAAAGAGGTTTACTAGTTAATTTTAATATTTAGCAAAAGGTTTTCATATTTTTAAAAGTTGTTATGTTAAAGATTGTTTTCTAAAAGTTTTATTAAAGGTTGTTGCTTATTATTAAACAAAAGTTGATTCTAAATTATACACTAGGTTTAATTGTTTTAAATAAAAAAGATTTTTATTTTTAAAAAGGTTATGAATTAATAAAGGTAATAACACAAAAAAAATCCTTTTAAAGGGGTATAAAACTAAAACTCATTTTAGGATTGGTTGTATTTAAAAAACAAATTAATTATCTAGAAAAAAAGGTTGATATTGTGAATTATTTGGAAAAAGTTAAATTGAAGAAAACAGAATTGAAAGATGAAAACGGATTGATTACGTGTGGCTAACAGAGGGAGGGTCTACCATAGACCCTCAAATCTTGCGCATACGATGGAGATGCGACGTGATCCAACGCCTCAAGTGGAGAGGTTCACGATATGTGATGTGTGTGCCTGTGTACAATAACAATACGCGCAAGAAAAAGAGAGAACGTCACTCTTAACCCTCAGACTCTCATCTATCTCTCTCAGCAGGCAAAAATTAGGGTTCGTGGAACCGTAACGGCGCCGCCGCTCCATCTTTCATCCTCTAATCCCTCTCGGTCAAACAATCATCAAACAAGTAAAACAAACCCCACCCCACACAACCCATACCCCTATTTCATTATGTTATTGTCGATTACAAATCACAAGATGCGAAACGAAAATAAACGACGGAAAAGTAAAAGGGGCATGAGGGCCGGCGATGGTGACGGCTCCAAGGGCTTCGCTCAGGGAAGATCTCCTTCCTCTCTTTTTTACCTTTTTGCGTGATCGGTGTTGTTTGATATTGCCGCTGCTACAAACTCGTTTTCGCCACCGTGTATGTATGCTTGCCTCAGATGATGTTGTTGTCGGTTGTGCGTGTGTACCGATTCATTGTGTTTTCTCAGGTCCCTTTGAAGTGTGTTTGTGTATGGTTCTAGATGTTTGTTTGTGTGATGGTTTTGTGAGGTGTGGTATTGATGCTGATAGGTTTCTGATATGTAATGAGTGATGGTTTTTGGTGTACAGATTCGGGTTGATTGATTTGTATGAATTGATGTGAGGTTTTGGATTTGATGTTTTGGTTGCGTCAATCTTTTGATGGATGGTTTATGATTTTTTATGTTCTCCCCCCTTCTCTGAATGAGACGCTGTCAATTTATAGGCCTGAGTATGATGAAGTTCAAAATGATAGGTGATAATGAGTTTTCCTTTCTCGGGCAGACATGTTTGGAAAGTTTTCAATTGTTGTTTGGGACATGCTTGTTAATTGTCCTTAATCCTTTTCTTTTCAAATCGGCCTTATTGGAATATTCTTCTGAATGAGTTTCCACATATCTGATTCTTTCCTCTTTCGTTTTGAAGATGTTTGAACGTGTCTGATCTGTCTTGGAAAGTTTTAACTCGTTGGGATATATTGCTCTTATTTTGGAATTGAGGTTAAAATCAAGTTTTGCTTTTGTAGGAGGATCATTTTGGAAGGTTTGATGATGTCTGGTAACCTGTCCGTTTTAATCTTGGAAAGCTCTTTATGTTGTCTGATTCTTAGGACATGTGATTGTGATTCTTCGATTGATTTAATTTCTGTTTTGGTTTCACATGATTACGTATTGATTTCATGTCATATGTTTTGGAAAGGTTGATGATTATGACATTGAGCAGTGATTACAACTTTAAATTTGGTGGGCCAAGGTCTTAAGGACTCAACCGTACCATCTCTTGATTTTAACAATTAAACCTGAAGTTCATGAACACGTGAAATGTTCCAAAGGAAATTTGGCAGTCTACCACGGGAGGCAAATTTTTGAAGGCAGGAATTTTGGTTCTTTCCAAGATCAAACTTGATTCTTCTATGCAAGTGTATGACTCGACCAATATTATTGAACCAAATGATCACTTCTTGCCAAGGTTTGCAATTCTATTATTAGTTTTATTATATGTGAAAAGCATATCATTGTCTCAAAGTGACTGTCTTTCTTGTGTGCAGAGTTAGGTTTCGCCTCATTAGCGATTGTCGATGCCAGGACATGTTAGTCATTTGGAAAGAAAACAAAAGACCGCGTTTCCTTAAGAGCTGAAAGCAGTAAACCGACGAGGTAATGGTTAATGCCTTATAATATCAGAGAAACATTAGTTGAACCTGCTATAGCTTAGAAATATGTTCCTTGAATCAAAACCCAAAGCTTTACTCCTCATGCCAAGTGATGGAATCACACTCAAACTGCCTTTAAGTCTTGATAGAGAAAAAGGATGTAAGATAGGCCGAGTTGAAATCGTTGTTGTTATAAGCTTAGTTATAGGGTTTATGATTGTTGATGATTGCCTTTGTCCATGCTATGCTGACTTTGGTTTACAAATTTGTAATTTAATTTGTGGTATTTGATATTGCTTTGAACATGCTTGATTCCTTGCCATTTTTTTTATTTCTTGTCGTTCCTACTTCCAGGTATGACGGAGGAGAAGTAACTTTGGGGAACTTCCTGGGAAAAAGCAAGCTTTTGGAAGAATATGAAATGCCGTCGCCGTCAAATCGGATCCCACCCATTGACAAATTCCAAAGAGAGTAGTAGCAACAACTTGAAGCGTAGCAAATTCCATATGTTTCTGCATAAGACTCCAATGTGTATGCCACTTACGTCTTCAATTAAAACGCCGAAGCGAATGCAGTTGAATTTATCCGGAGAATCATACAAGCAAAGGGTGAATAGTTCTAGATATGCCTGTTTATCAACTTGGTTCCATATTTCAAATATAATTGAATCTTGTAAAAGGGGAACCTTTAGATGTAAATAACCCGTATTCTGCAAATTTTTGAATGGTTAGCAGTATTAGTGTTTTTACTGCTTGTGCGGTTTATGCACTTTTCAATTCGTAATCAGAATGCACATTGGTCATTGTGAAGCGCTGACATGTAATGCCTTGTAATTTGGCCATATATTAAATGACGTACTTGCATGTTACAAATTCCTTTTATGCATGGCTTGTTTCTTGAGCATTACCTTTGGATTTCAGACATTAGCTTTCTATGTTTAACCTCTACAGGAGGTACACTTTACTAATGACGTCATAAAAGTATCCCTATAAATCCTTAATGGCATTGCGGCAGTAATAATGATAGCATAACGAAATCCTTTAAGGCGTAGACATTACAACCTCATCATCATTTTGGTCAAGAGTTACACTAAAAGCAACTACATTAGTGCCCAACACACCTCTATCATGAATATGAGGATTTCCACATAATGTACCGACTCAGTTTTGAGAGCTTTCTCCACTTGTAGTAGTCAGCCTTGTTGTAATTTCCTAATGTTTGGTTATTTGATGATGGGTAGTATTGACTTGAAGTTTACGCTTAAACTCGTAACCTTGTCCTTATAGACTTGCATTTTCTAATTCTTCTCGAATTGAACGTTCCTTGATGAACCATCATTTAAGAACATGGAGCAACACAATATCTCAAACTTGAGGAGCTAACAGAGAGGGGGAAGAGGCCATCTTACAATCTAGCTGCCACACAACCAGTGGCCAGTCTTTAGGGACCAAATTTCCATATCAAAGGGTATAAGGATTTAATCTTGGGGGGGGGGGGGGGAACTGAGGAGTCTGAAGGAGGAAAGGCTTAGGTAGTGGTTTAGGGATCAAAAGGCTGAGGGCACAATCTCACAGGAATCCACACACATCTTGCAGGGACCAGGGAACTTCCACAAACACACACACAACATAACCTTCAAGTCTTTGAGCCTTCTGCAGCAGCGTCTGTACTCATAAATGAAACAAATAGACAACGACTACGTAAAGTGGTTAGTTATGCACAAAATGATGACCTAATATGTTATGCAAGGAACAAAGCGGGGATCTTAGGGTCAAAAATTAGGGTGCGACAGATGCCCCTATTTAAGTTTCTCCTACTCGGAGATATGGAGATTGAAATCTTTGTCTCGACGAGATATGAGGGACTTAAATACAAACATGCACAAATTTTGGCCCTAAGATGCCACCAAATGCACATGCTATGGTATGAAAATAATATGAAATGCAAGACAAAGATCCTGTGAGGAATAATGTCACAGGGGATAACTGATAATAAAACACAAAGAGAGAAAGATCCGACGAGGACGACTCAGCGAGACAAGACTCCATGGGAAGAACCTAACTCCACTAGGGGAAAAGAGACTACCAACTGACAATCACAAGGTATCTTAAGCATAAGGTGATGAACTTGCGATGAAATCTTCTAACAAAATCCACTTGAAGAACTTGTTGTCGTGGTCAACCGAAGGAGCCTATTATTTAGAATCTCTTCTGAGAATACCTTTTGCCAAGGTTTTATTGAAAAGGCGTCAACTGGGGGATCTGCTGAGAAAAGAAATGACTGTCTGTCAAAGTTTGAAGTTAACCAGGGAATCTACTGTCGAGATCCTTGGAAGAAATGACTGTATGTCGAAGTTTAAAATAAACCAGGGATTCTACTGCCGAGATCCTGGAAAGAAACGATTGTTCGTCGCAGTTGGCTGGAGATCTACTGCCGAGAATAACCAAAGAATTTAATATGAAATACCTACTGTCGAGGTCTTCTGGAAATCTTCTGCCGAGAATAACCAGGGAAATACCTACTGCCGAGGTCTTCTGGAAATCTACTGCCGAGAATAACCAGGGAAATACCTACTGCCGAGGTCTTCTAGAAATCTACTGCCGAGAATAACCAGGAAAATTAAAATGAAATACCTTCTGCCGAGGTCTTCTGGAAATCTACTGCCGAGAATAACCAGGGAGATACCTACTGCCGAGGTCTTCTGGAAATCTACTGCCAAGAATAACCAGGAAAATTAAAATGAAATACCTTCTGCCAAGGTCTTCTAGAAATCTACTGCCGAGAATAACCAGGGAGATACCTACTGCCGAGGTCTTCTGGAAATCTACTGCCGAGAATAACCAGGGAAATAAACGACTGTTTGTCGAAGTTTAATGTAAACCAGGGAATCTACTGCCGAGATCCTGGAAAGAGACGACTGTTTGTCAAAATTTAAAATAAACCAGGGGAATCTACTATCGAGATCCTGGGAGGAAACGACTGTTTGTCGCAATTTAAAATAAACCAGGGAATCTATTGCCGAGATCCTGGAAGCTTCACCGGGGATCTTAAAAAGAGATGCGGGTCGGCTGACTTGTAAAATATGTCTTCTTAAATAAAGAGTAAGATCATTTGAATCTTCACCAAACTTCTCGAAGAGATGCCATTTGACGAAAGCAAATTGAATTGTAGACTCATTGGGGAGAATACCACTGAGAAGTAATATTGTTGTAGCTGAACACTGCGTTGAAGCTAGTACAATCCTTGTAATAGGGATTCTCAAATAAAGAGAATACTTGCAATGTCTTCAACAACTTTGTGACGAATTTCCGGCGAGATATCATTTGATGGAGAAAAGTTGATAATCTGATAACTTCACCGGGGATACACAAAATGTCATGGGGAGACTGTCATTTGTCATCCAGATAGAAAACTGTGCTCAAATAAAGAGCTATCACTCGTTGTCTAGATTTAAATCCCATAATACCGCTGGAGGAATAACTTTTGTCTTCCATAGAGATCTTTTAATAAATTCTTCCTGGGGAGATAGGGTGCAAAATAAGTGCACGCCTAATCTAGGTTCAACAACCCTGAGATATCCAAAAATTGTGATTGTCAGGGACCAAAGTTCAATTCAGGAAATAACTGAAAAGAAACGATCAAACAAGACTCTATCCAGTGAGGAATGAACTCAATTGGGATTTATCTTTATCCAAAAATGGACAAGAAAACTAAAGCAACCATCTTCCACGAGGATCGAACTCAGTGGGGAGTTTAGAAAGTATGTGTTATTTCTGCTTAGGGCTGATGACTCTACTTGGAGGGAGCAGAAAAAACCCAATCACTTGGGGATGAACGCAACCAAAATGAAAGAACAAATAAACAAACAGAAAAATGCAAGATGCAAAATGCGCACATGCCATGAATCTACATGAAAGAATGTCATGCTATGCTTATGCTTGTGCTGACAAAACAACAAGAAGAAGCAAACAGGAGACAAAAACAAGCATCTCAATACGGATACTCGGCCAATCTTTGCAAGGTAGAAGTATCACTGGGGATGAAAGGAAAACCAGATATGGAACCATGTCCTGCTTTAAAGCTTCAAATTTCTCTGGGGAAAATAGAGCACTCCACTTGGGGATGAACATCGTGACTTCACTTAGGATCGTCAGGATGAACCTTGTGATTCTGTTGGGGATGAGAAAGATTCACTGGGAATAAATCAAACTCGATGATCGAAAAGACTTCGTGGGGGATAAAATAAATATCCACTGCGAGCTGAAGTGATCTGAATGAGCGTTGTAACTGGATAAAATAAATATTTGTTTCATCGGGGAAGATTGAGATAGTGAGAACATCCAATAAGGAGTGAAATAAACACTCGCTCTGCTGGGGAAGGTTGAAGTTGTGAGAAAATCCACTGAGGATTCTTAGGTTGCCGGCTGGGGAAATCCTTGCATCAAGTCTGCCATAATTTCTTGAAGTTAAGATTTACCAGGGAATAGTCGTGACTACCTGGAGCAAAGACTTACTGGGGATTCGTCACATTACTTAGGATAGAAACCCTTTCAGGTATGAGTGAATAAAATCGTGAGACTGATGTAACTCTGTATTGATAACCTGCATAGTAGTCGCCATTTTGAACAACAATCTTTGTGGATGAGAAGCAATCTTCACTTCTCAAATGCCCCAGATCACTTGGTTTATAAGAAGAAGTCATCCCAAGAGGATTTTATAGAAAACTTGGCGTCCAACTGTCCCAATGTTTTCAAACTCTTGGAGAGATTGTCGAATCTCGACGTAACTGGCCCGGATTGACTGTATCATGAGACTTCAAACTTGCCCCTCCGGGGACAGACAATGAAAGAAACAACCGAGAAATGACTTGCCTCTGCTCAGCAAAGTCTTTAGGTATCGTGCCCCTGGGTATAGTCATCCTTTTGAAATGATTCACCATTTACCCATCAGAGTTTAAAATCTCAAAAGACCTAAACTGAGTTCTCGGGAATGGTCGGCAGAGTCGACGGCTCTCTAGGTTACGTTCTATCGTCTGCCCCAACGTGCAGGATATCACATTACCAAAGAAAACCTCATCTGGATGTGGAATTTTCGTGTATACTAAGTCTGGCCAGACGCCACACAAGTCACACTACTTTCCACTCTAATCCTAAGTGTATACTCAAGCCTGGGTATTGGGCTTATCTATCATGGAACCAACCCACCCAACAACACAACAGCAGTAGAGCAATATGATAATAATAATCAAGTGCAATAAATGCAATAAAATACAGTAATATACGACAAATAATGCACAACAATAAACACCCAATGAAGCAAACAGACAAGCGCTAAGATTGACTCGCATAGGGAACCAGATCTCCCCAGCAGAGTCGCCAGCTGTCGCATCTGCGAAAAATAACTGGCGAAAACAAAACAGAAGAGTCGCCACTGGACATTATTTATCCCGACGAAGGGAAAGGAAACAATCGAAGAAACCTCAAAAGGAAGAAGACATGGTCATCACAACCATAGTCCGAGTTCGGGAGTTGGTTACGCGAGGGGCAGGTATTAGCACCCCCACGCGTCCATCGTACTCATGGGATCCATGCTTGTTGTCTAATCAAAGGGTGTGTTATCTAAAGCCTACTGCTAAACGGAAACGAGAAGGGAAAAACAAAAACGGACTCACAAGGATCATCGCAATCCTATGCCTACGTATCTTCGTGGACGAACGAAGAATCAGAGTCGACGTAGTTCGACGGACTACGCAATAAATGGGGGAAGGTTGCTCGCCAAGACATCGCCATCTTGTGCCTACGTATCCTCAATCGGACGAGAGAGGAAGTCAGAAACAGTCGTAGTTCGACCTACGGGTTAGTTAAGGTCTCGATCGCACTGGGGCGAGAGAAAAGAATCAGTTATCAGGTTGGTCTCGATCGCAAGGGTATGAGAGAAAAGGGGAGTTAGTTGTTAGTGTGCTCACCATGGATAGGGATCCTTGTGCCTACGTATCCTCATTAGGGAATGAGGAATCAGAGAATTCGTAGTTCACGCTATTACGGGAAAACTGAAATGATCTCGATCGCACGGGTGCGAGAGAAAGGACGAGACTCACGGAAGGTCTAAGGGAAACTGAATCCTACGAGTTATCATGCAAAGTGGCCCTAAGATCAGGATCAGGAGGGAAATCTACCTAATGTTGTCATGCATGGATTGAGAGCCTAATGTCTCTCCTACCTCCAACTTAATCAGAAATTAAGTGGAGCTAGGAATCCCAAGGGATCATGTGAATACGAGGTAATCAACAAGTAAACACCAGACGGCTCAATTACAAAGAGTAATAAAAAACAAAACAAGGCTCAATCACCAGGTATAAAGAGAATATGTACAAGCATCATCAAGGAAAGGATTCACAAATATCACCAAGAATTAGTTTAATCAGGATTAATGATAAGTGTCTGGTTGTAAATGAATTTGAGACCAAATTTCTGCAGTTTTAAGCTCTTTTCCAAATGCCTGAATGCGAAACAGCTTATTTTTAAGTATTTTTTAATCAATGTTTTATTTTGGTCTATTTGATGTTTTTGTTAGTTTTGCAGCATTTTTCGTAAAAGGGACGCGGCAAAAATCGGAAGAAAACACGATGAAATGAGCAACGTCGCGTGCCTACAACAAACAGTGAACTCGCCAGGCAAATGGGTGGCGGAAGGAGAAATTCGCCAGGCGAATGCCTGGCATGTCAGCTGGCGAGTGAATCTTCAAATTCCAGTAGCTACTGGAAGTGCTTCGCTGCAAGATTCACCAGGCGAAGAGGTGGCGAAAGGAATTCGCCTGGCGAGTCTGGAATTCACCTGGCGAATGCAAGATATTTTCCCAAATTTCTCTGCACTATTCTGTCACGTGGGCTGTACTTAAAAGTTTCTCCAGGCGAATTTTGTAGCTTGCCTGGCGAATTTGTCTGGACAGAAAGTTATATTTAGGGTGTTTGTTAGATATTTTTGATAACAACACTTTTAGAAACAATCTCTGTAACCTAGAAACCTCTTGAGAGATCAAAAACTCTATCTTTTATTATTTTTCTTAGAATCCAAAGCTTTTATGCTTCAATCCTTGATCCATTGAAGATTGATGCAACAAAAGCTTTGTTCATTACTTGTTGATCAAGCTACCATGACAATGGGAAGCTAAGCAACTCTAGTGTCAAGATTAGTGGAGGTATTCCATCATTTTTGTATGTATTAATCTTGTATTAAGTTTGTGAACTTTGTTAATGATAAATATAGAGAAAAACTTTGTTTATATGGTTTATATTTTGTTTTGATTCATGATTGAAAGACATGTGTTAAAACTTGACTTAAGTTTCAATCCATCAATGTTCATGAGGCTAGAGATAGTTTTGAATGTTGATGTTCATAAATATTGTTGTTAAATGTTATCATATTGATAGTTTGTGTGAGATATCAACAAAGGATCAATATGATAAATCCCACAACAAGTGTTCGAGAGAAACTTGTTGAGAGGATATGTGAGTTTATTTATCGTTAGCAAGTTCACACACTTTTTCGGGGATATACGTACAAAATGGATTACCGGCTACTAATCTTGGCATGTTTTTACAAATCTTTAAAACCAATCTCTTTACTGTTGTTTTTCTAAAATTCGAATGCAAACGATCCGATTGAAAATTACCAAAACCTTTGTTACGATTAAAGTTTGAAATCCTTTTAACTATCGAACAGAGACAATATACACAATCTCTGTGGATACGATAAAACACCCCCTAAAAACTGTTTCAACAATTAATATCTAATCAATGATAAGATTAAAAATCAAAGTGACAATTAAAAGCTAAATATAAAATCTAACTAAGTTCAAGATTAATTTCTAACCTAGTTAGGATCAAGATAAATTTCTAAAGTTAAAAACTAAGTCTCATTCTAAAATTAAGAACTAATTCTAAAATTAATATCTAATTTTAATAGTGGTAAGTTAACAATGCATAGATGATTGAAACCTACATGCAAGTGCAAGATGTTATGACATCTAAGGGGTAAAAATTTGGGGTACAACACACCCCACGGAGAAACACTTGGTCGAACAAACCTCTTCTCAAGCAATTCTTCCAATTGTTTCTTCAATTCACTTAACTCAGAAGTTGACATCCGATAAGGAGCCATTGACACTAGACTCGTTCCTGGTATTAAGTCCACTGCAAACTCCATTTCACGTTCTGGAGGCAAATCACCGATGTCATCTGGAAACACCTCTGGAAATTCACATACAACAGGTAAGTCGACACTTGCAGCTTCACGATCAATCTGCAACGATGCAAACATTGCAAACACCAAGGCTTCATCTTCCATAAGCTCGTCTACTTGCCTAGCAGACAGGAACATCAACTCTCCACTATCACCAAACTCAGGAAACTCCACGGTCTTAGTATAACAATTGACATGAACATGGTTGAACTCCAACCAGTTCATTCCAAGGATTACATCGATTTGGTGCAAGGGTAAGCACACCAAATCCATCACAAAACTCTTCCCAAAAATCGTCAAAGGATATCTCAAACACACAAAAGTAGTAGTAACAGAACCATTAGCAGGAGTCTCTATTAACATACTACCATTCATATCAGACAACTTCAAACTCAATCTATTAGCACATTCAAGCAAGATAAAAGAATGAGTAGCACCAGTATCAATAATAGCAACCAAATCAACATCATTAATAAAACAAGTACCTCGAATCAGATTGTCCTTCTCTGACACTTCTGCACCACTCAAAGCAAACACTCTGCCACTGGTCTGAGCAGCAGTAGCCGTCTTCTTCAATTTCTGACACTTGGTACTGATGTGACCCTTCTCACCACAATTGAAATAAGTTGGACCCTCATCCTTGCAATCAGTAGCTCTATGACCCTTCTTACCACACCTGTAGCTCCTCGACACACTATTAGTACAAACATCAGCACGGTGACCTTGCTCGCCACACCTATAACACTTCCCAGAAGTGGGAGCTGCTCCCCCACTTGTCTTTTTCCCATCTGAAGCCTTATGCTTCCCTTTGTCAGTTGAAGTCGTATAACGTTTCCCCCTATACTGCCCTTTCTTCTCACTCAACTGCTTGTAGTGAGCAGATCGAGCTCGGCTATCCTCATCGTAGATTCTGCTCTTATCCACCAACTCAGCATACCTGTGGATATGTTGATACCGAATACCCTGCTTAATCTCTGGTCTCAGCCCATTCTCGAACTTGAGGCACTTAGACATCTCAGCATCAGCACGGTTGTAGTGAGGACAGAACTTCACCAGCTTCTCAAACTTCGCAACATACTCTGCAACTGTCATGTCTCCTTGCTTCAGCTCAAGGAATTCCACCTCTCTCTTACCACGAGCATCCTCTGGATAATACTTTCCCAGAAATTCCTGCTTGAACACAGGCCAGGTTATCACAGTGCCAACATCTTCCAGTCTCTGACGGGTGTTATCCCACCAATCCTCAGCCTCTTCCGACAACATATGAGTTCCAAACTGAACTTGTTGCACGTCAGTACATCCCATCCCTCGGAAGATCTTCTCGATCACCTTCAAGCACTTGTGTGCACTTGCTGGATCATGAGTACCCTCAAACTCCGGCGGATTGTTCCTCTTGAACTCCCCCAAAGTACAAAACTCATCTGGAACTCCACCATTCGGATTGAGTTGCGCCACCACATTAGCAACTGATTCCAAAGCATCAACAATAACACGATCATTTCTTCCAGCCATCTTGCACACCACCAACAAGGTTAGAAGAACTAAAACATCGACAGTGTACACACACTTATCGACTGACAGGGGACTGACATCACGTAAAAACCTGGCCGGACGGACCGAACTGCTCTGATACCACTAATGTAACACCCTTTTCTACCCCATAATTATCGCAGCGGAATAAACATAAAATCATAGTAAAATCAAAATCACCTCAAAGGGTGCACATTTCTCAATAAAATCAAATCAACAAAAGTTGCTCCGTAAACAACGGATTTTCCTCAAAATAACTCAAAAATGCCTCACAGGGCAGCAGATCCACCATAACCACAAAATCCCACCAAAAGGGTTTTTGAAACAAAACCATAATCATCAAAATAACAACAAAATAACATCCAAATAAAACTCATCAAAGAAGGTTTTGCCTCGAAGGCTTATTTTTACCCGAATCAATTCAACCCTTAATAATCCATCATCGATCCTCAGAAATACCCCTAAATCATCAATAACTCATAAACCCTTCAAAAACCCCAAAAACCTCAAAAATCCACTTTAAACACATCACTTCATATATTGAAAACAATGAAAGGCAATACTCCCCATACCTTAGATTGTTGATCCGGAGCTTTCTCTACTGATTCTTCGGAAACCTTCTCGAATCCTCGCCTTTTCCTTCTTTCCTCAGAGCTCTGCACTTTTCCCTTCTTTTCACGATCTAACAAAATGAATCATATTCTTCCCAATTCCTTTGTGTTAAACCCTTGGGCTTCCAAAATGGGCTTTCCCCATGATATCCTCACTAATCATTCTCAAAAGTCCATCTCGCCCTTAATTCCTCTAATATTATTTTAAATTAATAATAATACTAATATATTCATATTATATACTATTATTTAATTAAAATAACCAAACTCCACCAAAATACTGACATCGACACAAACCACTAAAATTCACCGAAAATTCACAAATATTATATTTAAATAAATTAAATAAGTATTCTAATCAATTTGGGGTGTTACAAAAGCCAATACTCCACATAATTCAAATAAACATAACAACATAAAGTAGAGTACATAATGTATCTCTCAAACATAAACCGAAATATCCCCAGTGTTACATGACCAGAGCACGACTCGACCCAACATAAATAAAGAAACTAAGACAAGCTACTCCAACGGCTACCTCGCGCTAGAAGCAACTCTACTCCTCGGTACCTGAGCGATGTCGTACAAAAACATCATTCCAACAGAATGGTGAGAATTCACATAATTATCGAAATCATAAGATAATATATAATTTAAGACATACAAGCATAATCACAATTATTCTCACACTTCCCAAGTTTCATCAACACAATATCACTCAAGTAACCATACTATTTACAAGTATATGCACACAAGTCCATAATTCACCAATTCATCAATTCCACATAAATACACATAATCTCATTTTGCAACCAAAGACACCATGTGACTTGATGCAAGACTCAAATGCAACTCATGCATGTGGTACCAATCACTTGTTATTATTTTTCAGTTTTTACATTAAACCGGATCCGTTCCCTAGACTAATAACACACAAAAAGCCCATTCCCTAAGCTTTCAAACCCCGCTCTAGGTTTGGGACAAGTCACTAGCTCCCACGGAACTAACAAGCATTGCCTCTTGACACAAATGATGCGTGTGCGAATTCAACACTCATATGCAATTAAGATCATTCCCTAATCTTAACATCCATGCATATCTTCAATAGTTCATCACACTTGAATTACCACATATTTGCACATACACAAACACAATCCAACCTCAATTCACAAAACACACATCACTAATTAAATATAGAATAATTAATTCATCATCAATAATTAGAATTCAATATTCAAATAATTATTCAATATTCAATAAATAATCAACATTTTAATAAACAACCCATGTTTTAATAAATAGTCAATATTTTATAAATGTGCAAGAAATATTCAATATTAAATAAATCTTCAATATTTTAAATAAATATTCACAATTTGATAAGTATTCCATATTTTAATAAATATTCAATATTTTAATATTTAGTAATTAATAAATATTTAGTATTTTAATAAGTTTCAATTCGTAATTATACATTGCTACAGTAGGTATACTATGAGGTTAGTCCTTATTTTATTTGCAATAAAAGAAGAAGAAGAAGTGGCGCTACAACTCATATGAGTTAGAAGAGTTACATTCCATTCCTACCACTTGTTTCATTTGTTTCAATTGATCAGTTACTGTTCGCTACAACATCATAATGGCAAGAAAAGTACCATATTTCATTGCCTAATACTTTGTTCCGCTACAGTATCTAATGAAAAGAATTTTCACTTTTCATTTCTCTTTGGGTATTGCTACAGTATAGATGAATTAAAATATTACATTTCCATTGATTAAAAAAGCTCCATGACAATTTAGGTTTCATAGCAGTTCAAGTATCCAATATAGTTTTAACCCCATAACAGCTAATCCAAAGAAGTATGACATAAAAGTTCAAGCAATTAAGACAATCATAATCATTCACTTAACTTCTACTAATTTCGAAACCAATTAACACACCACCTAACAGTTAAGCTATTCAATCTAATATAACTAATTGATCAACAAACCAACTAACAATCAACTAATCATTTCCTAACAATTCTAACAAACCAACATTCATCTAATCAATTCAAATTCATTTAACAATTCAAATAACATTGATTTTCACATCACTTCAAACTACTTTCCACAATAGTTCACTAAACAGTTCAAATTAAACAAACTTCATAGTGATTTATTTCATTGCTAACTAACCCAACTTCAATTCACTAAGAACTCTAATACTAATTTCTTATTTTTATAACAGGTCTAACATTTCCTATTAACAATTAACAGTTCATGGCCATAGTTCCATTTCATTGCTAAAAGAACATGGTGCTACAATCCAAAATGGAAAACATCACGTTTCGTTTATATTAATTTCTTAAGCTACCGTACATTTATGATAAACAAAAAAAAATCACAAATGCGTATGCCGGCGATGCGAATGCACATGCTTATACAAAAAAACAAATAGGGAGGTCAAATTTCGGGTTACGCCAGTAACATTATAGATAATCATAACATAAATCGTAACATAAATTTAACATTATACTTCAGCAGGACGTTGCAACATCTTCATAATATCTTTGGTCGATCTCACAATCTTCACATCCAGCTCGATCGAAGTCAAACCTTTTGTTTTGTAACGCTAAAATGCACTCCATATAACCCTTAAATCTTCATCCGTCTTCAGCTCAAAGTTGCTGAATTGAATCTTCCATTCTTTGTCAATCGAGGGTAAACGACGCTCGAGCTTCGCAACTCTTTGATTGTCTAAGTATTGTAGGTGACTCTCTAGTATGAATTTCAGATCTACAAGAGAGGTGTAGTCTGTGACCCTAAATTCAAGTGAGGGTTTCGCGCCGTTGACGTAGACAAATGCGACATGCCAATATATGTTCATTTTCTAGTGTGGTGTATTTTTGTGAAAAACATGAGATGAAAGACCACATATTTATAAGTCTTAGATCATTATGGACCTTAGAAATCCTATCTCCGTCTTAAAGGATATTCCAGATATGCATATCCAAAATCACCCTATAGTTTTTCCAACTTAAGGGTTTCGACTACCACACCAGCTTTGACTAGTTTCTTATCTCCACCTTTGATTTGTTTATCCCTATTGCAGGTTTAAGTCTGTTTCTCACATTTTTGATTATATGATACCTACAAAGTAATTCATAGTATGTAGGAAATATATTTGCAACCGAATTCATCAATACGTTATTGTGATCGGTTACAATGACCTTTGGCATATTTTCTCAACCCTTCAACGTAGTCTTGCACAATTTCAAGGCTCCTGTAACGTTGTCCTTTGTCTTTTGCTTTCTAAAATACAAAACTCATTGAAAAAGCCATTTTCGAAAGTAACACTAACAAGTTCCAGAAATGAAGCATATTCTTGTTTGTTTTGTATGTTGAATCAATTATAAGCACATTGGGAAATGTGTTGAACAACTTGATGAAATCAGGATGAGTCCAAAATATATCTCGAACTTTGACTCCATCCTCATATATTTTGTACTTAGAAACATAGTGATCATCATCCAAAAGCTTCAATAAATGTTGTATTTTAGTCCTTAGTCCTCTTATCGCCTTGTTTCCTACGACACGAGCATTGTATATTTGCTTTTATATTTGAGACATTTTCATGTCTTTTCCGTTTCAATGTTTCAAATTTGTTTTTGGGCGATACCATATTCAATGACATGTCAAAAACAAGCACATTCTCCTTAGGATTAAAGCAACAAAAATTGGATGACCAACTAATTTGTGACACAAGTAATGATCGTGTATACTGAAAACCACATTAAGGGCATGTTTGTTTTAACTTTAAAAAAATATTTTTTTTTTTGTATTTTTAAAAATGGATTTTATAAAATTGTTTTTCAAAATATTGCAAGTTTTTTATATTCGTTTTTTTTCTAAATTGAAGACTAATTTTGACATCCTATAACATAAACATATATTATTGAAGATCAAAACATAGTCGAAACTACAATTTAAAAAAAAAGTTATATCTAAAAAATGATTATTATAAAAAGTTATTTGAAATAACTTCAAAATTAAGTGATTTTTTAAAAAAAGTTTATATTAAAAATATTTCAATAAAATGATGAAATATCTAAAATAACATTTTAAGAATAACTATTCAACCAAAATTTTCATTTGAAATTTTTATGAAAAATTTATTTATAATTTTTTTACACAAAATTATGTAACACTATAAAAACAATTTAAAAAAAGACAAAACAAACAAACCTTAAATTTCCAAATACTATTTGCCTTAAGATATCGACGAACCTTAAAAGGACAATCACACTTTCTCGATCAAGTGTCATTATGTTTCAACTTCTGAATAAGTTGTTGATATGTACCACTTCGTTCGCATCTAATTATTACAAATGTCATTCTTCTATTAGAACCATTATCAGACCTTTCAATTACAACACCGAATCCAAGTCTGACGTCTGCGTGCGATTCCATTGGAGCATATGTGCACGATCCACAGACTCCTATTTAATTGTAAATTGTTCACAAACATATATCTGAGCAACAACTGGTTTAACATCCACCTCCACATCAACCAATTTAACATCATCTTCGACATCACCCGCTTCAACATCATTCTCTACTTCATCCGATTTGACAGCTACATATACAATACCTTTAGGAAAAGTTTCCGGGTGCATCATATCTATAACTAAGTATAACAGAAAAATAGATTTAATATTCAAACTTAACATTAACATTATGAAGATACATATAAAAAAAAAAATATACAACATATTTCAAATATACATCTGCAAACACAACATTCTAGATAGATACCCTAATAATATTTTCTTATGGTGGTTCTTACTAGGAGACCCCAAGCTTTTACAATTGCCTCTAACATATGCAAAGAAACGAAACATAGCATGACTACGACACACAAATCAACACAATCAAAATAAAAAATGGTAGGATGTCCACGTTAGCTACCATTGCTGTTCTCACTCTCACTCGTTTCCCCTCTTCCTCATATCACTATTCCAAGTGCTTATTCACTCACACACACAGATTCAGCCATTTCAACACTCCAAAGTTTTCTCTCTCTTCCAAAACACCGCATCAACGACGTCGTTTACACTACTTCAATACCTCCGCAAAGGCTATGTCTTCTGATACAACCACTGCCCCTTATGGCTCTTGGACATCACCCATCACTGCTGATGTCGTCTCCGGCGCTTCCAAGAGGCTTGGTGGAACCGCGGTGGATGGTAGTGGTCGTCTCATTTGGCTTGAATCGCGTCCGACTGAATCAGGGTAAGTTTCATTGACCCTTTGTGGTGTTAGATTAAAAATAAGCACTTTTGGATAAGATTGAAGTGGAAAAGGCTGAAAAATGTAATATTTTGGAGCTTTTATTTAAGATGAGCCTTTTGGTTTTTTTAGGCTTTGGCTGGATTAACAACTTAATTAAGCACTTATGATATAAGCACTTATCATACTTATGTTTAAGTTATTTCTGTAAAAAAAAGTCAAAACTGTTTTGATGTTTTGATATAAGCTATTCTTGAAGAGTCTATGAAAATAATTTATGAACATGTACTAAGCTGTGTTCATCAGCTCTTTGGAAGAAGTGCTTATGCCACTAGATAAACTCAAATAAGTGTATCTTTGGTTTAGCTTTTGGAAGAGGCATAAACAATTCTAGAGGTGTAGAATTGATTTTGGAATGATTTTGAGGTGCTTGGTTCTTCTAAAGTAGAATTGATTATGACTCCAAACCTGATCCTAGTTGAAGCTAGAATTTGTAGCTTTTGAATTTAAACGTGATTTTTACATTGAGATTTACTGCACAACTCAATTTTGCATAAAGTTATCCAAATATAAATCACTTTACATTCAACTCATTTTAAACCTAAATCAATTTGCTCAAAATTAATTTTTTTCACTGCAAAACCAAACACAGTACTGACCATCCTAATTCACAATTTTATTTTTGTTTCAGACGGGCAGTTCTTGTTCTTGAGCCACAAAATCCAGGGGGCGAGGCTGTAGATATTACTCCAAAGGAATTTGGAGTGAGAACATTGGCTCAGGAATATGGTGGTGGTGCTTTCACTGTTTCAGGAGATGTTGTCTTTTTTGCAAATTACAAGGACCAGAGATTATACAAACAATCCATCTCTTCTCTTGGTGAGCAAGCATCAGTTTTCACTCCCCATGAATTAACACTTATTTTTGTTCCCCTTTGATATGTGCATGTTTGGATTCACGGCGAGTTTAGCTGAATCACGATGGCACTGGCACACGATGATTTTAGCAAAAGCTACCACTTTGTAGCTTAACAAAATCACAGTGCCACCATGATTTTATCAAACTCCACATCTTTCCAAAAACGCATGGTAGTTTCATTCTGCCATCAAATTATGTTTTCTTTATAGTCAACTGTAGTTTACTTGCATATTGATTTATATCAACATGATAATATTGATTTGGTGTTGTGTCATTTTCAATAATGTGTGTGAAGCAAGAAATTTTGCTAACTTGTGCTGTTTTGTGTGTGTTTGATCATCTCAGATGTGTCTCCTATACCTCTCACTCCGGATTATGGTGGACCGACTGTAAGCTATGCAGACGGAGTATTGGATACACGCTTTAACCGTTTTATTGCTGTAAGGGAAGGTAAGCATTTAAGAACGAGTTCTTCTTTGAGGCGTATGTTAGAATGCTCCCATTGTGAGTTTACTTCTTAACTCATTCAGTTATTTGGTCACTAATGTATACTCATGTTGCTAGATCGTAGGGAAAGCAGTCTAAATCCACCTACGACTGTTGTATCTATATCACTTGGCAACAAGGATGTTCAGGGTAATAATTTCCATCTTACTATTGTTGTTTGTTATAAATTTTCGTAAGTTATTATATTTTCACTGTCTTAATCTTAATGCTTGTTTTCATTATAAGGTATTGCAATCAATATTAAGTCTAACTGTATTGCACAACTTTCAGAGCCAGAAGTACTAGTTGGTGGGAGTGATTTCTATGCTTTCCCACGTCTAGATCCTAAAAGCGAGAGAATAGCATGGATACAATGGAGTCACCCCAACATGCAGTGGGATAAATCAGAACTTAGGGTTGGTTATATTTCTGAAAAAGGGTGAGCTGAACTCTTTGCCTTAGTTGTGACTTGTGTAAGAATTAAGAAAATTTTCTTACCTTGGAGATTTAGGCCTCCCTGTCGAGTCTGTTAAGAAATGCGGTTTAGCGTAACTCATCCCTACAAAACCGGCTTGTAGGGGGAGGATTGCCCCCATTTATTAACTCATGTTCAGGCCATATATTGTCTGATGTGAGACTCTTAACTGAGTCTTCAAGGTCCATATAATTAGGGCTGTTCATGGTATGGTTCACCGCAAAAACTGAACTGAACCAAAACAAACCATAGTAAATGTTCACTTGAACCGAACCGAACCGAACCGTTTCAATTTATTCATAACCAAATCGAAACAAAATTATTGGTTTGGTATACCGTTTCGAAATTCCGAGCCGTACAGAGCCATCAGAAGACAATTTTTCCCAAACCGAACCATTTGTTAAAGAACCGAACCGTTAACTGTTTTTAATATTTTTCATTTTCAATTTCTGTTCGGTTTACTTGTCAAATGATTCAGTTCTAGAACTGTTTCTATAATATGGCTCGGTTCTAGAATTGTTTCTATAATATGGTTTGGTTCACTAACCAAACATAACAGTTCAGTTATTTTAACTTCGGGTCGGTGTTTCGGTTCGGTTCACAGTTTTTTTGAACTGATATAATAATTTATGCTAATAGCTTCTTATTATATGTAAATGTCATGTTTCAACTTGAGGCTTAATCATCTCTTGTTTCTATGCAGAGAGATCTACAAGAGTGTCTGTGTAGCTGGGTATGATCCTTCCGTTGTAGAGTCTCCAATTGAGCCCAAGTGGTCTTCAGATGGTACTTAATTTAACCTTTTTTCCTAACACCAAAAACAGTTTGATATATTAACGGTAGCTATCAAGCGTGTAGTTTTGTTGGCATGTTTTCTTTAGATAATCAAGAAGTCATGACACTATGATGCCTTCAACCATGGGCTAAGGATCGTTGCCCTTGGTTGATTTACGATGAAGTCATGACACTATGATGCCTTCAACCATGGGCTAAGGATCGTTGCCCTTGGTTGATTTACGATGTTTTAATGTTCTATGGCGTAAAATTTTGTTTTGACCTTCTAGTTGTTACTGTCACGCTTTTAGAGCATTTCATTCGTTCATTAGTTATTAAGATCGAAAAATATAATAGGTGCATTAGCATTGATCGGTAGCCGGTAGGGTATAAGAAGTATCAACTAGATGATGATGTTATGATCATTCTATGCATTATTGTTTATACACATTTTTTAATTTAACTATGCAGGGGAACTTTTTTTCATCACTGATAGGGAAAGTGGTTTTTGGAATCTCCATAAATGGGTAATTTTCTTTCACAGATCATTCCCTCATACCATGAATATATATTATCAACTTTTGTTCTCCTGTATTGATTAATGTTCGTTAATACCGTGTAATTTTACATTCATTTGCAATATCCGTTGTAAAATTTATTAATAATTTACATGATATTTTTCTTTTCTAACTTCTTCAATTTGTTACACAGATTGAGTCAGAAAATAAGGTTGTGCCTATTTACTCTTTAGATGCCGAGTTTTCAAGGCCACTATGGATTTTCGGTATGAATTCTTATGAATTTGTGCAAAGTCCTAAACAGAATAAGTTAATTGCTTGCAGTTACAGGTGATTGATTCTAAGTCTGCTACTTATCTATCTCTTTTCATCTTTACTCTTATGCAATCTGGTATAATAAATTCAACGATTCGGTTGTGTATGCAGGCAGAAGGGGAAATCGTATCTTGGTATTATCGATGATGTGCCGGGCTCAAAACTAACTATGCTCGATATCCCTTTCACAGATATCGATAACATTGTAATTTTAATAACTGTTTCCCCACCTTTTTGGATTCTAAATTAAATCTTCACAAAAAGATAATCTTAACTTTGCAATCACGCTGTTGCAGACTTCTGGTACTGATTGCCTATTCATCGAAGGAGCATCTGCAGTTCATCCATCATCAGTAGCCAAGGTGACGACTTCTTTCGCCCACCACTCTACTGTTAAAGTTACTTATGCCTTTGTTTGGATAAACTACTTAACTAAGCACTTATTATATAAGCTATTTAAATATGCTATCCTTTCAAACAGTTTCACGAGTGCTTGCCGGTAGATAAACTCAAATAAATCAATTCAGCCACTGATAGCTTTCTTGCTTTTTCAGGTGACTTTAGACGAGAATAAATCAAAAGTAGCCGACTTCAATATTATTTGGTCCTCTTCACCAGATAGTTTAAAATATAGTTCGTACATCAGTGAGCCTGAGTTGATTGAATTCCCAACTGAAGTTCCTGGTCAAAATGCTTATGCATACTTTTATCCACCATCGAATCCTACATACCGGGCCATTGAAGGAGAAAAGCCTCCACTATTATTGAAGAGCCATGGTAAATCTTGGTGTTGTAGGAATTATCGCATTCTAATCCGTTGGTTTAAGAAAACTGTGTACTAATAACTGAATATTATGGGTCTTATGAGCGGCAAGATGATGCTCATGTTTTATTTGAATATTTCAGGAGGACCAACGACTGAAACGCACGGAGTTTTAAATTTGAGCATCCAGTACTGGACTAGTCGGGGTTGGGCAGTCGCCGATGTTAATTACGGCGGTAGCACTGGTTTGTTTCTCACCTTTTTTTTTCCGAGGTGGTTTGTTTCTCACGTTGCCTTGCCTACAAAGTAATGTTCTGAATTAAATACTGCATTATTATTTTGAAGGTTATGGAAGAGAGTACAGGGACCGGCTTTTAGGACGTTGGGGAATAGTGGATGTCAATGACTGTTGTAGTTGTGCTACATATTTGGTAATTATCCTTGTATTCTCGTATTTATACAAATAGCCTTATAACAACTAACAACCTCAAGTACTCGACTAACTAACTACTTTAACTACTCTATTACCTAGGCGAACAATGGAAAAGTTGACAGGGAGCGGCTGTGTATAACAGGGGGCTCTGCTGGTGGATATACTACCTTAGCTGCACTTGCTTTTAAAGATACTTTTAAGGCCGGGCAATCTTTGTATGGTGTAAGTTCATCTTTAGACTTTTCAATTTCACTCTTATTTTCCGTAGACAATTTATTTTCTTAAAGATTAGAAAATCGACTTTACCTACTTATCAAACCATGTAATGAGGGTTCATTGAGTTTCCGACTTGTCATCAATTCCCATAACTGTTGGGAATATATTGAATATTTTTTGTTTTTCCAAACAAGGTTTGAAATCATAGTTCTTTTTTGGGTTCAGCCACCGTCAAGGCTAACCGCTAGTTGATTTTTCAATCTGGATATTTGGATTTCCAACAGACATTTTCGTCTAGTCCCAAAACTATTCTGCAAGTTTCTTGGTGCTTTGTTTCTGTATTATTAGTACACCGTCCCAAAACTATTCTGCAAGTTTCTTGGTGCTTTGTTTCTGTATTATTAGTACCCACTGCTTTCTGGTCCGGTTATGCGCATTTTTTCATTCAAGTTTTATTTGTTCATATGTCAAGTCTTGCAATCAGCTTCAAGGTGATCCGTTGATGATTTTTCCAAGTTATTCTTGTCTTCGCGTGCGTTCAACTCTGTCTTCCACCTTGTCTCAATTTGATCAATTGGTCTAGACATTGGTTTCAACACACAATCAATAGTCTCTGGTAGTCCCTTCGTCCAACCAATGTCAAGGTGGAATCGTTGGCACTAGTCATTGATGACATGTCCCATATAAATTGTTTTATCTTTGGTTGTCCCCGATGCCTTGCCATTGTCATAGTTTAGTTTCCGCCACCGATATCAGAAAACTCTCTGACCTGTTCACTCTAAGTTGGTTATTTCAAGTGAATGAAAAACCTGGTTCAATATCCTTGCAGTTTGATTTGTATGCACTTCGTGAAAGTTTATTGTGGTTCTAGTATTAGTTGGTTTTACTTTCTTTTTCGAAGGGTATATTTGTAACAAGCCTTAAAGTTTAGTGTAAGCTTCAGCTTGAGGGGGAGTGTTAGAATATTATAACATATCTTATAATATCTTTTATATTAATTCAACAGGATTATCTCCTAGTATTAGATTTGATACTAGTTATTATCTATCATGATTTGTTCTTAATTTAAGATTGAATCTAAGTATTCTTATAAAATATGTGTTGTAATAACTTCAATGGAGAATTCATATAAAATTGTTGTCCTTACAATGTAATTTATTTGGCAACTGGTCTCTGAAACAGATAGCTGACTTGAAGTCATTGGTAGAAGAAACTCATAAATTTGAATCTCACTACATCAATAATCTAGTTGGTAAGTCAACGATGATCGCTCGAGACAACTCTTATTTATTTAGACTTATTGCGTCATGTTGCTTTATCTTTTAAACCGATTGCAGGAGCTGATGAGAATGTGTGGTTCGATAGATCCCCAATCAATCACGTTGATAAATTTTCTTGTCCAACTATTTTATTTCAAGGATTGGAAGACAAGGTTAGTAACAATGCAACTAAACCTTCAATTTAGGGACCAAAATCTAGTTAAACTAATCGGTCTACACATTGCAGGTTGTGCCGCCAAGTCAAGCCCGCTTAATTTACGAGGCTTTGAAGAAAAAAGGCGTGCCAGTTGCTCTTGTTGAGTATGAAGGAGAACAACACGGTTTCCGAAAGGTACATACTATTTGCCGATTTAATTCCTATCGGAAATGAAGGAAATAATGACTATATGTACTAAACCGATGGGTTTGATGTAGGCTGAGAACATTAAGTATACACTTGAACAACAAATGGTTTTCTTCGCGCGATTGATTGGAGGCTTCAATGTTGCGGATAACATCATTCCCGTCAAAATTGACAACTTCGATTGAGAGGTAATAATCTTGCCTTTCTTTATATCTATCTTAAAACAATTGCTAAGAAATCTTTGTTCATGAATCTTGATACTGTAAATTCAGGAAGTTCCGATTGAAACTGTTGCACTGATGATGATGCCGTTTGTAGCAATCCGCCAAGTGTGTGTGTGCAGTGCCAAGTTTCTATTGCTTTTTCTCAATCTTGATTGTAGTTCAATTTAGTCTTGAATCTGGTTTATGATTATGATATCATATTTTGAACCTGTTCTGGAAATGTGGCATGTTTTTGTAAGTAATGAATCATAAACCTTGTAGCTTGAAATATTATGCTTACAAAGTTGCAATAAATAACTCTATTTGTTTTCTCTCATGTATGAAAGTTAATTGGTACCAACTAGTCCTTGATATAGTTTTTACATGGTGAAGTCCATC